>CM067376.1:244646002-245246002 GCA_034510155.1 Eucriotettix oculatus | reverse complement strand
ATGTTTACTCTAATTAATACCATTGCAATTATCACAATCTGGAAGTATAGACTAAACTGTAACCGCCATTCCATATTTGGAAAGAATTCTTTTTTTCTTTATTGATTTCCATATCACTAACAATTGTTGTGCGTTCCATTTACCTACCAGTCTGTTTGAATAAATCACATTGTTAATTAAATCAATATCTAATAATACGATATTATAATAATCACGAAATAAATTTATTAAAAATTATTGTATAGTTATTTCTATATTAATATAATTTCTAAATAAACTAAAACAAACCATTAACATATTTCCAAATAAATATTTTAGCATTTTAAAGAGAATTCTTAATTAGTTCTTCATAATTACGTATAAATTGAAATTTAAAACTCACATAACTTTTGAATAAAGCATAATCCTTAAACTTTGTTTATACATCAATTTAGATCACCGTTCACGCTTTCTTTTGACATATCTCACTCCACTGCACTACATTGTAATCAGATTTATTTTTGCAATATCCATTGTCGAAACAATGGGATGAGCCGGATGCAAACCTTGTATATGAGACGCAATTGTAGCGTAATATCGATTAGCTACAGCTGTTTTTCAACAGCGATGCCAAACTATCTCAAAGCTCGGAATGAATAATCTAAATCATAACAGAATTACACAATTTAAAAAAGAAAAAAATTTCAGGTATCACTTTTACAGACGACAGCCATCTACAATTTTTGACACATATCTTCTACTATTCAAAATAAGCATTTTTTTCTTACGTCATTATAGATCGCAGCACTGTAGTACATTTGACAATATTCACCCCTTCCCTTGATCCATTTACAGAGCTCATTCGAAAGACAACATTTTGAGACTATATTCCAGTGTTTATAGGTGATTTGGTGTTCCGGATGAAATTGGGACTTATAAAATTTCTCTGCAAGTAATAACATGAGAAACGTTATAGTGAATCACAACTGAAATTTATGTGTGAATTCTAATAGTCAATCACGCAGTTGTATTAGTGGTCAGCGCAGGGGACGGTGGATCTTTCGGAGAAATCACGGTTAACATCGCGAGTTTCCAGCCGCTGCGCTGCGCTTTTGACACCGCGGAACAGCCGCTGCCTTCTCAGCGAATTCATGGACACACGTACATAAAGAAGGTGAAGTCGTGTCTATGTTATTGTCTCATTATTTAGACACTAGAATACTGTGAAATCAAATTATAAATCGTTGCTCTAATTGAACTAAATTCGATTTCAACACATATCTGAAATGGCAGAGTAAAGACGCTCATGATAAAACAATATTTTATTTGTATGTGCGTGCCTATTTTAAGCACGTTTAATGATGAACTAGCTTTTATGTAATCATTGGGAGACCACAGTTAATGTAAATGTCGTATCATTGTAAGTAAGTGTTTAAACAAAGTGGCAAAGCGAAGGAGGATTTATGATATATTATTGATAACCTTTCTGTGGACTAAAATCAAGCCAGTGTTATGAGATTAACGAACTTTTTGTCTTACATGTGATAGATAAGAAAGCGGAACTAGAGTGGAGACCCTATCCGCCTATATATTTAATCCTCGGAGAATTTGGTAAATTTGTTTTTAATTGGTGGACAAAGAAATTTTATTTATGGATTGTTCTTCATTTGGAATTCATTAATCGTATAATCCTTAGTAAATTGTACATTCATACACTTGTAATGTTTGTTTTTGAATTACGCTTAGTAAAAATTGTATAATTGATATTATGGTTTTCCTTATATTGCCTTTCCTAAGATCGAAGCTCTTTCCATAACAATATTTGACCTACGAACCTCGAAAACAGAAGTTCTCTACCTACTGAACGAACTGAAACGTTACAAAACAATAAATGAATTTTAAATGAATAACTGTACAGAACAGTAATTTAATATTGTTGATATCATTCCTAGCGATCTATAATAACGAGATAAACTTTCATCGGGATTCGTCTGCTGTTTCCTTGTTAAAAGCAAACAGAGTCAAAGTGACAGAAATTCAGATTTAACAAAATTTGTAAAAGTTCTTAGGTAACAATCCGATCAGCACATTTGAACATGATAATATTATTTATAAACTATATTTTATCCTTCTGATATAAATTCAGTTTTTTGGCCTTTGACTGAACTTCGACTGGAACAAAATTTTCTCTCTTTGATTTGAAATCATTCACCTTGGATCATTTCACTGATATCCTAGAATTAAGTTGTGAACAGTATTATTAGTAAGTTGTAGGTGATACTGAGCCTCAGGGCTGGACGGATCTTTTATCGACTCGAACTAGCTCAGCGGGAGGTCCTAAGTTCGATACTCGGTCCAGTCGACATTTTTTTCCATTCTAACATTCTACATTCAGTTTCATGGACTCAGTGCATTTAGTCTCTGTTTTTATCCTTGTATCCTGTCTATACCAGTTGGTTTCGAGGGAATCTTTATTACTTATTTTCTGTAATTCATGCTTCCTTATTTTATTCCTCCTTCTTTAATTTCAGGAATATGTGGTTCTGTTTCCTGATTTTGGATCTCGGGTCCACAAAAGAAAACCTTGCCGCTGATTAGAGGTTTCACTACCTACCGTTTTGTTTCTAGAGACGTTAGTCTCTAAACTCTGTTACCAGTTTAGGCACCCTATTATTTAATCGGTCTTTATTTTCAGTTCTTCAAAGTTTTTTAGAGCCTTCGTAGTTTTTCGTAAAGTTTTTCGCGCTCAGTATTTCCTTTAGCGGTGTTGTCCTCGTTTCCTTGAATATCGTCGCCCATATCTGACGGTATGCTCAGACGTTACCTCCTCCATATCTCAACCACATGTCCCATCCATAACTTTGAGCCTTTTCTTATATGGTCCATGGCCATGAAATCTAACCATTTCTTTGTATGGGACAAATTTTTCGTTTCTTCTCTTCGAGGTTCGGCCTTTGACTGAGCTTCAATTGGAAGGAATTCTTGTCTCTCTGAATTTTTTGTAAACTTCGTTGAAAATTTCTGACTTGTGTTGTATTAGCTAGCCTAAATGGAACTTGATTACTAATATAGTTTTTATTGACCTTCTAGATTTAGTGTTAAGTTCGACTCTGAACAAACAACAAATTCAATTAGAAAGAAAGGATTTATCTCTTGCACATAATCTGTAACATTAATTATATAACCATCAAACAGAATACCGTTGGCCTTTACAACATCTCGACAGACAATCTCCGACGTGTCATTTTAGTATTATGCTCATATTTTCTCGCTACCTTCATTTTATTTTATTCTAACGCGGTGGTCAATGTTGTTACAAATAAGCTAAAATTGTTAGATTTAAGTCATTTCAAGACAAAAATATTATTTTATATATAATTAGATAGGTTCGTTGCGTTTCCCGGGTTCTTGCTCATAATAACCTGGCACATAATCTTGGAATAGTCAGGAATCCTCGATTATTTCGTGTTATTACCGTCAACCTCTTCCTCCTCTGGCATCCCCTCCCATTTTCCGAAAATGTGGGACTGAAGTACAGGTTCATTTGCAGTGACTTCCATTCCAACATCTTACGGATTTTCTCACTTTTGCCCCTCCCCGCCATGATGAGAGGAATTTAGAACGACGAATTTGGTTTACACCCTTCCATACCCTCTTAGCGGCTTTATTACAAGTTAATCGGCTTTTTGAATGCCACAATCAGACACAGCGACGCAATATACACTTTTTTATGTCACCAAGCTCGATAATTTTCTTGCCGCTTTCAAGTGACACCTGTCAAACCCTACCCTACCCCACCCTATTAATTCTTCCCTCCCATCGTAAATGGGGCTAAGATTATATACAAATAGTGTCAGGGGAAAGTCTGTAAAAGTAATTGGCCCTAAAAAGTATTTATTCCACTGAAATATCGGCTAATTATCCATATTTAAAAATTCCGCCCCCTCCAATTCTGCCCCTAGAAGTTATTGCCGTGTCTTTCCCTTAACAGTGCTTTTTTCTGGTTTCATAGAACACATTTACAAAATTTGCTCTAGATCGATCCACGCGGTTAGATTTGTATGCGGAATATACATACATTTATATGTACAAAATTGAGCTTTGTATACACATAATAAAATAAAATTCATTATAATAATAGCATAGTTGATCCATCTATTTGGTCTGTTTAGCACGAAATCACTTTTAGATTTAATGAACGTTTTATTTATGTACGAATATATTGTGAATACTTAAAAAATATTTATCTGTTTAGGGCAGTACCACGCGTTGGACCGCTTAACAGTCTATATTATTTTTTGAGATAATGATCGTGGAAACAAACTATTCGGTCACACGAGAAGTGTTCCATACTTTTAGTTAAAATGAAATTTATAAATATCAGAACGTTCCAAAAATTATAATTTAATGTATTCTTATTTTCAAAACACATTTTAGGCTATTCGGTTAAAACGACAGTTTAATATAAGTTATTGTGAAGGGGAGGAAATTAGGAGTTAATGATTTATTGTTGTTTCCATTAGTCCTCGATTGAGGAAATAGGACACGTCATACATTACAAATGAACAAAATAAGGTACATAATTAAAGACAAATAATCTTAAAATAAATTAATAAAAGAAAATGTATATAGACAAGAGTCAATATAAACACAACACGGACACACGATGTCACACACACACAAGCACACACTGAGAAACACGCAATGGAGTTTTGACTACTTGGAGCTCTGCGACTAGGAAAACTGTCCTTCCCTCTGTAGTAGCTCCAGCCAATACATGAAACAAGCAAACAAAAGAGCAGAAAAAACTGAATAGAAATTTTAAAGATATGTGGTGTGCTAATTTACAAGGCAGCTCATTCAACACTTTTTGCAGGAACCTTGATTTTAAATACTAGAAGGACGATTAAGAAAATCCTGTACCGAGTAAAACGAGCCATTTAAAAGAATAGTTTTACTCTGCTTCACGAAGCTTTTGTAGGTACTGTTTTTAACCTCTGGAGGAAGGCTGTTGTATAAAATTATCCCGGTATTGTGAATACTTTTGTGGTGTAGAGCAAGGCGATGCTTGTCCACTGGACCTTAGAGCTGACGATTTCTGGTCGCGTATTCATGAAACTCGCCATTTGTTTGAAACAAATTAGTGATCCGCTTCACAAACTTTAATATTTCATAAATATATACGCTTGGTAAAGTAAGTATTTGCAAACTTTTGAAGAAAGGTTTGCAACTCGATCTAGAATTCGTACTAGAAAGTATTCTAATGCACGCTTTTTAAACTTAAATATTTCATTACTCCTGGAGCAGTTTCCCCAATTAGAGTGTCAACGTATAGCATTAGTGTTATGAGAAAATAACAAGCTGAACTCCAGCAAGCAGATCTATATGGTCATTCCACTTTAATCAATCATCAATCCGAAGACCGAGGAAAGGTGCATTAGCTGAGAATTTGTCTACGGGTCTATTACTAGCATCAGCACTAAACTGAACTAATTTTGTCTTATCTAGGTTGAGGGATAATTTATTCACGTTAAACCAAATACTTAGACCATCCAGAGCGTTGTCTACTTTCTTAATCAGATTATCGAAGTTTTTATCTGTAATAACTATATTTGTCTCATCCGCGTAGAGAATCGATTTTAGAGGATTTACATATCCTGGAAGATCATTTATGTACAGAATAAAAAGTAAAGGCCCAAGAATTGATCCTTGAGGAACTCCACATGTAATAAATTCCCAATCGGATAAGTGAAGTTGGCTGCCTTTAGTTTCAATTACTACTTGTTGTTTGCGGTTTGTAAGATACGATCTTAGTAAAAGTGACGTATTTCCTTGAATTCCATAATTTTCCATCTTAATTACTTAAAAATATAACTCGCCGTACTTTATAACATAAGTTGAGGTATTATGGCTTTATCTAAGAAAGAGTGACCTTGATGTAGACAACGTAATGAGAAAGAGCCGTCAGGTGGGAGGAAATGGTTTTCACGTTGGTTGCAGCTGTGACTCAGAACGCGAGCGCCAGGTGAAACGACAAGTGCAGATTAGCACAACAGCTCCCAGGACGCTCCGTACTGTGGGAAATGGCGGCATTCAGATAGACTCCAAGGCTACCGGAAGCCTAGATGTGCCCCTCCGACCGTTCCCATGCCATTACAATCAACTCATTTGTAATGTCAAGGTTTTTCTAGAAAGCGACAATTTGTTATGGTAGGTACTTTCTAAACAACAGTTCTCGTCAGCACGAATACTTTCAGTCTTCAATGTCTGCATCATTACGTACTATTCTCTGTTAATTACTGCTTTGCAAATAAATACTCATGACTGAAAGATGCTCTGGTTTAAACCACGCCTGGAGACCTTTCTGAACTAGAAGCAGCGTATTTCATTCTCTGGAATCTTTCGTCCACTGACGAATGTCTATTCAGATATTTTGTAGTCTTTTATGCTTTTAGTATTCTGAGCAAGTTTAACATATTGTTACAATACACCTCTTTCTCTTGAAGATGAATGGACCCCAAACAAGAAGTCGACAGCAGACTCTTGTGTTGCTCTTATATTGATGTCGCATTTCGCTGTTTTTTTTTAAATCTGTTTATTTAAAGTCGTATCAACTACAATGGTTATAGTAGGGGGAACTCGTGATCTGTAGTTTTCACCGTGTGAAAAAAAAACACACAACATCCATGACCATGCCAGGATTGTAACCCGGTACCTCTGTGATGAGAAGCAGCAACGCTAACCACTACACCACATGAAGTCGGCAATTTAGCTCTGTTGCTTCTGCTATTTCTCTACCTCTAATTCCGGTAAGGTACAAAGTAAAAAAAAGTCTGTAACTTATTCCTGACAGTCAGAGATTTACAAAAGCAAACTAAAGGAACGATTTATTTATTTACTAGCTGGGTACTTAGATGTATTATCCCGGTACATTATTTAATTCTTAGTCAACACATGATTTAACCGGAATCGAAAACGTCACAATATGAAACTCAAATATACTCCCAGTATCTCGAGAGAGTAAAATCTCCCGGTACAATAGGAGGGCTAAAACATTCTCTGTACTCTAACGGAATAAAAATTCTCCCCAAAAATTACCCAGTTTAGGCCAACGTTCAACTGTTTCTTATAGTTAAAGATGTTAATCACCTATTATTTAGAGTTGTCCACAAATGAAACTAAAACTATTAAAGAGGTGACAACTATTCAAGAATAGAAGCATCAAACGAAGCTCAGGTTTGATGGTTGAATTTCCGGTTCCAAGTTTTAACTCCCTGTTTCTTTAAAGAACGACCGAAAAGTTAAAAAGATTTTGATACCAATTTTCGAAACACTGCTTTGTTATCGGAGAAGTCTAAACACAGTGAAGTGCTCAAAACCTGCACGTATTTTAAACACTACACCGCTGAAGGTAAATATTTTATGCAGAAGAAAATTGAGGGAACTATGGAACACTTTAAGAAGAGATAATATTGGCTTCTTCCACCTGAATCCTCAATCGACTTCAAACCTTCTTCACCTTCATATCATATCAAGAAGACAACAAAGCGTAGTATATAGAATCAGACCACTTCATACTGTTCTGTCTCCTACTCATATGTTTTTCCAGGTGTCATACAGACAGTTCCTCGCTGTACAGTATATCATATTTGAGTGTAGGAAGTATACGGATATCGGAAGTAGGACCATTGAGGATTACTCTCAAGAGGACTATAGTGCGATCCTGGGTCTCACCGAATTCATGGACAAAGCAAAGCTGTCTTATGTATCTAATCATACAGAATTTTTATACAATACTTAAACAGAGCATTCATTATATGTAACAAACCATAGATGGGAAGTCGCTAATCATTTGTACTGTCGAAGTGGCCATAATTTTTAAATAGATTTAGAAACTCAGAAGAATGAATGATTTTAATAATTACAATTGGAAATAGTTTTTAACTTAAATTAAAACATTTATATAAAGATACAGTAAACTTACATTTAATATAATAAAACAGTGAAGGAAGTCTATTCCAGGGAACACATTTCCACTATCACTCCGTGTTGTTTATCTGTATTCTGAACCAAAAGAAATGTATCGAAAACTTCTGCAGTTATTGAATTACAAAATAAGATAGTCCTGTTAACGAAAGAAAAGTTACTCAAACCTTATATGAGGATCAAAATTTAATTTTGAACCTTTTAGTTCTATAACCAGTTATAAGTGTGATCACCGCCAAAGAGGGTGACGTCACACAATATATATCTTATAAAAATTTAGGTTCCTTCCTTCCACCGTTCAGGTCAAAACAGGTCCAGCACTAAAGACATATACTACTTGTAAATTGATAGATTATGACCTCACGTAGCCTGTCAAACGATATAATTAAATTGCTATTATCTATATCAATAAATAAAATTGGCCTGTCTCTCTGCCTCTGTCTGTATGTATGCTTGCCTCGAATAGGCTCCGAAACGGCTCAACGGATTTTAATGAAAACTTTGAGGGTTTAAAAACAGGAGATTTAACTTAAATATTTGTACATATTTCATTTCAATATATTGTGAGAGATATTAATATAATATATATACTTCTTCTACACGCATTTAAGTCTCCAATGTGAATACGGGTTTCCTATACTCTTGATCTGTTTATTCTCCCAAACACCCCATTTATTGTTGAAGTAGGATTCGCGCCGTTATTAACCTATTGTTGGCAGAGAGCTAACTTTCTGAGAAATAATAAACTTTTTAGGATCGTCGATACGATGTATACGTAAATTGGTTTTATTAATCGCGGCAGGTAAATTTTAATATATATATATATATATATATATATTAATCGCCAAAATGTAATTACGCGCAAAACTTCCGAACGACTGTAACAAATTGGATAAATATTTTTTTGCTGTGTTTGCTATTGTCAGGACAAGTTTTGTATTATATAAAATTTTAAAGAAATACGACGGAAAAGTCTTTAAAATCTCATAATATGTTCTTGCGCCTGAATCTCCAAAGTGAATACTCTTGATCTAATGTAAATAATTATAAATACAAGCGTTATTTTGACAGAACGAGAGAGGGGGGGGTTGAGTATTATCACTCCATCCGTTGTTGTAAACGTGTGAAAGCGAGCCTTGTTCAAAACCAACTGCGAGTTATAAGGTTTTATGCAATAAAGGCTCATATTTGAGTCGAAGAAGAATTTTTGAGGGCTATTACTTTTATTGGATTTTCCAAGACAATATTTATGTATAATTTCAACCCCTTGCAGCATTTGAGGGGTGGGAGTGGAAATGAGCCATGTGAATAACAAGGAAATTTTCAACTTTTGGGTCGAAACCGGTGTAAAGGGAGTTGCTGTGTTACATTATGATATTTAATATGTGAGTTAAGTAAAAATTCATACCTTAAGTGGGGAAGAAATTTTATTCCGTTAGAGTACTTAAAATATGTTTAGTTCTGTTATTGTACCGGAAGTATTTTTGACTGTAAAGATACTGGGAGTATATTTGAGGTTCATATTGTGATATTTTCGATGCCGGTTTAGTCATGTGTGTGACACATTTGTACTCATGTTCCTTACGAACCGGAAGCAAGCAAAGACACCTACGTTCTGGAGTTTCAGATACAGAAATTGAAAACGTACATAAATGGCATATGTTAGCATTCAAATCAATATTTTTGGCGGTTGTGAGATTGATAGTGTCTCTCTCGGTATTGTCCATTTTTCAGGCCAGCTACTGAGCTCACTCGGGCGTTAGAAGCAAAATTTTCAATAATGTGATGTTCTCGCTGTGACATATTGAAAAAACTGATTAATTTTGTGTTAAGGACGGTCTAATATAAGTGAATTGTCTGGCATCGCCGAACCCCCACCTAGTTCTACGTAGTTCGAATACACCCCCGAACTCAGTTCTTTACGAAGGCAATACCAATTTGGTCATTACGGACATGGAAAAATTAAAGGGATCGCCATAATTTTCAGCAAAGAATTGTGTCTTAATCCAGGTTAAACTAAAATCTTAAACTTTCCTACAGATTCTAAAGGCTAAATTCCTAGGTTTGGAGATAAGGGATACATTAAAATCGGACTACTAAATTAAACTTTCAGCAAAGCTAAGATCAATCTGCTTTACGTTAACTGTATTAGTCCAAGAGACGAACATTGACACCGCTTATTTTCATTCGGCAATCTTTTATGGAATTGGTAAATTTGGGTCTGTTCAGTCACGTGTTGAAAGCATTCGAACTGACTCGAACCGTAATAATAATACCTTGTGAGGCTTGTAATGAAAATTGTAAATCTTCTTTCCAAATCCCAGCTATTTCAACCTTTCTCGTTGTTGTGAACACAACTGCACGACACGAGACATGGTCCACAAGTATGTGTGTGTGTTGTAGTTGTATTCAGTCCTTAGACTGACCTCATGCGACCCTCCATGCTAACCTATTATATAACATTTTCATCCAACCGTCTCCATAATCTACTTAGCCTATAACATCCTTTGCCTCCCTTTTCTGTTCTGACCCCACACTCTTCCCTCTAATGCTAATTTTACAAGACACTCACGTGGCCCATTAATCTGTCCCTTCTCTTAGTCAAAGCCTCCACTTTGTTCTCTCTTCTCTTATTCTGCTTATAACTTACTGGTTAGTTACTCTATCCACCCTTCTGATTTTAAGCATTCTTCTACAGTACATCATTGTGAAAGCTTCTATTATTTTCCTTTCTGTAACTCCTATCATCCACGTTTCGCATCCATATATCGCCACACTCCATACGAACACTTTTAGTAATGATTTTATAATATTCACACTTATATTGGCTGTAAGTAAATTCCTCTTTTTCGTCTACTATACTTCTACCATCCCTATTTATTTTGCTGCCCAAGTATCAAAATTCCTTAACTCCCTTCTCAATCTAACACCCTTTGTTATTCCACTGTTTCCCATATTACACTCCATTAACTTGGTACTCCCTCTATTAATCCTTATATTGAGCTCTTTCTGGCACGACCACGTTCATGCCATTTATTATGCTTTCATCTGACTCCCCTAATACCACAATATCATCAACAAACCTTAGAGATATTTCCCCTTGCAATATGATTTATTTTCCATATTCCTTTTAAAATCATCGTCTGGTTTGTATGTAGTTAAAGAGTTTGGCGACAAATTGCTTCCTTGCCTGACTCCTGTTTTCATTTTTGCTTTTTTTTCTTCCCCATCAATTCTAAAACTTGCTGTTAAAGTTATGGATAAATCTTCTTTTTCTCGATCTTTTATTTCAAAATCCATAAATAGTGTTTCAATTTACATAACAAAGGTTTTTTATAAATCTACAAATGCATGAATAAGGACCTGTTTGTTTGACTTATTCTGTCTTCTAAATTGCTTCCTAAAACCAAACTGATCTTCTCCTAACTCGCATTCTAGTTGTTGTTCCATCACCCTATATAAAATTTGGGTTAATATTTTACATGCATGAGGTACTAAACTAATTATCCTGTGCTGTTCCCGTCGATCAGTCCCAGTCTACTCTGTTATAAGGATAATTATGTTGTTCGTAATATCTTATAGTATTATTCCTGTTTTTTTCGCAAACCATCCTGAACAGATATGAAATCAATTCTTCGCCCGCTGGCGCTTTACCATTGTTCAGATCTGTCAGCGCCCTGTCAAACTCCCACCTTAAAATTTTGTCTCCTAACATTTCATCATCGACAACCTGTTCTATTACTGATTCATCTACATTTCCACCGCGGTAAAGCTCTTCGAGATATTCCTTCCACCTTCCCGCCTATTTTTCTTTACCTACAATTGACTTCCTATCTCCTCACCTGATGTTCTTGCTTAGCACGAGTTGAAAAACGTCGCTCTGACCTCTTGAATCCTGCGTTCGTTATTCAAGCTTAAACGTGTATAACAGTTTTCCAAACGTTTTACTCGGAATTTATTGAGAAACAATGGTAAAAACTTGTTAAGTAATGGAGCTCCTTAAAGAAAGGTCTAAGTAAATACATGAATATAGATGGATGTAATTCCGTAATAATTGAGTAAATATGAAGAATAGATTATCGGTCCTTCAGTTCGGTTTTCTCCTTACATGTACGACGTCAACAAAATAACTATTGTTTTAGAAATATTATCTGTTTGATTCCAATTTAAATTTACGTTTAGTGTTTAACTATTGTAATGTAATTTTAGTATGTAACTATGTAATTTTTGTATAATTATTCCGTCTTTTGAGGACTAATGTAAAAAAGAAAAAATCTAATTAAAATTATCCTCTGCAGAGAGATGGTCACTTAACTCAGTCTGGCAGGACATAAAGAAATCTAAGGCAAACTTGTAAATGCTTATAAGTGAACTTGTTAGGTAGTTGGTCGCCTGGAGACAAGGCTGATGCAACACGCGCTACTGTCCTCGATCCACCTTTCCCCTCATCTCTGTCTTCGTACATTACACTCGAACTATCGCCGCGAATGGCCGTATTAAAGTGTATGGTACCCTCGGGCACGGCTAAACGAAAGTCCCAATACTCGTGTTTCTACAAAGTAGTAACGCTAATGCATGGCAAAGTGGGAAGTAGGAAGCAGGAAGCAGCAGCCCCTCATGCCCAAGGTCTGTCTTCCCAGGACGCTTCTAAAAACAGGCGGCAGTTGCCATAATCAACGACGATGATCAACACTCACCATGCACCTAAACCCTTAAACAATCTTTGGATCATTTCAAGTATTTGTAAATGCAAAATATGAGTTTGTGAATCACGCGCGAGTTACAAGTAAAAGTAATGTACATTCTTATTTCTTTTCTCAACAATGGTTATAAAAGCATCAAATTATATATAAAAAAAATTATAGTTTTCAGAGTGAGGAAGAGCGAATAATGTGCTAGACGTTGACTAAGAAAATGGATAAATTAATATGCCACATTTTGAGGGTCTTGTAAAATTAACATTAGAAGGAAGTGTGTGTGTGGTAAGATCAGAACAGGGAGGTCCAGGAAGGAATACGTTAAGCAAATTATGGATGTGGTAGCTATGGAGAAAAGAAAGGCTGGCGCAGGATAAGTTAGCATGAAGGGTTGCATCAGACCAGTCTTAGGACTGAATACCATAACAGTTTTTAGGTAGCTAAGTTCAATACCTAAGTTAATCTACGTATCCACAAAATATTCAATTTTAATTGCTTTCCATCTTCATTTTTTTAAATTTATACTCAACTGACTTATTTATTTTGGTAAAATACTAATTCTTCCAAACAACTAAAACTAAAACGCCGTAGAATCGCTGCACTAACGCTTGCCTGTATGGCAGCGTAACGTATCGGAAAGTTTATAATTGGTTACTGATATAATGAGAGAAAGTATAAAGAAACGTAGATATTGTTGCTTCTGATTGGTGTTTACAGTCCTTCCACTACGATCCATTACTATTTCTCAACACGCCAACTGGCCATACCGCAGATTACGAATTTCCAGTTCTAAAATATCACCTTCAAATTTAATTTCCTTTAATCCCGCCTCATCAGTATTGGTTCAAGCTGGGTCAATATGCCGTTAAAAACTATGGTAATTAAAAGTCAAGATTTGTGCTTAGTATACAATGATAAGAGCTTCATTCAAACTACAGTCTTTGTTTGGAGTAGCAGATACAAAATAATGAAAGCTACATTACAACTTGTCTCAAATATTACTTTTCAATTTCATGTAAATGTGCGTTGAGGGATTTCAAACCAGTGCATGTAGCGCTAACTTCTCATATTCTAAATTTTACCAGCATTCATTCACATAGAATGTTATTTTAACGTCCGCTATATTTCTTTGGAAGGACTTGGTAAGTTCGCGAAGTACAAAACTGAAATATGAGTGCTATTACTTCTGTTACACATGCTTCGTCTATAACATGTAATATTTTGCTAAGCTCATCCATATTATATATAGAAATATATTGTAATAAATGTATTGCACTCTTACCGCCTATTTTAATGTAAATTAGCCATCTGCTTCATTTATTAAGTTTGTAAATAATTATTTAGCTTTTTCTTTATAAATGGAGAGACAGCATTAAATTAAAATGTTTTGTGATAGAAGTTGTGAATTATTTGCGACGGCATCGGTACAAACAGAAAGCCGGCGACTGAACATTGTTGATGTTGAAGGGAGGTCGCGTTCGTATAAAGCCGCTATTGTTGAGTGAAGTGGTCGTGCTGTTTCAAGAAGTGTGTGTGTGGAGAGAGAGAGAGAATAGAATGTTATAGAAACAAGGAAATACTACGAAGCTTAAGAATGTCAAAAGTACATGCTTTTAGGACTTTCTCGAGAGGCGACGAATAGGCACACGTGATCGACTAATGTCAGCTTTGAATATGAGGAGTGTAAGATAGCAGAGAACCTGTAAATGAATAGCTACCGTGAATTGTATCAATTTGCTTGGTCATATGATGGCCAACGGCCAGAGTTATCGCCTTTGTAAAAATTGCCTATTGATAAAGTAAGCCTCTACTTAACATGAACTAAATTTTCTATAATCAGAATGAAAGTAATTTATTGGTTCTCAAATTAATTTTGAAAATAATCAAATCTTTGCTTTAGTTATAATTAATTATGTTTAGTAATTTTAAAATGTTGGAAGTAATTTGTGATAATAATGTCTTTATTTGAAAGTAATTTCAACTCTGTCTGCCTTAATTTTTTCAGTGAAAAATTCCTCAGAAAACCAATTGTATACATCCAAATTTAAAAAGGCCCTATAATGGTTCCCTGATTATAAGTTTCGCACGCTGAAAAGATTACTTTTTGTATAATTGAAGTTTTACTTTTATTTACTTGTAAAAATGTTGTTAAAATTTTATGTCAATTTGTGAATATTTTTAAATCTATCATCTTTAACAAATCAGTCGTCCCTATAAATTCTAGATTAATTAATAGTTGTTACATTGGTATTTTTCCAATGTGGAGCATTATTTCTCTTGGGGTGAATATTACATTATATTAACGAACACATATAGTCAATTTAAATATTTGTTCAATTTGCTCATACTTGCATCATTAATTGATTTCATTTTTAGCATTTTTATTGCCATACAATACAAGAGTATATTTGTAACCTCGTGGCAACAGAAGCAACTAACTATTCATTAATGACAACCACGCGAAATTTGGAAGTTCCACAACAAGCAATGTGAAAGATGTAATATGAAACTGGGCACGGAACGACAAGGAAAAAAAAGCCTCTGCTTTTGCTAAAACTGATCGTAGATGAAGAAAATAAAATCCGAGAATTTTTAGAGGCTCCGTTTCAGTAGTAACTACCCATTAAAGCCTTGTAAGTGACAAATCGAAATCACTGTGTTGGGAATCAATAATAATAAAGCGCCAGAATGGTACCTAAGTACGTAAATAAATAAAATCAAGTGTCTAAAAATTATAACCGTTAGATATAATTTAAAGAGAATAAAGCGCTTTATCTGTCATTAGAAAGTTGATTACCCATGTTATCCAAACTGTTAGTAAAGCTACTATTACAACGGCTCAAGCCAGGAAAGAAAACTGTTACCAAACCACCAGTTTTGATTTAGATATAGTCATATAACTATAAAACAATTAAACAAAATGTAATAAACGGGAGCTTGGAAATCAAAACTTAGTGTTCTGCTGCATTTCTAGACGTCAAGCAGGAGTTTGAGATAGTCTGGCATGAATGTATATGTTATAAACTCAAAATGATACTGCCGCATCATTTCTACCAAATATTTACAAATTACCTGCAACGTAGATGGTTCCTTGTCAAGCAGCGAGAAGAAATATCAGACCTGCGCCCTCTCACTTTAGTGGTATGCAAATTGTTAGAGAGATAATTATCGGGGTATTTACATAGACATTGGGACGAAACGGGGTGGTTACACAGTGGGAAGCACGGTTTTAGGCCAGGATATTCTTGCGAGAGTCAGTTAGAGACAGTATGTCAAGATATATCTCATGTGATAGATGAGGAGGGAAGAATTGATGCTATTGTAATTGACTTTTCAAAGGCTTTTGACCTTGTACCGCATCATCTTTTAATGAAATTGGAAAAATCGGGCATTGAGAAACGAGTTTTAAACTGGATTCGCGAGTTTCTGGATAACAGAAAGCTCAGTGTTCGGATAAATGGAGAAATATCTGAGCCAGTTGAAGTCACGTCAGGGGTGCCCCAGGGAAGCGTAATCGGGCCACTAATGTTTTTAGCGTTTATATATGATTTGGCGATAGGTATTGAGTCTCAGATAAGATTATTTGCCGATGACTGTATCATTTACAGAAAAATTGGAAACGTCCAAGATGCAAATATTCTTCAATCTGATCTAAACAGAATTCATCGTTGGTCGGACAAAAATGGGCAGAAAGTAAATCGATTGTATTTACTAAAATGAGAAACGTTTTTCAAGTTGAATATAAATTAGGGGATGAAAATATAATACAAGTAGACACTTGTAAATATCTGGGCGTAACTTTGAGCAAAGACTTAAATTGGGGAGAACACATAAATTCAGTAACTGGGAAAGGGTGGAGGGCGCTTCACAAAGTCAATAGAATACTGCGGGAAAGTACCCGAAAGACCAAAGACATCGCTTATAGGTCTTTGGTTCAGCCTATCCTTGAGTATGGGGCGGTGTGTTGGGGTCAGATACACGCGTTGAACAGGATTCAAAATCGGGCAGGAAAAGTAAGTATTTCTAGAGGCACGTGTATGGTAATCTGGAGAAGAAAGAGGGCCAGGCTTTGTGCACTGTACAAAGCATATACAGATGAATCGGCCTGGAGTCATATCAAAACTCGTATTCATTTACCAACATATGTAGCGAGAAATGATCATCCATTTAAAATTAATCAGAGAAGACAACGAACGGACGTGGGTAAATACTCCTTCGTAAATAGGACCGTAAAAGACTGGAATGATTGGCCTGCAAGTCTACTAACGACTTTTCCGAAGAGTGTAAAATTATTTAGAGACTGAATTAGGGAAATGGTTTAACTTAATTTATTCAGACCTAGAATTAGAGTTAAAGTATTTGTATATTGAATGTTTATATTAATATAATTTATTTTTATTATTTCTTTAACTTATATTCCTTTATTGGAATATTAAATGTATGTTGCCACCGGGCTCAGCCCATTGTAACGTAATAAATCTATCTATTATCTCCGGAGTACCCTAGGGCAATATGTTAGGGCCAATTTTATATACACATACCTTACAATTAATCTAACAACTGTAGCTACATTCGCAGACGACAGGGCCATACTTCCGTCGGACACTGATCCCAGCCACGCTTTTGGTAAACTACAAAATAACTTATGCATGATGGAGGAGTGGTGAATATATTTAAATCTTCAAGCGTTACGTACACTATGAGAGTAGAAGTATCATTAAATAACACTCTATTAATACAAACGGACGATATGAAATACCTAGGTATACACTTTGGCGAAAGATAAACATATCGTAAGCATGTATTCTCTATAATAAAACAACTTTGTATCAGATTTGAAGTGGCTAATGGCAAAACGTCACAATTGAACATAGAAAATAAGATTCTACAAATTATTTGTTTAAATACTGACAGTTAAATTAATAATGATAATTTTTCACTTGTTTTTATCAGTTATAAGATTCTAGTGTGGAAGGTAATCATTAAATCAATTTGGACGTAGGAATACATCTTTTGGGTACTGCCAGCACCTGAACATTGAAACATTGCAAAGATTTCAGAATAAAGTTTTCAGAAGTATTCTAATTGCACCACGGCAGATACTAAATCAAATAATTCAAAATGACACGAATATAGCTTCATTGCGGGATGAAATAAAAAAGTTTTGTTTTAAATACTAAAAGCAACTTTTACAGTATCCTAATAATCTGGCCAAACACCTGATGGGCAGGAAAAGAGACGATTAAAACGATTGAACCTTCCGATCTGAGTAATAGGTTTGACTGGCAATACCAATACTGCAGGACTGCAGAAATATAGACTCGGGTTCGAGTCGCACCCAACGCTAACATTTTTATTTGTTAGAGAATGTAGGCTTTCCCGGTGGATAGACTGAATAAGAAGTTCTCGGGATTTCACCCGGGTTATGTCATTCATAAGATACGACGTTTCGAAGGACGTGTCTTCAGGACGATGGCGGAGATAGCCTCCGAAACGTCGTATCTTATGAATGACATAACCCGGTGAAATCCCGAGAACTTCTTATTCATTTTTATTTGTTTACTTTATTTACTTTATTCACCTTTCATTTATAGTATTTTCTATTTCGAGAATGTTCTGTTTCTGGAATATTCTATGTACGTATAAATTGTACTGGATTCCGAATCGGAGTCAGTCTTTCGCAGTACGAACCGTTGTACAACACTTCGTCGTAAAATAAACGTCTATAACCTCTACGTGTTTGTGTTATTGTATCTCACAGTTCTACAGAAACGTGACAATATACATAACTGTAAGTAACTTTCAATTGGATGTTCTCGGAAAAATCTTAAGGGTCTGGTAAACGAGCAACATTTTACGTAAATATGTTGCCGTCAATCATGGCCCGAAATGCAGCAACATTTCAGAAAAACTTAACATTGCCGGGCAATGTTCCCCGTATTGCAACCATTTTCCGGCGTGTTGCCGGTGAGTTCGGTCCAGACTCGAAAATATGCAATATTCCCCGGCAATACTAGTTCCCAGCCCTCTCCTAGAGGTCTCTGTCGCCAATCAGCGGCGTTAAAAATTAATATTCTATGTGGTTGGCGTCGTTCGTTCTCCTTGTTTAGGAATAAATGTTATTATTCAGTATTCAAATCATGGATTGGTCAAACGAAAAAATTATTGCATTTATCGTTGCAGTTCACGCAAATTCATCATTGTGAGACGTGGGTTATAGAGATTAACAAGAAAAAGAAAATAAGATGGCAAGGTTTCCTTGGGTTTACAACCGGGTGAAAGCACGGAATTTACACGAAGTTTCAGTGTTATCTCTTCACCCGAAGATGTCAACTATATACACCGGGAAAGCCTTCATTCGATTAAAAAAATGTGCTTGACAAATAATATCCAACAATTTGGCAACTCGTGAAGCCTATTATTGGTCATTTGTTAAAATGTAGCAAACAAAAAAATTACAAAGTAATTTCTAATATTTAAAAGAAGTATTCAACGAATGAAGAGGTCTAGCCTGTAATTTAATAAATTCACTTAATCCTTCCATTAAAGTTACCCATACTTCACGAACGATGTGCGAAATCGAATAGTAGGACACTGAATAAGCTTTATAGGACAGTCTCGTCGAAAGAATTTAAGGATAACTGATAATATCGTATAGATCGGTGTTTCATTCCTCATCACCGTATCCTTTTTCACTATAATGGGCTCAATTTTTTAAGCAAATATTCAAAGTCGCCCTTCGACATGGAAGATGCAGTTTCTGAATAAATAATTGTCAAGAACCATATTCGTTGCTTAAATTGTGAATTGTTTCTCGTTTATTTGAAAAGGTTATAATCCATATTCTCATTTTCTTTATTTCTTATCACAATTAACAATGCGCTGATAGAACTTCTTCGTTTTCGACCATTATTTCTGTACTAGGTGTAAGCGGGAAGCTCCCCTTTAGTTTAATTTAGTAATCAAGTCTGAAACAAAAATTTACTTATTTTTCTAAGAAACAGATCGTAAATATTAATAAATATAAAAAAACGGCAGTGACAGTAGAAACTGTCGAAACAGATAAACAACAATAAAATTCGAAAGCAGACGTAACCGTAGTAGCCATTTTAACAGTCTCAGGAGTGGTAATAGAAGAAACTGGTAGATTAGTAACAATAACAGTAGGAATAATAGTTAATAGCGGCAGCTATCGCAGCATCAGAATATGTACAGCAGATACACACACACATTAATTACTACATAGTTTTCTGACTTTAAAATGTACAATAAATCAAATGAATGCCAATAAGTCAGCAAAAAATTTATTTCTATTTATTCAAAAACGACCTCATTTTTGAGACTTCCTCCCACGTACTAGAAACATAATATTACAAGAAATTAAATATGGGTTCTATGTCACAATTTTTAATTAACATATAAACAACATGGTTCCAAACATACAAATTTAGTATTTCCCCATATTTAATTCTTGACTCCCTCAGTTTTTGGAATGATGCGTAGATGAAATATTTTGCACCAATACAAAACTGAATTAGATAATTTAATTCAAATTTTCAATAGTTATCATCAAAATTTAATTTTTACTTATGAAATAGGACACAATAACTCTATTAATTTTTTGATCTTCTGATAATGATTATAATAAAAAATTATTAGCCATTGGTATCAAAAATCAACATATCCTGGAAGAGTTATTAATTATATGGCCAATCATCCCACTTCTCAAAAGAAAGCCATGGTTTATAATCTGGTAGATAAGGCTATCATGTTGTTACATCACAAATACCAACCAATCAATTTCATCAACAAACACGTATCATGTATTTTTTTGGGGCTACACGAGGGTGATCCTGAAACAGGCAACTCCCCTTTAATAGCATAGGAAGGGAATTGAATAGGGGGATGCGGAAGGTAGAGCAAGGTAGTCAAGGGTTGACTAGGGCCCCCGGGCTGTGGTTTAAGCATCCTACCCGGTGTTTCACCTAAAGAGATGCAGGGAAAACCCTAGAAAACCTGCAGCAGGTAGGTTGGGCATTGGGTACTATTCTCACGCCCTTCGGAATGACGGGAGACAAGTTTTCTGTGGGCTCGCTGGATTCCCTTCTCCGTGTCTCCACCAGTTTTAGGAGGCAGTTGGTCGACTGATCCAATGGGATAAGTGGACAATTCTTGCCATATGCCCAAGGTCTTCGACCCCAGTACATATAATAGGTGAAGGTGTCTCAGCATGTGAGAAATTTGATAAAAAAAGCCAGAGAGAGTACGAGTATTCCCGACATAATCAGGCGAGTCCCGCAGTCACTCTGGGGGGAAATGCCTGTGAGAGAAACTCCACAGGCACATCTTTCCTAGGTATTCATTAATTCAGACAAGAGAATGAGTAAATTGTTTTACAGAAAATAACAGTGGAAGTAATGAAAATCTCTGCTTGATGAAGTATTGTTTATATTGTGATTCACGTAGAAATTAAATGGTTGTAGATACTATTTTATATCGATCCATCTCGTTTCCACATATTCTTTAAGCAAGTGTTAACATGTTCCTTGAATTTCGCCGTTCCAACGACGCGACGGGTCATCCACCTCCGAAATAGTTTCCTGTTTCAAAAACTGTAGCACGTGCAGGAGATTCTAAAGTAAACCCTGCTTTACGAAGGTTCGCGCTAGAAACCGTTGCAGGAGTGATTATAAAGGCCGGTATGCCATCACGTGACATGTTTGGTCATGGAGTCGGATGTGCATTCCTGCACATTCCAGCGCCGCTCCTACTGCCGCATTCCTTAGTGCAGCTCGGGGCTTTCACAGCTTATTTGCCGCCCTTAAAACTGTCGCCACTCGTCGCTATCAGTTGATGGCCGAGCGATTTTTCAAGCCCACAGAGCCCTTCATGTTTTATGCAGGCACTTATGAATAGGGCTTATTCCGATTCAACAAAGTGACGGAGGAATATTGATGCGCACGCTTACTCAACGCTTATTTGAATTCAAAATCGTTCGACTACTTCTGTAAGGCACATAATACCACTTCGTTATTAAAAATCTGTCCAAATGGATCGAAGATTGGCTACGAATCTGAGAACGAGATAATCATCGGTGATTTAATCTACCATCCTGATACCTAGTTTCTGAGGAATAGATTCGTTAACAAACACATTTATTTATAATAGTTTTGACTTCAAGGAAAATAATTAAATTTATCATCCTAGTTAGTCAGAAATAAAATTAACCTTAAGGAGAAAAAATTGGTACACAGTAATGACAATAGCAAGACGTGTCGTTCCTTCCATTGGAACTTCTTCGGGTCCAAAAATAGAAAGAAAACCATCTTTTCGAACTTGACATAAATCAAACTATTATATGAAAATTTATTGAATATTACTTACAAAAATATGCTTAACACACGAGCATTTCCCGAAATGTCTGTTTTAAATGTGCATCTGTTTAAGTACTGTTTATGTTCAGAAATTAACAAAAGTTCTTAAAATAAAGAATCATTATTCTTAAGGAATTTTATTTAAAGAATTGGTAACATTCTTCAAATTAATGTCCGACCTTCGATTTGGTGAGTACCAATTTCACTCAATAATCTAGAAGGAGAATAACATCAAACGCCGAAAATTTTATCATTTTGGCAATTTTTTTGGTTCATTTAATTAAATATGCATATACATGACTGAATAATTTTGAACGTTGAATTTCACATTATTTTCCATTCTGTCATACCACTTTTAATGAGCGTTTCGTTTGGCGAATGTAACAAGCTTTACAGCCAAACAGTAAATTTTGTATATTATGTAAATCTGAAATGCTAATTTAATATATATTTAGTTTAAATTATTACATGACTTAAAACAACACGACTACCATAATTATCAAAAAAGTAAATAAGTTTATACTGTATTTGTTTAAATAACATTGTGACATTCAACTTGGCGTCACATTATTTTTTTAGAAATTTTGTTTAGTTTAAAGTTGGTGTCCATGACCGATGGAATCATGGAGTAAGGTTCCATGTACAGCGAAATTTTTACCCAAAGAAATCTGAAATGAGAGACGAAACGTCGTAATATTTCATATTTAAATTATAAAAATACTGACAAAGAGGCTAATTAAATCATTTACATATTTAATCTATTATTATTGACGCATTATTTGACCCATAATTTCAAATCCTTGCTAAGTAACATACTGTATTGGGTGTACCAGTCGTGCTCAATTATCCTGCCTTCCAAGCCGCAGAACTCCGTTAATCAACTAGCACACTAATACGCTGAATATATTCGTTGGGTTACAGCCTTTTTTCTGGAATAAAGAAAGAGTTCTCCTAATGAATCATAATTCACGTGCCGATTAATTCTGTCAAGCAAAATTAGTCATTTTTCTCCCTCGAAGAAGGAAAACAAACAAATTAAATTAAATTCCAGAAGATCCTGTAGTTGTACAGAGTCCTTGGTATTTGACAAGCGTTACCGTAGTAATGAGTAAGCAAAGAGAAAGTTCTAAAAAGACGAAAAGTTGGGTGAGTGTGAGGAAGATTGCATTATTTTACAGTGGAACAATATTCTATATAAGATTAGAAACTTCCCATCGGTGGCATACAATGGTTACGGTTAATCAAGATCGTATAGTAATGAAAGATAGAATTTATTTTGTGCTGGTGTCTTCGTCAGTTGCCGTATTTTAACTTTTCTCATACAAACATTTATGCAAAGGGAGTAAGTTTAGCCATAAATTACTGATTGAGGTCTCCAGAAGATAACAACAATAGTAAACCACATGAGATAGATATTAATATATTAGAAATTAAGTATATATTGATGTAGAGTAAGTGTATAATCCTGGAGGGTAAGAAACGTGGGACCGTTGGAAAAATGTTTGACCTGAGTGATATTTGGGCTTTTAACACTATAAGAGAGAAATCTGCCCACGGTGTGAATATTGTAAATCGTGTAAATATCTTTCTTTTATTATATTTGAAGAGTATTATTAATTAACAAAAAATTTTGTAGTTTGCTTATATAATTTTTGGGTAATATACTAATCATGAAAATTAATCAGATTTAATACTTTCATTAAATTGACCTCTACCACAAAATTAATGCGGTGAATTAATTAAAAGTTGCCAAATACATTAATTGTAAAATTAAGATGTTAAGAGCCACCACACAACGTCAGCAATACATGCATTAAGCTTCTTGTGATTTCAAAAAATAGTATCTCGTAGTTCACCCAACATTCTCATAACCATAATGCAGTACTTTTCAGACCAACAATTGCGTACATTTATTTAAAGTTGTAAATTAATATTAATGAAATTCGGTCATCTTGCCTCGTCATGAGGTAGAAAAAGCGAGAATGTTATAAAGACCATTTTTATTGGGTCCTATCTCTCCAGAAATTTAAATATCTTAATAAGGAATAAAAAAAGTAGCAGAAACCGAAATATAATGTAACTGCACGTTATATACATACAGAGATTTGTAAAGAACTGTTACAGACTTCAAGAAGTGTAGAGACAGTTACCTACGCGGATATCTTCTACTCTCTCATTGTTTAGGACTAAGGTTTTAGCAAGCCGAAATAATTCGGGAGTTTTGGGAGGGGTATGCTCCGGGGTCACAGACTTTTCTGAATTGTCCACTGTTCTGTTTGGAGCAGTGAGACAGGTAATTCTGAGACCCCATAGAAAACACAATTCCCGTCTTCAGAAGGGCGTGGGCCAAGTACCAATACCCCGACCTACTTAATTTTAGGGTTTTGCCTACATCACTCTTCGGTGTCAGATGGATACGATTCTTAAACTGCAATACGGAATCCCTGGTTAACCCAAAGGCTCCATTGTTGTCCCTAGCGCATAATCCGTTTCACATTCCTTCCTATGATATTATGGAGGAGTTTCCACTGCTTGGATAGCCCTGTATCATTCAGGTTTACGAAAACTCGGGGCTACAAAATTTTCTAAAAAGTGTTTTGGTTCATATAATGTCACAATATTTAATAGTTATTGGTCAAAACATGGAATAAGTGAATATCCAACAGAAATAAAGTTCCACCTTATCTTAAACTGATTTAGCAGCATACATTATTTGTGAAAATAAGCTTTTATTTAATCTTCTTCTGTGAGACTTTATATAAGTAATTCTCTTTAAAAAGACGATATTTTCTATTTTCTCACATATAAAAAAATTAATTACAATAGTGTTGAATAATAAATGAGTAAATATGATGAACTGTCAGTTGTAGAGTATACATTAAGAAGTAATTGTATCTAATTAAAATATTACTCCAGCATTCATATACTGCAGTGAAATGTAATAGACGTTTTCTGGAAGTGTTATTAATTTTTACTCCAACCATTCATTATTACTGGAACGTGCTGCGGACTATAATTTAGATTACAGAGAGATTTGACGTTCCACACGTTTTTCTTTAATAATAGTTTAAATTAGTATCAGGCAATTATATTTATAATATTCATGATGTAGGTTTTATGAAGCAGTATATAAACACAAAACTATGGGCAAAACAATTATCTTAACAACTTATACCATCAGCCCTACAGTTTCAAAAATTTTGATCTTTATAAATAGTAATATATATGATATATAGTTAAATGAAATAAATTCAGTACCAGTTTTACAGACACTTCTTATTAGGTTAAACGACGTTCTTCTCCGCGTTTGGGAACTTGTAATGCAGAAGAGCACTCCTCAATTTTAATTCACATTTTATATATTTTCAACTATTTAAGTTCAGTAAGAATATTCAGAGACAGCCAGGCAAGAGGCGGGATTCCCAGGATAGAAATCGCCTAGAATTCGTGCCTGCCAGCAGTTGAGACAGATTAAAGTTGTTGTGCAAAATATGAAAAAATATTGGTAGAGATACGTCATATGGGGAATAGAAGAGTTTGTCTGAGAGGTGAGAAGCCGAAAAATTGGTTAGTGTTGATCACTGCGAGCAGAGGAGTAGAGTATTGTTGCTTTTGAATTACAATTAGGAGAGCGGGAAATAAGGGAGATAACTTCGGACTTGCTTGTAAGTTGAAGTGGAAGTAACTATCGCATCGCAGTAGCAGGTGCACAGACTTTCTTCTTTCTAAACAGAGGGCAACTGCAAAACCCGACCTAGAAGACGAAGGAGAGTGTGTGAGAATGGACGAAGGAAATCTACTATGCAGAAATTCCAGAATCTCCTAGAAGATGAAACAGGTTCGTCAAGAACGTAAAATCTTTGCTGCACGGTGTTATCCCAATAATTAATCCTGAGAAACCCCTTGAAATTAAAAAAATCATCTCCTTTAATAAATATATAATTGTAAATAGTGCGCAGGACCCAATAAAGAAATTGTTTTTAAATATAAATAAAATTATTTTTGATATCTAATATAAAATAATTAAACTCCCAATTATTTCATTTATAATCTTATCAGGAGTTACTACAAAAATTATTCAAAATATATAATAGTAAGGGCATTAGTAATAATAAATAATAATAAAATTTCGAATTTGAAATTTTGATGAAAATGTGCCAAATGTGAAAAAATGTAACCAATACTAAAACCATTAAACCTAAAATAAGAAATTCCTAAAATTTATATGTCTTTTACAATAAAGAAAATATTAAAAGTTAAAAAAGAAACGAATAAAAAAATTCTGAATTTTAAGGATTCATTGTGAGGTTTGAGTGTGTTAACATTTGTTTTAATTCATATTCGTTTGATTGATATTCATGTTTATTTCGTTCAAGTATATTTTGCTCAAAATCTAAAATGTCAACATTATCTCCATCAACATGAAATACAATGCAAATAATCTCAGTAACATTTATGACATTATTCTCAAATAGCCTCTTCGTCCTCTTATGCATATCTTCGTATCAGTACATTTGTAGTGCACCTGTAATTTCACGGATTGAAATTTTCGTTTGTATTTTTAATTCTTAATTAACATATTGGCCATTATATATAATTAATTTTTCAATGTCAGTTAAAACAATGTATCAACAAATGGAAAATATTTTAAATTTAATGTATGCTAAAAAGAACATTGCAGAAATTACGTCACTCGAAACTCTTCATCACATTTAACATTAGTTTTTTAAGTTCTGCTAATTATTTATTGTCAGTACCTGAAGAGGTGTACTTTTAATAATGTAAAGAATATGGTTAAATATAAGGAAATTGTAATTTTTCAATAATCATTTCTCTGATTTATATGACGATTAATAATTATAAGACTGTTAGATAATTGTTAATGTAAAAAATTTTTAATAATGGTCCTTGAAAATTTAAAGTTGAATAATCTGTGATCACTAAATTTATTGCTTGTCATTTAATCTTCTGGATGTCAGTAATTTATAATAGATTGTTGTGTCGAAGAAAAGTTCGAGGCCTCTTCTCCGCCTGCGCCCTGCGAAATTTTGCAATTTCTTAATCCGTTCTCGGCTCCCTACACCCAAATGGAACTTATTATAATTTTTTGTGGCACCAGAGCTCTCGTTGACCTCATCTCGGCTAATCTTAACTCCCGCAAGCCGGACCGTTTTATTCGTACTGTGGCTCCCTGGCGTGGGAGACGCTGAGGAGGTCAATTAGACGGGGCTCTCGTGGGCTCCATGTCCGGGATTGCTCAACTGCCACTGCCACGGCTCCTCCACAACAAAAAATAAAGTCATCAATGAGACACAGCTCCTTTCTTAACCTCACTGGCCTTATTTAGATTTCCTTGTGTCTCAAAATCATTCTGGAGAAGTTTTTAGATTTAAATTTGTATCACAATTCACAGCAAAGTGGAGCCATAAAACCAACAATTACAGTCAATTACTATTCAGAAAATTAAATAATTAAAATGATTAAGTGGTTTAAACTCTTTGACATTTAATCGATCCAATAATTATTTTCTTCAAGGAATTTATTTAAATTTTGTATTACAATATAAATAAGAAAAACAAACCTGATGATAATAATATAAATAGGAAAGTGGTAAATAATGATCAATAAATTAAACATACTAATAACCTTAAAAACAAAATGAATATCTCACATTATTTTAAACCAATAGATAATAAAATACTTAAGTTAAATAATACAGATGATAATGAAATAGTAGTTCTATAAGAAACAAACAATAACAGATAATAATACAAGTAATTATCCAACTATACATTGATACATTAACACCAAAAATTGTAAATTTTTAAAAAATACTTGTATTGATGAAATAAAATTTGAATTAAAGCAATAAAAGTAGATAAAAAATTATTTAACTAAAGATAAAATTCCTGTAAATAAAATTGATTGTAATGACTGTAACAAAAATTATATCGCATACACAGGAACTAACCTAAATACTAGAATATATGACCATAGAAATAATGCTAAGAGCAATACTAAACCAAATACAGCCTTGTCACTACACCATTTAAACCTAAAACATAATACAGATTTTGATATTGTTAAAATTATACATAAACAAAATAATATAATTAAAAGAAAGATTTTATAATCCATATAAATTTTCAAAAACGGTAATGGTATAAATTCCAGAAAGGAAAGTGAAGATATATCTAAACACTACGCCAACATTTTAGAGTAAATAAAATTTTAGTTATAATTTAAAAATTTGTTAATTTTGCCTTACACTTCTACAAGATTCGATACGTCGATTTGGATATTACTATTAATGTCGACACTTTTGACGTTTTAAATTTTCGACGTGGCTAAATTTCAAAGATCAGGACTCATTGAAAAAAGATTTTCAAAGCAAATTTTCGACAATTCGTGGTTGTATGTTGTCGATTGTATTTGGTGAACACATGAGCAAAATAATTATTGAACATTTGGAATTCTGTGTAGGTCAGCACAATCTCGAATCATATGCAATTCATGAAGAAATATAGTAGCAGATCCTTCGTTCCTCGGTATTCGAGGATTTATAATTCTTTTAGGGCGCCAGGTATTTTTAATAAAAAATACCAAAAGATGATTTTAATAGTTTTAATCTCAATCAGAGCACGAGAAAAAATTATATCTGCAGGGCATGGTCATTCGTCGTCCCGCCAACACAACCTGCTCCTTCGATTACCCCATGACGACACCACAAGTCTCGCCAGACTCCATTGTTGGCCCAAGTTGCGTCAGTTCCTCAACAATTGCAACTCGCAAGCTGGCCTGCATTGTTGTGTGTAACTTTTCATGTATATATATATATATATATATATATATATATATATATATATATATACTAAATTATATGAGGGTATTACAATATTTGTAATATTAAATCAGGAAAAACCCAAATTTGTTTTTTATATTGCTATAATTTTAAACTAATTCCATTAAAAAATTTCTAATGTTTCATAAAGAAATTGTATTTGACTTTTGTAGATGGCTATGGCAATGCCGAAAGCTCCTGCAGAATAAATTTCAAATCAATTTTAAAGTATAGTTTTGGTTATTAATGTGACTGATTGACATAGGGAAAAATTAACATAATCATTTTCTTGAGTTTAATAGGACTACCGGTCACATTGAAGTAACTAAATTAATCGAATTTAAAACATCCCTCGTCTTCATTTAACAATTAACACATAAAAGAGCTTTCGATATTTGGTCATAACTATTCAAAAACTGCTGTCACTGCATCCTACTAGAGATGGCCAAAACCGTTATTATTTGTAATAGGATCTGAACCAATCTGAAGAAAGAGATAACTGGTGTTGATGATTCACCCCTCATTTTATACCTAAATATAATTTAATAACAAAAAAAGAACAGTTTTCGAATTTATTAATAAATAGGTACTTTATTTTTATAACTTATTGGGTGGTATCGATTTAATTTTTTTAAAAGAGGAACAAAGTTGCTGGAAATATTCAGGTATACGCTTATATTTTAATAATTATCAATCCCTTCCTGTGTTGTAAAAAGACGAGTTACAACCACGTGCTTTACCCTCGTGTAGATGTCACTCAATTCAAAGTAGTTTAACGAGTAATTGTTTTAAAGTATACAGCAATGACGTGGACTGCGCTATCAGTCTTAAAGCTTTGCAATTTACAAATTTATTTTGGTGGTATTATGCAGTATTTTTATTTTCTCTCAATAACTTTTTTGTACCGATCGTATATATACGACCTTGATATTAATATTATGATAAGAATGGTAGGGCGCTGCGGTAGTTTTCTCGCAGGCGCTTCAACCCAGAGTGACTGCGGGGCTCACCTGATCATGTCGGGAATGCCTCGCAATCTCTCTGGGTACTTTTTATCAAAGTTCTCAAATGCCGAGACACCTTCACCTATTTTAGGAGGTATATGTACCGGGGTCAAAGACCTTGGGCATATGGCAAGAGCTGTCCGCTGATCCCATTGGATCAGTCGTCAAACTGCCTCCTGAAACTGGTGGAGACACGGAGAAGGGAATGCTGCGTCCCCACAGCAGACTCGTCTCCCGTCATTCGGAAGGGCGTGAGAATAGTACCCAATGCCCGACCTACCTGATGCAGGTTTTCTAGGGTTTTCCCTGCATCTCTTTAGGTGAAACACTGGGTAGGATCCTTAAACCATAGCCCGGGGGCCCTAGTTAACCATTGGCTACCTTGCTCTACCTTCCGCATCCCCCCTTTTCAATTCCCTTCCTATGCTATTAAAGGGGAGTTGCCTATTTCAGGATTACCCTCGTGTAGCCTGTTAACCAAAAAAATAATAATAATATTATGATGAATTCTTGTAATTAAGGGTATGATCGAAATTCTTCTCCCACATAAGAAAGTGAAGTGAATTAGTTAATAAAAGCGTGGTATAGATTTAAGCGCTCTTAAGGGGTTAAAGTCAAAAGTACAGAATAACATTTAGCGAGAATACGTGGACCAATAAATTACTGAATGAATTTATATGATTATACTATCGATATTTAGAGAAGAGTAAATCATATTAACGTTCTTTTACAATATTTTTGTATATGCCACTTCATAGAGATTCTGATTCACGAGTGGGTGATTCCTAAGAGCAGTAGCTCCAGGATCTCAGTTCACGCGATCGATTAATGTGAGTTATTCAAACAGCAGGTAGCTCTGGCATCACAGGAACTACAATTCTTTTCTTCTGATCAATGATCACTCACTCCGTAGACAGAGCTAGCTCTATGAATCAGATCTCGATCAGATCGCACATCACTACACACTACTAATATTCAAGAACTGTGTAGCATTAGTGCTATCGGTTAATCGATCTGTAATCGTCAGATATGTCAGTTTTATTAAAAAATAATAATATTAAACAATTATAATTGTTTACAGCATAAATATTTGTTGATTAGTTTCTAATTGTTAAAATTTGTAATAGGAAGACTGAGATACACTATTTTTGTAACTTCTTAATAATATCCACATTCAATTTCAACTCTATCATACCTGGTTTTCTTTTTTTTGGGCGGGGGGAGTTAACAGGCTACATGAGGGTGACCCTGAAACATGCAATTCCCCTTAAATAGCATAGGAAGGGAATGAAAAGAGGGGATGCGGAAGGTAGAGCAAGTTAGCCAAGTGTTGACTAGGGTCCCCGAGCTATAGTTTAAGGATCCTACCCGGTGTTTCACCTAAACAGATGCAGGGAAAGCCCTATATAACCTGTATCATGTAGGTCGGGCATTGGTACTATGACGGGAGACGAGTTTGCTTCTCCATGTCTCCACCAATTTTAGGAGGCAGTTGGTCTACTGATCCAATGGTATCAACGGACATCTCTTGCCTAATGCCCAAGGTCTTCGATCCCAGTACATAAACCTCCCAAAATAGGCGAAGGTGTATCGGCATGTGAGAACTTAGAAAAAAAACAGAGAGAGTACGAGGCATTTCGTAAATAGTCAGGTGAGCCCCGCAGTTACTCTGGTGGAAATGCCTTTTTTCCTATTGCTAACTAAACATTGTCTACTTAAATTAATAAACACCGCTTCTGCAATTCTCCATAAAGAGAGATCAAGATTTAAACTTAGAATTACAGAAATAATATGTTGATGCTTACAAAAATAATGAATCTCGGTCTTCAGATTACAATTTCTAATAATTTGAAACTAATCAACAAATATTTTATACTGTAAAGATTTTTAATTGTTTTAATAGTCGTATTTTTCACAATACACAGTGTACACAACGATACATGACATTTGTATAGAAGGGATTGATAATCCATAAGACTAATGTTACACAGAACTTGAAATGTATGTATGTATATGTCTGCATTTACAGCAGACGTTTATTAATAATTTTAATTCATTCGAGCTTCCCATAAGCGGGCTCTACTCGGGAATGGGAATTTGTCCGCTCGTTAGAAGGTTGCATTATTCATTATTCAGCAAGCATTAAAATGCATTCACACAATGCTAAAGTATGTATGTTCGATAGGTTCAATTTTGGTGTTTTCGTCACTAGGAAAATTCTATTTCCGAAAACAGTTCAATTTAGTTTGTTTCTCTATACTGTTTATGGAAAAGTAAGTCAGTGAATTGCGTCTAAAACATTGATTGTCTTTGAAAGTTCGTTTGAAGAGTTGCAGGCGTCCACCTGGGCAAAAATGTGACGCATAATACACTTTCTGTAGTTCATTTTAAAATTTTTGATTATACCCTGGTCGAGAGGTTGACACACGGCTGACGTATTTGGCAGTAGAAAAATGATTTTAACATTAGAAATTTTTTTTGGATGAGAGGCATCATTTTCCATAAATAAAATAACATTTCGACCTTGTCGCAAAATTTTACTATTAAAGTTTTGAGCCAGAGAGTCAGGATATCTCTGGTCATCCGAGCCTTCTTATTTGCCCGCTATCCTATACCTATTAATAGCGGAGGTTCAGAATCGCCTCCCATGTTTATACTCAACCATTCTTTCGATGTTTTCCCTGCTTTGCATGTTTCGCCTTTAAATGTCATCGTTTGGTTTGGCAGAGCTCTAAAAAATAGTTTTCGAGTAGTCTTCACAAAGATGTGCCAATTTCGTTGTCCATTCTGCCACAACCTTAGTGTCCACCGCAATCGCTTCCCCACGCCTTACACGTAATGCCGTGTATCAATTTAAATATGTCGAGCTACCGTGCCTTGAAGTCCACATTGCCTAATTCTTTAACAATTTCCAAAGCCATTTTCCTTATTAAAGAGCCGGAATTAGGTATGCAGATCACTCGTCAATAGCTTAAACGTGATTGCTTCGATCCGTCGTTCCCGTTTACTATCCAATTTTTTTAAAGTTTTTCTTTATTTTTAAAGTTTCAGCGACTTTGGTCTTCCCCATTTTGAATCTTAAAGAAAAAGCTTTCTCATAGGCTTTAATTCTTTTTCGCACTCATCTCCGTAAATAGTTTCAACCCGACACACGCGTGACTCACTGCGATTCAAAATACAGCTGTCTGAGAACTGAGAGGAGTGATTCGGGACTGGGAAATTCCAAGTTCATCTATCTCAAAGTGAACAAGTAGGGCTACAGCCAATCTTGAATTGTTTTCAACTTTCCATCCGGTTATTAGAGACATTATTATCGAAAATCCTGTAAAAATAGTGTCGTGTCCGGTTATTAGAAGTACTTTTCTTAGTAAAATACATATGGGGAAAATAAAATTATCTGGGTGTGAGAGATGTCCGGTTTTTAGAAGTGCCCGATTCTGGAAGTTCGACTGTATATAATGTTAAAAAATATATTAATATCTCGTGATGTCTTTTGTAATGATTACAACCTAAAGTCGAAATCTCCCTTGTCTGTTAAGTTAGGAATATTTTAAATTGGTTTAATTTAGTTCTACTAAACAACTGTAATAAGAACATTTTATTATATATTGCCACATCTCTGTGCCTGTAGCCATAGTCCAGGGGTTGACAGCTGGACTGCAGATATGTGTACTCGGGTACCACTCAACGCAACCGTTTTTTGTTTACTTTGTTCACCTTACGTTTCCAGTATTTTCTGTTCATAGAATACTCAGTTTCCGGAATATTTCAAGATTGTATAAATTGTACTGGACCTCGAAGCGGATGCAGCATTTTGCAGTATAAGCCTGTGTTCAGCACTACCTCTTAAAAAACGTCTATAACCTCTGGCAGTGTGTGTTACTGTATCTCACGATCATTCACTGGCGTGACAATATTGTGCACTAGATAGATACTAGCTACTCTGGCGAATTTATTAATATTAGGTTAATCTATTTGTCAACGAGTAAACCATCACCAAGACCCCTACATTTTTTTAATATTTACCTTTTCCCGCCCCTGAATTGTATCATAACTATAATGATGACTTAATATTTTAATCGAGTAAAGAAATATTCTAAGTACAGTAACTTAAAACTAGACTGCAAAAATGTATGATATGGAGAAAGACCCAATCGGTTCTCTACACCCTGCTCCTAGGGTTCGTAGAAGTGTCCTCCCCTAAATTCCTTGCTTGCATTCGGATCGGAAGATACCGTGTACAAAATTTAGATATGTATGTGGTACATACATACACACAAATACAATGAAACAGTCAGTTTTATTTGTAAGGAGAAGATAATTGAACCACCTCTTCGGTCTGATTACCTTGATATAATGTGTGTAGATACATGTACATTTCTAGGAAAATTTAGTGCAGCACGGTTATTTTTATAATATATGTGCAATGCGACTTATAAAATATTTTTCATCTTTATAAATTATCAATAAATCTCATCGCACAAGGGAAAACCTTATAATTCACTGTGTGTTTGCAGAGGTTCGGTATATAAGGGCTGAAACCCGACGCATACATTGCCTATTATTTATATAGAAGATTAAATCAACAGTTCAGAATGACATGGGAGAGAAATCAAACCTCAGACTATGTAATCTTCGTACAGCAGCGAATAAAAAGGTCAATGAAACTAAGATGTCTGTCCTTGAGATATTCTATTGCATACGGCTTTGGAGCATCAATTCAATTGCTTTACAAATATTTATATTCATATCTCCTGAACCCTGCCAGATATCTAAATGATACATACACCTAAAATTAATGTAAATTTCCTGTTTTAAACCCTAAAATTTTCACTGAAATCCGTTGAGTCGTTTCGTATCCTATTCGAGACAAACTTTCAGACAGAAGGACACTTTAATTTTATTTATTGGTATAGGTCATCGCACGTTAATTGGCGTCTGAAGCTAAGTATTAGGCAGTCTTTGCCCTCGATGTGCAATTTCTATAGCAAATGAAAATGAAAATTTATCTGACATTTAATAATAAATATTATCCAATAAATCAAACATGTCAATTTAATTTACTATAACATTAATACTGACAATATACACCACGTTTCTTCGGTAGCCTGTGTCTTCATCAGGTTAGAAATAATGTTAATTATAAAATATGAGACCTAAATTAAAAGCTAAGTTTGATACGAAAGTCTCTTTATTAACAATAAAATTTGTATTCTAAAATATAAAGAAACATAATTTGAGAAAATTAAAATTTCTTACGAGCATTTGTATACAATAAATCCACAGTTACATTTGGATTCTAATTTAATTTGAAATTAACAATTACTTACGTGTAAATGTATTGACTTTATTGCCTGAAATGTTCATTATTTTATTCTGTTGGTAACTGACAAGAATAAGAGACTTTTTAATATGTAGTTTCACGCGCCACTTCAAAATTATCCTGTACCGCAACATGTTTCGTCCGTCTATTCACAAATTTCTTCAATACTTTTGATTGTTAGAAAATTTTAATAAAAATTCCATGCTCTAGCTTTGTTGTACAAAAGCATCAATATGTTTTTGCCATATTCTTAATTATGTCTTTAATTGAAGTATATTAGGAATCCATACAATGTCAGAAATACGGTAGACCTTCCACAACTAGAGCTAGGTTAAATTTTAAATAAACAGTATATTTAATAAGAAGTTAAGAAAATTAAAATAATTATCAAATGAAACTACAAACTGTCATACTGATAGTTCATTTAAGATTGGTTTAATTAGATACTAATCTTTCGGTAAATAAAAATTGCGAGTGGTGTAACTAAACATTGTAAAAAGTACTGAATGAATTATGATGAATTATTTTATTGTTAAATAACTTTTTACTCTTACTACCCTTTGTTGTAAAAAAAATTATTTTACTTTGTCACATTGTAAGAAACATTATAGCAGTTCCCAACTTTTCTGATCAAATCAGAACACGTGTTAACTTTAATTAAAACCAACGAGGTCTTATAATTATTATATGCATCTTTATATAATCATTACTTCTTAGATCTCATAAGCTACCATTTTCTCCATTAAGTCCGAATATTACCCGTGAATCTGATAATCAAATTTTTCAACCCAATGTTCCGATGCTACGTGATTGAAACATCAAGACATTGGTGATATTCGTGTTAGAAATTGTTTCTATCCTATTCAATTATGCTTATTTTATGTTATATATAAAATACATTCATTATAAGGCACGTCTCAATATGTTAATAATAAGATTTATTTGTCACTAGTATTCTATTAAACTAATGGGAACATAGAAATTATAAATGTACAACGGTCGATTGACATACGAATAAATTTCAACTCTTATAAACGTGGCTCCAATATTCGTTCGCCTCCCATTTATGTAACCTATCAAAAAATAGTTATATATTTTTATATGTGTATAATATATTCTTCCATTTATATCTTTCTTCTTTTTTATATTTATTTTATTTACTTTAGCAATTATATAAATTAATCGACGAGGATGGAAATATCTCGACGCGATTGAAATCGAACCCAGGACCTCAAATCCATCCATTAAATAGACCAAAAGTCAGGCTCAGCTTCAACTTTTTTGTAACTCACGTTCTATTTTAGGAGATGAATGGAGAAGTAATATTGTCTGTAAATTGATGATATGCCGGAGACCAGGCCAATACAATGGACGGAGAAATCTCGTATCTGACGGAGAAACGACTCGAATACCTTAGTTGGAAAAGATCACCACGCACCAATTTCAGGTCCTAAGCTAGATTCTTTTCCATCTTGAAATGAGGTATAATTCTGTAAACAATTTACAATTATCGATTTTTACTTCACTATGTCCTTGTTACAAGATTAAATGACTCAACGAATCCCTAATCTCTTGTCAGAACAACCTTATTTTCATAAATCAGATTAAATTCACAAGTAATATTACCTTTGAGTGGACTCCAAAATTTGATATAATTTCAATTCCGCGTTGGTATTGCAGTTAATATTCTCTCCAAACCGCAATACAGTTAACATTTATTTGTCGCTTATGAACCTGTTCCGAGCTATATTTCTACATGAAGCCTAAACTATTCTTCTAATTTTCCCTTTCCACTACCAGGTCCATTTCTCTGATTCATATTCTTATCCTTATGGTTGCGAAGACCAGGATTAAGAGTGTTTGAGAATCGATACGCTGACCACGTGTCACTCCAAATTCGGAATGTGTCATGGAAGATGACAGTTCGCAGTCGACTCGGTAGGCCCAGGCCCTCAATGGGCTGTAGAGCCAAGAAGGACGGAAGAAATGTGATTCCTCACAGTTTTCCCCAACACAATACGAAAGATTCATTTGGTGTTCAGTCATATAATTCATACAATTTTACTGGAGTTGTCTTCAAGATTGTTTTGGAATATTCCTTATGTCGCTAACGCTGAAATGTTTTTCTTGTTGAGAAAAACAAAATATGATGAATATTGAAATTTAAGTTGTTAGCTATGGACAGGAATTGATCAGACTGAAAGGGGGTTGGACTTAGGAATGTATCTGTTGTCTTCTCGTCTTCAGCGATCGAAGTAAGGAAAATCCAGGATAGATCCGGTACGTGACATTCTATTGGCAAACCGTCCAAGACGTTAGAATTATTTTGAAAATTATGTTTAATAAATTATAAACACAGCGCCCAGGAGGCTTGTCATGTTTTTAGGTCCGAACGTAGACTGACATCTTTTGAGATTTGGAAAGCTTCGTTGGCTACTCCACCCCCCCTCCGTCCCACGGTTCTGTCAATATAATAACTAATCACAATCTACATTTAGTTACGTGTGGACCTGACGGGCCCTTGTTCTACTAGTTAAATCCAATTTTATGCTAGTTAATCTTTGTGACCGAACGTGACCTTAATTCTGCAAATTTCATCCTGAATCAAGACGCCTTTGATGCTAATTTACATAAATTTTGATACGTAACGTTAAGAAAACGAAAATATTTGTCACATTTCTTAGTAAAATCACAAAGTTGGCTTACTAATGTTTCTTTTCCAAAATAAACACTTCTGAAGTGGAACTCTGTGAATATTAAATGAATAGTTTCAAAAACGTCATAATTGGCTGCATCAAACTTTACAAAGTACTACAGTGTTTTAGACGAAAAATGTACGCATTGAGCTGAAGTAATTGAATTACATTTGCAACACTACAAGCAGTTACGTGGGTGTCGTTAGAATGAGGCGATGTACGTGCCGTTAGCCAAGGAGGAAGATGAGGTCACTGAAAGCGAGAGTACGTGATGATACGGCACACGTCATGCGCGGAAACTGAACGTGCTGCGTGATATGAATAGCTTAGCTTTACCACTTCACACGACTCACGTCATCACAACGCCGAAACGGGAGCTAAAGCGCAAATTGCATAAACACTGAGCTTTTATGTGTGGAATATTTTGAACCGTGGACACGACAGCTAAAGCATACTTTACGTTTCAAAACATTTCGCTAAAAAATACGATTTTTTTTTCTAAAGAATCGTGGATATAATATTCAAGCCACAAAAAGGTCATTTTAATTTAATCCTGTACCACAGTTCTACATGGTTTGTCTTTGGAGAACCGCAAAGGTAATTAACAAAATGTGGAGTAAAATATAAATTAAAATTTCGGTTTCAGAGGTACATTTTTCAAGGAAGAGAAAATAAATCTCATCCACTGGAAAAAGGCGAGGTTTAGAATATTGTACATATACCTGGGATTGACCAACTGAGTGAATGGCCACAATAACTGTACGGTATGTTGGGAACTTGCCGACTTCCTGTGGTGTAGTGGCTAGCCTCTAGTTGCTGCCTCACTACCCAGAGGTCCCGGGTTCGAATCCTGGCATGGGTTTGCATGTTTGTGTTGTCATGGTCGAGAAGACCAGGATTAAGACTGTTGGAGGATCGATACGCTGACCACGTGTCATTCCAAATTCGGAATGTGTCATGCAAGATGACAGTCCGCAGAGCCATGGAGAAAAAAAATGTTGAGAACTAAAAGATCATGACACTGAAGGTTATTTATAGATAAACAAATGGTTGAGCCAATTTGAAGCCCCGAGTTTCATTCTCTGTCAAGTCGATATCTCGCCATTGTCATAATTTAAAAGCTTATACGGATGAACCGGCCTGGAAATAAATAACAAATTATGATCACACATTTAAATTATAGGAAAAGGGCAACGCACAGACGTAGGAAAATTTTCATTTGTGATTAGATCAATGCGCGATTGTAATTCGTTGCCAGCAGAAACGTTGACGATTTTTCCGGGTAGCACTGATCGGTTTAGCGGTAGGCTAAGGAGACTTAAGTGAGCATTAATGCATATACATTACTTCAAATCAGTCAAGTGCTAAATTATTTACTTTAAAAAAGTGCATTAAAACAGTGAAGTGAATTCAGATCAAAATTACATAAGACAGTACAAATTTGTTTCTTAGTGTAGCTTATTAGTAATGCATTGTATTTGTATTCTATTGTGCTTACTTTGTATAATTCGGCCACCGTACAGCTAAGTGATGATAATAATAATAATAATTAATTCGGTATCACGGCCTGCAAGGCTGAGCTTAGTTTCTGTTTGTGCACACTATTTATTTTGACTGCAAGAAGATCAGAAAGCTCTATGAAATATTTTCAGTGGTGACAATTGCGAACTCCATTTTGAATATGACGAACAAGTAACTTTTTTTTCGTGAAAACAGAGGTTGTTGAAGGAAACTGTCCTGACTCACGTGGTGATCAAGGTGAAGACAGTAACTGTCAGGGGCGACAAGAACACAATCGGGAACAAAACGCAAAGCGAACGTAATTTCGTTCCATATTTTGTTAACAGAATATCGTAAAAATGTGCAAGTACATTTGTTATTCAATTAAATATCCAAGTTTGAAACACGGATTACCGCAGTGACGGAATTCAGCTCAATGGGGAAACAAAACTTTGTCTTATACAAGTTCGACTTAACATACCTATAATTCAGGATGTATTTTGGAATTATTAAAATGCAAAATTTAGAAAGGATAAATATCGGCCGGACCCATGACTCCTGCTTTCCAGGCGGCACTCTGCCACAACCTACTTGGGAAGGATGTGATTAGTGAATTATAGGTGAGCCTAGCTTAGTTTATGGGAATGGAGGATGCCGAATCGGTCCTTGGGACGTTGACTGGGTCCGGCTCAGTGGTAGAGGTCTTCATTACACCCCTTATTTGAGCTTCAATTGAAGTCTTTATCCTTTGACTGTTAAAATGGAGTTAACATAAGTGAAAAATTTGGTTCAAGTTTTGCAGTGTTAATCGGTATTCAACACTAATAATAATAACTTATCGCGTGATGTAAATACGAAATAAAATTAAGAAATATATTAAGCAGAAAGTAACATCTCATAGATATTACTGAGTCCCTTTGCATCATTTTTAAAACTAATTGTGTCTATTATAATATTATTATATATTCATAGGACCGTTGCAGAAATTATTCTGGAATGACAACTTGATTTCGTTAACTAAAATTTTAGTATTATCAAAATTTTTGTTGTTTAAATTACAATTTTAGTTATAACAGATTTTTTATCAACGGGTAATTTATAATTAGATATATGTTCTTTAATTCTAGTTTTATACGATTTATCAATAAGGACCGGTCAATGTTGAAATGGAATAAAACGAGCTACGTGTGCGGTATTAACAAAATGCTTGTTTTATTTGAACGGTCCAGGTGTGCCCTTTTATGTCTTCTTTTGTTTGTCCTATATAGACAACATGGCAAAAATGCGAGAATACTTGTATATATCATATCGACTTTTATCTGATAATTCATAGGACCGTTGCAGTTCTCAAGAATTATAAATTGTGTGTGGTAAAATCACGAATTGTTTTGAAAAGATAATAAAAATTGAAGTTATTGTATAAAAATTGACATAAAGGAAAAACTATGTAAATATTGTTTCCTCACTTTTTGAAGTTATTTGGCAAGAAAACGATGTTTCTATACTTATTTATGTAGAAATACATGAAACATTATATTATTTCGTGACCAAGATATGTTTTAAATTTTATTAATAATAAGACTACGTTGCTTATGGACAATAAATTAACGTTTTGTTACAGATTTCATTTCTAAGCTAAATGGTTGCCGAGGACAGCCAATTTAAAGTACTCATCCTTCTAATAAAGTTTCGAACAGTTTGTTTAAGTGTAGCTATTTATTCAAATTGAACTTACTGCTCAGGTCTGAAGGTAGAATCATGTCAAACTTCGTTTCCTTCCTCATCAGATATTAGGCTAATTTATTATGAGACACTGAAATTAATTTTTTGTATTAATTTCATCGAGCACAGATACCATTTTTAAATAATTTTTAATGATCCTATTAGTTATGTACCGTATTTAGTTGGAAATTGTAAGTACTTTATTCTGAAATCTTTGCAGGATCAATATAGGAGGTGCTGTAAAGGAAGCAGGGTTATTGGCCTACAGCGAAGGGAAAATAGTTGAATAATCTTTCAATTTTGTTTGAATTGAAAGAATAAAGAAGTAAATCTTTAACTATTGAGTGATCAACCTGTTAACACAAAGGCATTTATTTTTCACCCACAATTATAAACTTCTTACATTCTGGAAAGTAATAATAAGTGAGCTAGTTGTGTAATCCTCTGAAGTATTGAATGATCGATGTTCTTCGGTAGTGTTTGTTCAAAAAGATTGACTTTGGTTCTGAACAAATAATTAGCAACCTAAAAAGTATTGACTTATTGCACGGAGCACTTACCACGGTAAGCTAACAATAAAAATCGTTTATTTATTTTATGTTATCGTTGCCTCGCGCTATTTCAAGTAAATTCCAATCTCAGGCCGTTACTAGTTTTTAGTAACAGGCAACATGAGGGTGATCCTGAAATAGGCAACTCACCATGTGAAAGGTATAACAAGGTATGACAAGAAATAATTAGGACTACTTTAAAATCAAATGTTAAATTATGTAGATGTAGAGGAGTAGAACGTCCAGGTACGTAATTTATATAATGATCTTGTTAACATACATTTAATTTAAAATCTTTTTCTCTGTTTATACATTGTTGTAACTGACATTGAAACTTTAATATATATAAGTGAAAGGCAACTTTTAGGACTTGATTTTTGTGTGTGGGGGTGGGGGGAAGGAAACATGCAATTCTCCTTTACAAAGATAGGATGTGATGTGGAAGGTAGAGCAAAGTAGCCTAGGGCTGACTAGGGCCTCCGGGGTATAGTTTAAGGATCCTACCCGGTGATTCACCTAAATGATATGCAGGGAAAATACTAGAAAAACTGCATCAAGTTGATCGGGCTTTTGGGTACTATTATCACGCCATTTCGAATGGCTGGATACGAGTTTTTTGCTGTGGGGTCGCATCATTCATTCTTGTCCGTCTCCGACGGGTTCAATTGGATCAGCGGAGAACTCTAACCATATGCCCAACTTCTTCGCCTCCAGTATATACACCTCCTAAAACACATGAAGGTGCCTCGGCATGTGAGAAGTTTTAGGAATACCAAAGGTAAGCCCCGCAATCAATCTGCAAGAGACTTTTGAAACAGGCATCCCTTTTTTTTGGGGAGGGGGGTTAACAGGCTACATGAGGGTGATCCTGAACCTTTTAATAGCATAGGAAGGGAAATGAAAAGGGGGGATGTGGAAGGTAGAGGAAGGTAGCGAAGGGTTGGCTAGAGTCCTAATGATGCTAAAACCTGCTTCCTTGAAATATAATAACTGAGATCATTTTCATTCATAACTTCTTGAGAAATAAATCATAAACCACTAAAAGAAAGTCTATAACCACAGTTGAGCATCAATAAATAATTTTAGTTACATAAATTACAATGGATTCGTTTGGAGAATTTCGTCCAGTGCACAAGGTGTGATTCAGGTGTGGTACAGCAATCCTACTTTTAATTGTTTGTTCCAAATGGGTCAATCCAAGCCAAGTGGTCCAGAAAAAATGAAACTCAGAAAAAAAGAACATTTTGTTTGTGCATTCTATCATGTTTTGACAGTTCAAAACTAATTTTGTTTTATTTATATTGTGTCCGGTTAAAAAATAGCCATTTTTGTTGGAGTGCGCTTGCCGTTTTTCGCGTTTGCAGGCAGTTACGAATTTCTAAATTATCCACGACTGTGTTGACGCATCCTTTTAAAATAACCTGCATCGTGTTCAGTACATTCAGGCTGTCCCATCAGGGAAATACATTACTTCTTATAAGAGGACATTTCACTTTAATATAATTTGTTAATTGAATTTGAAATGCATGGACTGTTGTGGCATTATATTTTTGTGCAGATTTGTGTTTGATTTAGATAATTTCTAAATTATTTTTCCTTCAAGATTTAGAGCAACATTTTTACCAGAAATCCCTTCTTTCTCCTCCAACACGTGATGTGTCTTCACCAATCACAATTAATTTTCAACGACCACGGGATCCGCACTTTCGGAGGAAGGGGCTGACTTTGAGTATAATCTTATGACATCGTCCCTTGGTGCCCAAATATCATTCATCCCCGGACATTGTTTGCACGTACGAATCTTTGCAACCGGACAGCGCCTCTCTAATCCCAGAATTTCCGCATCTACTCTACCTGTCTCCGAATATTCATTTTCAATCTTCTGTATTTAATTCGTCTTAAAAGACAAATTAAAATGGGGAGGGTTCTTTTGCGCTACAAATTCCACTGACTTAATGTGGTCGATAATTGAACTCAATGTTGTTAGAGACAAATTAATCCTAATATTTTCATATAATATTATGAAATTTTGAAACAATATATTATTTTTAAATAATGAAAAACGAAGATGTCTTCCACGACGTCTTGTTCGTGCAACAATTTCAAGTCTAACGAAAACAATAGTAATTTATGTTAGACGTAACAAGATATTTTCATATCTTTCTAAAAACTTCTAATCTCCTTCATGTTAGACAATATCACCGTTGCTTCGACTTAAGATTCACCCGCCTTTCTGACCTCGTAAACAATTAAGTATAATTTTTTTGTAGATTAAATATTGCTTTGTATAAACAGACAATGTAAAATATCACGAATAAATGTAGGTAAAAATTGTAAACTGTGTGTCTTATAAATCATATACAAAATTCGGATCGATTGAAAATGAATCTTCCATCTCGTAAATATTAACGGACACTAAAATGAAAAAGTACAAAGAAGTGAGTGTTGTAGTCCTCGGTTGAGTTTCCATCGACGACAGCATTTTTTGTGACCAAAATAATGGAGCGTGAAACACTTGTGCGTCTTCTGTTCACACGGTTAATTGAACGTTCTCACCACTGAACCCTTCTTGTGGTCATCGGCCCATTAATGTCTATAGATACATGCGTGCGACCTACTCTAACCGATATCAATCAATACGTTGCATTTCATTACACTCCCATGATTAACAACTTAAAATAAAGTTATTCGTCATCATTCATAATAAATTTCTCTCTTGGTAGGTGAACAATATTCCATATGACTAATTTGTCATGAAAAAAGAAAATAAATTTTAGCAAATAAAAAAATTAAATTGAATAATTTTCAAGCGTTTTATTGACATCTATTGATTGTATTTTCTTACATTTTGATTTATTTTGATTGTGCTGATTATTTTAATAGCTGTCGATTTTAACTATGACTCAATCACCACTGCCAACAAATGATATTTAATAACTTCTAGAATTTTATATGTACAAATATATGATACATCTCACCTATAGATGTTACGATATGAAGTGTCTTATAATGCAGAAGTCTATATTTAAAAAAACTGTATCCACATTGTGATTAAAGTTAGTTTTTTAGCATGCTCGTTAAGTTATTATGGTTTAAACCATTAGAGGGCACATTTAAATTAGTAAAAAAAATCTATAATCCTATTAATCTATCGTTTATGAAATTATTATTACTTTTGTATGGTTTTACAAATTCTTTTCATTGTATAGATACATTACAAAAGAAATTAAGTGATTTATATTTTGTTGAGTAAAAAAGTTTCTTTATAAAATATTTTTTTATTCCCTAAGGGAAAAAATTTGTTTTAACATTGATCATTAAGTAAGTAGCAAGTACATATTTAAATAAAACTACAAATAAAAATAAAGTAAAAGCATTATTACTTAACTCTCATGTAATAAAAATTTATAGAAAAATAATAACATTAAGTAGAAATACAAATACTTTAAATAAATTAATAATGTAAATGTTATATATAAATAAAAATAATAACTACACAATATCAATACGTAAAATAATTTATTCCAATAAATAAAATTGAAGTGTCCGTCTATCTATCTGTCAGACTGTATATTTGTCTCGAATAGGCTCCGTAATGACTCAACGGATTTCAATGAAAATTTGAGGGTTTTTAAACCCTCAAATATATATATATATATATATATATATCCTACGTGCGTAAAAATTTCCATAGGGAATGCGGGTTAGTCTTAATCTGTTTATGCTTAGAAACGACTTGACGGATTACAATGAAAATTTCAAGGATTGTAACAGGAATTTTAACGTAAATTTCCGTGTGTTTCATTTTTATATATTTAAGAGATATATTAATATTTATAAATCCTTTTATTTGCTGCGCGAATTGCTCTTTTTTCTGGGGGGGTTAAGAGGGTACATGAGGGTGATCCTGAAAAGGGCAACTCCCCTTTAATAGCATAGAAGGGAATTGAACAGGAGGGATGCGGAAAAAAACAAATTTGTTTTTATATTGTTATAATTATAAACAAATTGCATAATAAAAAATTATTGGTTAAGAAAAATGTATTTCATTTTGTAGATGACTATGACAATGCGGAAAGCTCCTGCTGAATAAACTTGAAATCAAAATTAAAGTACAGTTTTGGTTATTAATGGGACGGATTAAAATAGGGAAAAAATATTATCGTAATAAGTACAAATCAGTCTTTTAAAAAATTTAAATAAATTTCATGAAGAAGTAATTCCAGATATTGTATCAATTTTTATATTTTAGTTTTAATTTTTTAATTAAGGGCCTTTTATATGGTAATATCAGTTCTCAGATCAGCGTACAAAGCGCATTACCCCGCGGATTATCGACGATAACCGAAATTTCACTGTACTAGCTTTTATGAAGGCCTCTCTCAAAAAATAAATCTCAGGGATGCCGTACGTTTCCCACCTGTGGTGATATAATAACACAAACTATTATAGCCAGTTAATATGTAAGTGTGGTGAATATTTTGCACTGATTATCATATATCAGGAACTATTAAATCAGTGGCGGTAACAGGGATGAGAACAAGTTAATTTTTTTTTTAAAAAATGTGTTTTGTGGGACAATTTAAACCATTAAAAAATATAACAATTTTTGTGATGAATATGTTTTTTTCATTATTAGGCATAACTGAAAATTGAGAGATTCAGGTAAAAGTTTCAAACAATTTTTATATAACGTATCGCTTCTTCGTTGAAGATACTAATAACGAATAATAATATACAGAACAATACAATAGTATGGAGATCGTTGTTTTATTGGAAGAAATCCTATATTGTAGATTCAGGTTGTTAATGAGTAAATTTATTAATCATACAGATGTGAAATCTCCCACGCAGCCAACAGATCTCTCACGCACCCAAAAATATTATCCTTTATTGAAGAATAAAAATGGTTTGGTATTAAGTACGCGTTGTTCATTCTAACTACGCCATACTAATTATTGTGAAATAAATATTTATCTCTAAACTCTTACACATTCACTTATTTTTAGCAGTTGACAGTGCTCAGCGAATCTTGTGTCGGGAGCGGATAGATGGATTTAGCAGTCACTCCGAATCAAGTTTCAGAGAGAAGCTTCTTTAGTCCTCCAACACTACTATTTCGTTACAAATACCGAGGAGCTTGAGTGAAATCTAGAAAGCGGTTCCTTTTGAACTTAGCCGATTCCGAGTTCAAAGCGCGTCACTGTGCTAACTTAGTTTAATCCTTCCCGTTTCAGAAACGTAGGTCGATGCTATCAAATTTGAAGCCATTCGTGATATAGTTTTCACTGTTTCCTTTCAAACCATACAAAAACAGTATCATTGAAAACCAATCGCGGAAAATATTAGAGCAATATTAAAAGTAATACTTAAGAGAAAACTTCCGTACTTTTATTACGACAATTATGACTTTTATTATAACAATGAATCCGTTCTAGCTGCTAGTCTACGAATGGTCCTACTTCCACACGTAGCGTACTTGCCAGATTTAGCTTTAAGTATATATATATATATATATATATATATATATATTCATATCAAACATTAGAAAATGTTTCTGCATAAAGACTTTTTTATAAACAGAAAGCAGACTACGTAGAAAATTCATCTGTCCTCAGGTCGACCACTTTTGTTAGCACCCTTGTTTTATTTTATGCATTGAATTTTAATAATATATTGTTCATTCGTATTTGAAAATAAATGAGTAAAAGGAGAAAGATATAAATTAAATTTAATAAGAAAAACTATTTCATTTGAAATTATACACGTAGATTAATATATTAATATAAATAAAATTAAGAGACAAAGTGTTAAGCTTAGAATGAGATAAACTTTATGAATACTCTAATATAATTTAATTTTCTGGCTTTGGCCGTTTATTCGTTCAGTTGTTTTTATTTACGACTGACTAACATCTGAGACTTCGTTCGCGCTGAAATGGTTCTTTTTTGTCCTAAAAACGAAACAACAGATATAGAATATAAAGTACGGTATCATCTATGATCGCTTCAGGGCTAACCTTATAACTCGCAGTTGGTTTTCAACAGTTCCCGCTATCATACGTTTCCGAGCCAATACTGGTGGAGACACGGAGAAGGGAAAGCTGCGACTCCACAGCAACCTTGTCTCCGTCTTTCGGAAGGGCGTGAGAACAGTACCCAATGCCCGAAATACATTATGCAGGTTTTCTAGGGTTTTCCCTGCATCTCTTTAGGTGAAAAATTGTGTAGGATCCTTAAATCACAGCCCGGGGGCACTAGTTAACCCTTGGCTACCTTGCTCTACCTTCCGCATCCCCCCTTTTCAATTCCCTTCCTATGCTATTAAAGGGGAGCTGCCTGTTTCAGTATCACCATCATGTAGCCTGTGAACCTAAAAAAAATACAAATGAGCAATTATTAAATATTAAATTTTACCTGACGCGAGAATTAAAAACTATTTACGTATACATCATATTGATGATATTATTTGTCAAGAAGTTAGCTGTCTGCCAACTATAGGTTAATAATGGATCGAATCCTACTACAACAATAGATGGAGTGCTTCGGAGCATAAACAAATGGAGACTTACATGCACGTATAAGAAATATATATATATATATATTAATATCTCCTGCAATATGTTGAAATGAAATATTAAATTAAATCTCCTGTTTTTAAACTCTCAAATGTTCATTGAAATCCGTTGAGCCGTTTTGGAGCCTATACGTGACAAATATACATACATGCAGAAAGTGAGACAGACAGACGAACAGTCACTTCAGTGTTATTAATTGGTATAGATATATTTTATCGTTGATGTATTTTCCCATTTCAGCTTTTTAATTTAATTTTTAAAAGTTTTCATACTTTGACAAGTGTTTGAATTGCTCTATTTTCTCAATCGAGGAACCAAGGAATTGATTACTCAAAATATAACTCATTTTATGTACAATATGATTTCAGCTCGTAAGAGTTGATTCCGTTTCGTTACTCTAAATTGTCAGGAACTTAAAAATTTGATAACATAATTAATCTGCCATATAATACTAAAATACAAAATAAATATAATGACCATTAAGTCAGAAAATGTTTTCTAATACAGAATGTAGTCAATACTATTAGAATTATATAATAATACTACTTTAAGTACCCTTATTTGGAACTTATCAGGTGGACAATAGTTGAAAACAGAATGAAACCAAAGACGAGACCTTAGTGATTAGTATTGTGATATAATGTTGAATAATGTTCAAATATATCCTGTACATAACACGGGAGGGGACACACGACACAAAAGGCAGTAAAAATCCAGTATTTTATCTATACAAAAAAATGCAATCTTACGACGGGCTTCATTAAATTTTAAAGGCTATTGTAAATGAATTCCAGGGTATCGCCGGGCACCATGCTTTTATGTTTTAAAAATACACTCGGTGATTCTCATTGTACAATTTTTATTGAGTGTAATTACATATTTAAATAAGTCATATATTAAGAATATAATTGTAAAAAATTGTAAAAATTATAAAAAACTGGTGAAAAAAGTATTATATTGTAATTAAAATTATATATAACAAAAATCAATAATAATTTATTTTAAAATTTGGCGTAAAATTAGTTGGAGCTGTCCGCAGAAATCCTGGTCAACTACGAACGATGTTTCCATTTAACAAACTCCATTGTGGAGTACAAAATTCTCATAAATATTTTGTATCAAAAATCGCAAATATACGACGAGCAGCTTTCTTTAACTTTGGATATTTTTATTCATGCACGACGTTCCAATCAATCATAGCCTCTTTCTTTAGCAACCCTAATAACTACAATTCCCGCCCACTTTTTCAATAAGTATCAATTCATAAATTTGAAATCTATATATATAATTATATATGCAGATATACCTATGTATTTTTCATATTTATCTAACTTTTACTCGTAGAAATTATTAAATAATTGGATCTCCAGTTCATAAAGAAACAGTCGATGTCTTTCTTCGAAACTGAATTCAGTTTATGACAAATCATTAAATTCTTTCTTTCTTTTGAACATGCTAAATATATATTATAAAACGCATATGTTCTGTCACATCTGTAAGGAATATTAATTAAGACAAATTTCATTTTCTAATTCTGGGTACGATTTGTCTTTTCTTTTGAACATAGTATGGATAGGATTTAGGAGTTCCAAAAATACTGCTGAAAATATTATAGCATAGTATAAGGATAAATCACTGTACCATTTCACAGTTTCGTCAAACTTAAATTTTAATGAGAACCACACTTGACTCAACGAATAGTCTCATTTGTTGACTATATTTTTCCAAAAGTTTGAATGAGTTCGAAAAATTATAATAATATTTATTATACAAAATAGTGTAGCGAGCGCTACAGAACGATATGGACGTAAACGATTTGTGAGTCTAGCAGCGGACGTCTCGATGGACATTCTGCATGAAAGCTGTGAATCTTGCAGAGCTGATGTGAAATAGGCACCAAGATCGTTCGATTTGACCTCTTGGTGGGTTTCCTGAAATCTTAGGTCCATGCCAATAAGCCCCATTCGTCGATGTCTTTGTGCTTTTGAAACTGAGATGGTCAAATTTTAAAGACGATAGAAATTATGAAAAATTCGGAGGGTAAATTATATTAGTTCTTCAGGTTATTAATGCACGCAAAATTCGACAAGTTGATCCTGCCACATTTATATAAACAGGAAGTTAAAAATTACGAATATTTTAAAAGGTAGTGGTTACAGTCAATACAAGAAAAAAAAGGGTCCAATAAATATGGATCCAGAAACGCATACTTTCTGAGATCTGTACACTTGCCCACAGAGGATGATGATATTTAGTTGAGAATATGACTTATGGACAAGGTTCTCTTGCACGCACTAGATGAACAGTGGAAGGCTTTGGTCAGTCCACACACCTCAGGTGGAGAAGTATGTGGCACATTTTCTGGACAAAAGACCTGGAACCAGTGTTCGGTGATTGGTAATAGCAGAAGGTGTAAGTCATCCTGTCTGAGTGGTAGTAAGTGAAGAAAAAAGCGCTACCACAGTGTGTCCAGCCAGGCACTAAGGCCCGATGACCACTGTCAAAGGCTCTTGCAGTAATGTGCTGCAGATTCACTTTTTTCTGTGAAGAGTTTATTTACCAACGATCCAGGGTTTACAAGAGGTGGCGCTGTGAACCTTCATAACTAGCATGAATGGACTAATGATATTGTTAATGCAGTTGCAGAAAGAGGCCATCAACATCAATTCTCCATCAAAGTATGGGCAGGCGTGCTTGGTGATTAATTACTAAGGCCATCATCCCACCACAAATATAAAATTGAGCTCACTGGACCACAAATCCTCTGTAAAATATTTCTTTAAAATACATAAAACGTATTTTCATCTGCCGATTACATGGTCCATGCAACAGAAACTCTAATTAGAGTTTTACATAGTGTCATCTCCGTTTTCTTCGAAGATTTCAGCAATTTGATGATACTCAAACGCCCGAATAACTCGCCTTTTTATGACCTTACAAGAATATCAGGAAAGAATATCGTATTGGACTGGATCCCGGCACACCAGGGAATAAAAGTGATCATCTCCGTCGACCAGTTAGCAAAAACCGTCATTCATCTTCCCCAATCTCCTCTCCCCAATTACGTCAACACATTCTCTGATGTATGGAAGAACACCCTTCCAAAACTAGCCCATTTCTGGAATCAAAATTGGTCGTTTCTAAAATCAAGCCCAACCTATAAATTAGTTGACATCTTCCTCGCTATCCTCCTCCCCGAAGAGGCATCCAGAAGAGTTCAAGTAGTCCTTTCTAGAGAAGACCGGTCACTCCAAATTAACACATTCCCACATATACCAATAGACATCCTCCAATCAGAGCTCGTCCGCAAGCCTTCCTCAAAGTATATAATGCGTGTTTACGCGAGGGGACCTTCCCCCGCCGCTGGAAGCGACAGAAGCTTGTCCTCCTGCCGAAAGGCAAAAAGCCACCCACTCCGCTGGCAAAGTGCTGGAAAGCATAATATGCAGGAGACTCGAAAAACATACTGAGGGCCCTCATGGACTGTCAGAAAGGCAGTACGGCTTCCGGAAAAGAAGGTTTACCGTGGATGCGATCCAGGAGGTGATCGCTAGAGCCAAAAAGGCCATACAGAGCAAAAGGTGGAAAAGGGGTACCAAGAAATATTGCATGATTGTAACCCTCGACATCAAGAATGCATTTAGCTCGGCTCGTTGGGACTGTATCCTGGAAGCGCCAAAGGTGATGGGGGTGCCAGAATATATTCTAAGACTGCTCGGCAGTTACTTTAGTGAAAGAAAGCTAATGTATAAGACAGCGGAAGGGGACAAAGTTTATAGTGTCACGGGTGGCGTCCCACAAGGCTCAGTACTGGGCCCAACTCTGTGGAACATCATGTACGATGCTATCCTTAAACTTCCCCAGCCGGAAGGAGTGAAAACAACGGGCTTCGCAGACGACATCGAGGTAGTTACAGTTGGAAAATACTGGAGGAGGTCACCCTTACCACAAATGAGGCCATATCCACTATAAGGAACTGGCTAACGTCGGTGGGACTCAAGCTCGCGGAACAGAAGACTGAAGCGGTGCTGGTCACAAGCCGAAAAAAGCTCGAATGCGCCAAAATCACCATCGGACTATGCCATATAACCACCCAACCCCACATAAAATACCTGGGAGTGCTGATCGACTCCCGACTTAACTTTAGGGAGCACATACGTGCAACTGAGGGAAAGGCGGCCAGAACGGAAGCAGCGTTATCACGCAACATGCCTGTAATGGGAGGCCCCAGACAGAAACGCCGCAAACTACTATCAAGCGTGGATAGCTGCACATTGCTATACGCGGTCCCGATTTGGGCGGACGCGCTTGCAACCAAATCGTACGCCCAACCTATGAGGAGTGTCTACAGAAGAAGCGCCCTACGGGTGGCATCTGCTTTCCGCACGGTGTCCTACGAGGCAGCGTGCGTTCTGGCGGACATGCCGCCTATCGAATTGTTGGCAATAGAAAGAAGCGCCCTGTACCAACGCAGAAAGAGGGAAGAGAAAAATATTCAAGTCCTGAAAAATGAAGAGAGGGAAAAGACCATTGCCCGATGCCAAACATTATGGGATACATCCGAAAATGGTAGATGGACCTACAGTCTAATCCCAAATATTAAAGGGTGGGTCGAACGGAAACACGGGGAAATAGACGGGTCCTTGGCTCAGCTGCTCTCAGGACATGGGTGCTTCAGGCAATACCGACATAAACTCTGGTAGAAAATGCCATGTGTAATACATGCGACTCAATAGAGGATGCAGAGCACATAATCTTCACATGTCCCCGTTTCGGATTGGAGAAAGATGATTTGGAATATGCAGTCGCACAGAAGATCTTTACGGCGAACCTAACAGCGATTATGATGCTGTCACGACAAAACTGGAACAGCGTTGCGGACTTTGCGGCATCCATAATAAAAAGATTGAGAATAGAAGAAAAGGATGAGTATGATATGTAAATAGGTATATACACTGTAGCAAATAAAGAGTACACAAAGCGCCATTGGCCATACTACTTCCCGTGAAAAAAATCCTCCAATCTGCAATCTCTGCAACACAATCGTCACCTTATCAACTCCTGCAGTAAATTTCTTGACGACAGACACCGGATCCTCGGAGAAGACAACCCAGACTAGACCAACCACTCACCTTATGCCGAAGAAAGAGTCATCATATTCTTGAAAATAATTAATAGTTATGACGCAATATAACATGATCTATATTCACTTTTTATAGCCCTTAAGTCAGTTTGACCTTAAATAAATAAAAAAGACCTGTTGTTGTGGTATTCAGTCCTAAGACTGGTCTGATGCAACCCTCCATCCTAACCTATCTTGTGCAAGCCTTTTAATTTCCTCATAACAAACCCAACCAACATCCTCCCTAATCTGCCTAGCGTATTCCAGCCTTCGCCTCCCTCTTCTGTACTTACCCTACACACTTCCCTCTAATGCTAATTTTACAAGACCCTCGTGCCTTAAAACGAGACCTATTAATCTATTCCTTCTCTTGATCAACGTCCTTCATATTGTTCGCTTTTTCCCTATTCTCTTTAGAACTTCCTCGTTTGTGATTCTGTCCACCCATCTTTATCAATTTTCAGAATTCGCCTATAGCACCACATTTCGAAAGATTCTACTTCCCCCCCAACTCCTATCGTCCACGTTTCGCACCCATTTTTAGCAACGATTTCCTAAAATTCATACTTATATTACCCGTAAGTAAACCCATCTTTTCGCGAAAGCCTTCCTTGCCTGTGCTCTTTATGTCTACTATACTTCTATCATAAAAATAGACCTGTTTAAAAGCAATTATGCAAGCGCAAATTCAATTATACATTTGTATCGCGCCGTTGCGCTGGAGGGTTAAATACATTAATAACATTACTGTGCTTTTATCTTGCACCTTGAATCGATCAAACGAGCTGATATGAAGAAGTTACGTTGATTTTTACTATTTGTATTTAAATACATCGATTAATTTATTTGTTTAAAAGCTACCTGTTGTTGTAGTAGTGAGTCTTTAGACTGGTCTGATACAAAACGCCAACTAGTAAAAAAAAAATTCTCTGCCAAGAAAATACTGTACAAGCCTAATAAGGGTGGTTTTTACTGTAATATTGTTTCTGGTGGCAGAAAAATGGCAAGCTATCCGAAACAAGAAAAATAAATTTATGGCATAAGATAATGGGCTCAGGATATTTAGGGCCCTCGTTCAGCTGACAGAGGCTCGTAAATTGTGTCTGTGGAATGTTCTTTGGTCAGAATAGCGAGACAAGTAACTAAACGGGGTCACTGAAGGGGGCCTGTGCCTGTGGCATTGCAGCTGGCCCTTGCATTTCTTAGGCCCTCGTCAGTTTGACCTCTGAACTCGTGCGGCAAAAAGCCGGCCCGACTGACCTCTGAGGTAGTAACTCTAGACCTCAAAGCGGACAGTCACGTACGCCTCTCCCTTTCCTTCCTTCTCTCTCTCTTTCTTTCTCTCCCTCTACTTCTCTCTCTCTCCCTCCCTCTCCCTCTTCCTTCCTCTACTTCTCTACCTCCGATTTCGTACCAAGTTTATTGGATTTTATCTAAAGCATTCCAGCGTCAAAATTGACGTCCATTCAGCTTTTCCAACAGATTCTCCTTTGAAGTATTCAGAATTGGACTTGTAACATTTCAAACCTTCGTCTTACTACCATCTACAAGGAACGAACACAGAGAAACGGTAAACGGTTGAATTCTTCATAAAAATATTTTATAATTTTTTTAAATGTTCTCCAGTTAGGGGATGTGATCAACAATTTTTGATAGTTATTTGCGATACAGGTTATTTTCAGGAACGATGAAATCACATCAAACAATAGTGTTCGAATTTTAACTCAGAGTCGTTATTAAATATCTGGTTCACTGCTTCAATATAATTCTCATTTCACTATCGTAAAGGTTCACGAAGACCTCTTTGCTCAGTATATAACAATACAACCCCTGTTCAAAAAATAATAACTACGTTTACAGGTATTACTCGCTTTTCACCACAAGATATTCAACTCCAAAGAATATCCGAATTAATAACTGATTCTCGGTTAATACAAACTGGGTTAATTGTTTCAGGGAATTTTGTTTTCAGTGACCTTTTCTTAAACCTGTTAAAATAAAAAATTTACTGGGTTGATGAACCGAGATTCATTTATTAAATAAATAAATTGGGGAACTGACGTTATTTAATTCCAATTTATTTGAAAACGTATTTTTTTAAAACATCTTGAAAGCCAGCACAATATAGTAAATAATTTAATTAAATCATAAATATTATTAATTTTACACTTAAAGATATTCTATAGAAATATAAATGTATTTGAGAAACTATGTTTACAGAATGTGTTGTGAACTATTCTCCTAATTCACAAGCAAACGAAAGTAAATATATTCTGATTTATTTAATATAGGGTTTTCCGATAAGAACGGGTTGATGTTGATATGAGGTATTAACGAAATTATTCTTTATATTACATTATCTTATTCTTTCATTGGCTCAACAGCCCTCTTGAGGGCCTAGACCTACCGAGGCGGCTGCGGACTGTCATCTGGCGTGCACAATCCGAATTTGGGGTGACACGTGGTCAGTGTATCAATTCCCCATCAGCCTTAATCCCGGTCCTCGCGACCATGACGATACAAACATACAAACCCATGTCAGGATTCGAACCCGGAACCCCTGAGTTGTGAGGCAGCAACTAGAGGCTAGCCACTACTCCACAGGTCGGCTATATTACATTATATTATATTCAAATAAAAAAAATTAGAAAACTTTGAAAGTTAAAAGTTATTATTTCATGTGGAAGCAATTAATAACCTGGAACAAGAGTAATAAACTGAATATAATTAATAAATTTCTGTGTATTGAAAATTTTAAAAATAGAGAAAAATTTCATTTACCGTCAAGTGGAATAAAGGAAGTATATTCAAACCTCACATCGAGCAGATTTTGAAAGGGTGAGCCACGACTACAGTCACCCCGATGTGACTTCGGAACTGATAAAAGACATTCGTGTTAATGTTATTACTGGAATTTGTTCATATTTTCCACGAGATTTAAATTTTGGCAGAAATTTTAACCTGAGAAAAGAATTCAATGCTTTAAAATTTTTACAATCAAATTTCTGCATTCTATTTACATGTTTGAATTATTAATTAAGTATATGATATATTTATTACACATACCGACTTTAAGTGTTAAAATTTATAATTTCCAAGAAATAATATTATTGCGGAACTGGTGCTCAAAATGTTGGCTAAATATTTTAAAATAGTTTTTATTAATAAAAATAAACCCATAGGAAAATAATTTTACATAGATGATGTTCAACGTGTCGGATAAAATAATATATTCATTATCTCCCCCCTCATCCTCAAAAAAAAATAAATATACGTATTACACAGCCCTGTGTCCCATGAGACTTTTTAATAAAATGATGCTTGTACTTATAAGTAATAAATATTTACCCATGGCTTCCTCTAATGTGCACAACTTAAATTCAAAAAACACTTATAATTTTGAAATCTTCAATTACAAAGGAAAGTTTATTATAATGGTATTAATGTATTTAATAAGTTTTCAGACAATATCAAACAGAAAACTTAAATCCTTCACTTCGGTTAATTAAATTTTAGAATTAAATTCTTATTAAGATATACCTCCTATTTAAAATATGTAGCCTTCTGGCAAATGTTAATCAATTCAGAATATTTGGTGTTATTGTAATTAATGTACATTTCATGACTCATTCTTTAAATTTAGATTTACTGTTGTTTCCATTAGTCCTCAATTGAAGAAATAAGATACGTCATACATAACAAATAAAAAATAATTTTAATAATAAGAAGAGATATATAATTAATTACGAATAATCTTCAAATAAATAAAATAAACAGTATATATTCTAAAGTCATTTAAAACACTACACGCACACAAGAGAGTCCAAACACACACTGAGAAACACAAACACACGTAATGGGGTTTTTACTACTTGGAGCTGCGCGACTGGACTTCCGTAGTAGCTCCAGGCAATACATGAAATAAGCAAACAAAAGAGCAGAAAATACTGTACAGAAAGTTTAAAGCTATGTAGTAGGTGATTTCACTAGGCAACACACACATTCAACACTTTTGCAGGAACCTTAATTTTATTTATTAGGGGGACGATTACAGAGTAAAACGCGCCATTTAATAGAATAGTTTTACTGTGATTCGCGAAACGCTTGTACATATTGTTTTTAACGTCTGGAGGAAGGCTGTTGAATTGTGCTTGTCCACGTGACCTTAGAGACGAGCGATTTCTGGTCGCGTATTCATGAAATTCGACATTCGTTTGAAACAAATTTATGTGCCGCTTTACAACTTTAAGATTTCATGAACATATACGCTTGGTAAAGTAAGTATTTGCAAACTTTTGAAGAATGTTTGCAACTCGATCTAGAATTCGTACTACAAAGCATTCTAATTGCACGCTTTTTAAACTTAAATATTTCATTGCTCCTGGAGCAGTTTCCTCAACTAGAGATGCCATAGCACATAATTAAATGAAAATACGCGAAGTAAGCCATTTTTATGTAATTTTTGTCAACGTCTTGAATCAGTATTCTGAGAGAATAACAATCTCAACTTAGTTTCCCAGCAAGCATATCTGTATGGCCATTCCACTTTAATTTATCACCAATTCGAAGACCTAGGAAAGGTGCATTGGTCTATTACTAGCATCAGCACTAAACTGAACCAACTTAGTCTTATCTAGGTTGAGTGATAATTTATCACGTTAAACCAAACATTTCGACCGCCAAAAAGCTGTCTACGTTCTTAACCAGATTATCGAAGTTTTTATCTGCAATAACTATATTTGTGTCATCCGCGTAGAGAATCTATTTTAGAGGATATACGTATCCTGGAAGCTTTTGTAGGTACTGTTTTTAACCTCTGGAGGAAGGCTGTTGTATAAAATTATCCCGGTATTGTGAATACTTTTCTGGTGTAGAGCAAGGCGATGCTTGTCCGACCTTAGAGCTGAACGATTTGTAGTCGCGTTTTCATGAAACTCGCCATTTGCTTGAAACAAATTAGTGATCCGCTTCACAAACTTTATTATTTCATAAATATATACGCTTGGTAAAGTAAGTATTTGCAAACTTTTGAAGAAAGGTTTGCAACTCGATCTAGAATTCGTACTAGAAAGTATTCTAATGCACGCTTTTTAAACTTAAATATTTCATTACTCCTGGAGCAGTTTCCCCAATTAGAGTGTCAACGTATAGCATTAGTGTTATGAGAAAATAACAAGCTGGACTCCAGCAAGCAGATCTATATGGTCATTCCACTTTAATTAATCATCAATCCGAAGACCGAGGAAAGGTGCATTAGCTGAGAAGTTGTCTACGGGTCTATTACAGCAATTTTGTCTTATCTAGGTTGAGAGATAATTTATTCACGTTAAACCAAATACTTAGACCATCCAGAGCGTTGTCTACTTTCTTAATCAGATTATCGAAGTTTTTATCTGCAATAATTATATTTGTATCATCCGCGTAGGGAATCGATTTTAGAGGATTTACATATCCTGGAAGCTCATTTATGTACAGAATAAAAAGTAAAGGCCCAAGAATTGATCCTTGAGGAACTCCACATGTTAAAAATTACCAATATTATAAGTGAAGTTGGCCGTCTTTAGTTTCAACTACTACTTGTTTAACGCTTGAAGCCCTTCTTTTCAATAGTATAAATGGAATATGACCTAATACTAAGTTAACTCAGTTCCTGGATGTATAAACTGCTTATTTTGTATATGTTTATCGGGTAGCCTACTCCGCGGACAGAGTCTGAAAAGTTCCTCCACGCAGTGTTTTTCGGAATGTATTATTTTGGTATACAAACGGCTTCCTCCCCTTTCACTTTTGAAACAAGTGCGCAACCGTAGGAATCGTTTGCCTTTTGCTGCAGTGCCTGTGTTTGTGTTTGGAAGCATTCTCAGTCACAGAAGGTTTTCTGTTAGGAGATCGCACGTCGCGGCGCACTAGCGCACAGGTGCGAAAAATGCGTGTCCGTGTTTGCCAAGGCAAACCAAACAAAGAAACTCTGTTGGAATCACAAGCTTCAACTTTGGAAGTTTCTCTAAGCCAACACGCAAGATTAGAGGGAAAAACATTCGATAGCTGGAGTTTCTCGAATCATCGAACTGTACCACGACCTGTATTGTGAATGAAAATGTTGCTTCAAATTTTAAAAGTTATTATTAAAGGCCTCCTCGTTCCGAAATAGTCAGCCACAGCTATCAACCTATGTACTCCTATTTTAATTACATAAAAGATAAATAACGGATTAAGACAAAATAATGCTTAGGCAATACAAATTAAACTGTTAAACTTTAATGTGTAATATTAAAATAAATGTAACTTTAACAAAATGTTTAAATAGTGACATAAAAGCTAGATGTTTTCCATTTCAATGTGTTTATAGAAACACTTTTAAAACAGTATTTCTATAATACAAAAAATCTTGTTTTATGAATAACTTCAGTGAAATAAATAAATAAAACTACCAAAATGGCTAAAAATTGATTTCAATATAAAATTACAACATAAAAAAATATCAAGAAGTACAGTTTATTATAAATAAAGTGATTGAATTAATCTGACTTAAAATTATAATCAGAATACTTAAGTCATAAATAGAATAATTTAATTTGAATACGTTTCGTCCCAACTTTCGGAACCTCCTCAGTTCATTTATTAAAATATTTAAAATTTTCACGTTTTTACTGAAAAATTTGTATTTAATCTAAATTCATCTCATTATTTCTTTTAATAAATAGTTTTATAAACAAATGTGTTTCTTTTCTGAATTTTTTATGATATCTGAATGCATTTATTCAACATTCATAAAAAGTAATTAATATATTATAGCTGAAGATATAGCTATTTGAGTTTAAAAAGAACTTATGCGCAGTTTTCCACTATTTGTAGTGTACTTAGTCAGGAGCTCACTTTAACACGAACTTTTATTACGGCAACTAGGTCGTGTGAACATTGACGCAAGGATGCGTATTGTGTTCAACACAGGATATGGTGGACGTCAAAGAAAACGTCTTTAATACATAAGGAATGTTAATTAGAAGGTTTTTCACTGTATAGCATTCATAATACCTTAATGAATGGTTAGTAGCTTTTCCCTGACATCTTCTATTCCTCACTCGTTACTTATCGCGACTTAAACATACTTTTCTATTAGATTTAATTTTGGATGTTTCGGTCATTCTAGCCAATACAACATTACAGAAACTGTAACCTAAACTATTTTATTCTGGTAGGCTTTTGGATTTCCGCTCAGAAACACTTTATCAAACAAAAATTATTTCATGTACATACTATCTTACCGCAGTTTCACGACCTCGAAATTAAAATTACTGAAGACGTAATCTGACCACGTGCCACTCCAAATTCGGAATGTGTCACGCAAGATGACAGTCCGCAGTCGACTCGGTAGGCCCAGGCCCTCAATGGGCTGTAGAGCCAAGGAGGAGGAGGAGGAAGGCGTAATAATGAACAAAAGAGATTATCATCAAATAAACCTATGATTTTTCCCACCATTGTACAGACTTTTTAATATATGTTCATAACAAAATACATAGCGTAGTTTACCAAATGCAATAATTTTTCAACCATTTATAACTGGAGAGAAATAGTTTGTCTTCTCAGATTACGATGCGCAGTCGTCCACAAGCTGTAATTGTAGTAGGAATAGAATTGAACTCGGTTTAACACGAACATTTATTATTGAAACGTTGCAATAGAAAAACTGATTTGAAAACATTTAAGTATATTGTTTTCAGGTCAGGTTATGTTGAACGTCAAAATTTGCAACCGTATAAGTTCTGTTTGTTCTAAAAAGACCTTGGCAATGACTGTACAGCCCGTGTGTAAGAATATAAAGAATGTCTAGCGCAGTTTATAAATATTAAATAAAGTTGCAAGACGTGAGTCTAACAGAAAGGAAACTTTGTATTATATGGAGATGTACACGCAACTAAGTCTCAGTAGATGCTATTTATTTTTCATTACTATAGTGTAAAGGGGTGATTGAATTATTTAATTATATATATTTAACACAAATTCCTACTTGCGTCCTGCACTATTTATATTACCAACAATGTGGGATTTAGGGGAAATTAAATATTGAATCAGCAACTGCTCAACTCAGGGTATTCTTATCGATGATATTTATCTACTAACAGAGATCTCGCTTATTAAGACGAACCTATTTTTCGTTCTTCGCTCGATGACTTGGATTCTCGTGCACGTATCACAGATGACAATTCCGGGAATCCCTCGTGGATGGCAGCAGACAGTGAGTTGTAGCAATTCCTTTCTCACACAGGTTGTGATATCGGCAAGCGGAAAACAGGAGATTTTGTGATGAAAAATCAGCCTTCCGTTCCGGCGGGTATCGTTCAGTCTCCACAGAGAATATAACTTTGTCGTGCAGAATTGAGTTTGTTTCCTACAAATTATTGAAAGCATCCTCTTTTCTCTCCTTAAATACCCTTTCATAACAACTTTAGACCAACATTTGTACTTCTCTCATCTTTGTACTTCTTATCCCGCTTAAAACGTACACTGACTACATTTGCCTCTCCCTAAGTCCTCTTCCATCCAACTTCTGAGTAAGAGCAACATTGCTCCTCCTGACCTCCAGTTCCATCCAACTTCAAGACCACATTGACTTTTTCATCTCCTTGTCACCCCCACCTCCCTCTTCTTTCGCCTTCTCTACGGATAAACGTCACCCCATGTGACGTGTCTTCGCCAAAAGCAATTAATTTTCGCCCTCCGCGGGATCCGCATTTACAGAGGAAGGGATAGGTTTTGAAAGCATTTTATGGGTCATCATATCCTGGTGGGCAAACATCTTTAACCCCCGGCACCTAGCTAGCAGGCACAGACATTCGCGATAGGTTCGTGCTTACTATCCTGGACTTTCCGCATCTTCTCTGACTGTCTCCGAATATTCTCATTCAATTATCTGAATTTAGTCCGTTCTAAAATGCCAATTAAATTTCTTCTGCGCTACAATAGTAACAGGACATCTCTGCGCATCTCGTGCTACTTCCAATTTCTCACGCACGTCAAACTATAATGCTCATCACCAAAATTGGAAAAGAGACAAAACACTATGCTTCCAAAACATACATTTTATACTATTTTCACGTATATTTTAGAGACAAACCGTACCATCATCTGTGATATTTACTAATTTTTAGAAAACGACCGTAACTACAAACCGAGGGTAGTATTTGAAATATTACAGATTGAGCAGAAGCACATTCCGTATATGTTAAAACGGACTCTGATTTATTGAGTATTATTCATATACTTTTAAGCTATCCAATAATCTCTACTATTTATTTTTGTTATTCAGCTCGTTTTATAATCTTTCATTCACCATTAATATCTGTATACTGTTAGATCAGCAATTTTATACATTATAGGCCTGATGAGGGCCTAAATTATGATTGAAACATGTAGCTGTAATAATTAAATTCTTGTTTAATTAACATTTTTAATCTGTTTTACTATGTTTAACTGTACGGACATGAGCAATTAGTATTCCAACTACTAGTACATTTAAATACCGGTCGATGTGTAAATGGAATAAAACAAGCTGTGAATGAGGTATTAACGAATTCTTTTTATTTGAAAGACTTATGTACGCCCTTACAAATCAGAAAAGAATTTTGTTAATGCCTCAAACACAGTGATTTTACTCTATTTTAACATCGACCGGCACTTATTGAAAAATCATATATTTTGAGCATATTTCTATCGGTTAGTAAGAGGTGACGACGTGATGAAGGTCGCAGTAATTAAACCAAGCTGACTCTTGGGAAAATCGCTAACGTCTATAAAATCCATTAGGGACCTTGCACGGCTCTTTCTAGATTTCCATCGCGTTTCTGTAAAGAAACGTGAGGACTTAAGCAGAATCGTGTACTATGCAACGAAAATAACTAAGCATAAGTGAGGGAAGAGGGAGCAGTGCAGCCAACCACAGGGCTGGTGTATCTCTGATTACTGTGGGAATTGTTGGTGGTGGCGCTAATGAACACGCGGACCGTCCCACGAGCGCAGCTCCACTCCTGGTTTCGATGCACTATTAATTCAACCTACGGAGGACTCCATGCGCAATGTTTCTCAAAAATATAATCAGTCAGTGCTCAAGAAAAAGAAATTGTAAAAAGTCGCCCCGGAATTAAATTCGAAATGGGTTTGACTAATAAAGCGGCACACTTTCCGTTATCCCCATTCGATTTTGAGCTAACTTATATGTTACATAATTTCCTCAGTTGCGTTGTTACATACCAACTGCACCATCTCTACTCGTTATTCCCGAAATACTTTTGCAAACGTCCTTGGGTCATTTATAGTTCAAGATGACTTTGATTAATCAGGTGCACTAACAGGGAACTGGTTTGATTACTACAAAATTTTAATCCAAGATATTTTTGCCTCTTGCCTTCCTGCAAGGATTAAACGTTGTACTCCCCAGTATCGTTTTCTTTGAATATTCTTTCGATAATCTTCTACCCAATATCACATTTTACACGTATACTGGTTATATTTACATATTGTAACTGTATCTATGCATCCAGAAAAATTCAGTAAATGTAAGTCATACAGTGACGACAAAAATGGTTATTATTAAATTCCTGACTCATTTGTGAAATATTTGAATGCTCAAAATAGGCAAAACTATATATACATTAGGCCAAAATTACAAAGAAAGCCAGAGACGAGACAACAAGGAAGGGTCTCTTAGGGCCGGGATGGAATAGAATAATTTGTTGAGAAACATCGTTGGCAGTGTCCAGCAGTGGAAGATTTTATAGAGTTGAGGAACGGAAACGTCCGGGAGATTCTTAAAAAGTTGCCGTGGTTGAGAAGCGGGTCGGAGACGGTCTTGTGCGGTTGGAAATTTAAAATAAAATATAAAAGTTGTATGCGGAGCTCCTTGGAGAGCTTAATGCGACGAAAAGGGTAATGGAACAGTGTGACGACGAGGTGTATAAACAGAATTTAAGTGGGTTTTTTAAGACGAGCACTCTGCTTGAATTTAGGCAAAGTGATTTTGAAGTAACCGAGGAAGAGGTGAAGTAGATTCTGAATTATCAAATAAGACTAAATCATGTTTAAAAAATTCTTTTTTGCAACAGCATTTTGTTAATAAGCTACGAAATTTAATTTCTGGTATGTATTTTCCCATTGTAATTTACCTTGACATCGTCGAGAAGACGCTGGAGAATCGATACCCCGACCACGTGTCACTCTAAATACGGAATGTGTCATCCAAGATGACAGCCCGCAGTCGCCCAAGTAGGCCCAGGCCGTAAATGGGCTGTAGAGCCAAAGAAGAAGAAGAATTGACCTTGAGAGAAATTTCCATGCCATGTTGTCTTCTGTTTCAACAAAAATTGTTTTCTGTATTTAGTGTTATTGTATTCTATTGTTGTTATGGTATTCAGTCTGACGCAATCCTGCATGGTAACCTATCTTGCGCAAGTCTTTTCATTTCCGCATAGCTACCCCTTCCTCCCTAATCTGCTTAGCATATTCTATCCTTTGTGTCTCCTTCCTTTTCTTACCACACAAACTTCCGTCTAAGGCAAATTTTACAAGACCCTCATGTCTCTAAACGTGGCCGATTAATCTATCCCTACTCTTGGTCAACGTCCTCCATATTGTTCGTTCTTCCCCTATTTTGTTTATAACTTCCTCGTTAGTGATTTTATCCAACCATTTAATTTTCAGCGTTCTCCTATAGCACCACATTTCAAAGGCTTCTATTATTTTCCTTTCCCCAACTCCTATTGTCCATGTTTCGCACCCATATAACGCCACTCTCCATACGAACATTTTTAGCAATGATTTCCTAATATTCACACTTATATTACCCATAAGTATATTCCTCTTTTCACGAAAGCCTTCCTTGCCTGTGCTATCCTATTCTTTTGTCTACTATACTTCTACCATATCTAATCTATCCTTTTCCTTTTGCTACCTCTACTGCGCATGTTTCGCACCCATATAACGCCACTTATATTAACCGGAAGCAGATTCCTCTTATTCACGAAAGCCTTCCTTGCCTGTGCTATCCTACCCTTTATGTCTACTATACTTCCAACATCCCTAGTTATTATGCTTCCCAAGTAGTAGAATTCCTTAACTTCCTTCAAAATATCCCTTCCCAATCTAACTCCCTTTGTTATTCCTCTTTTTTCCGTAGTACACTCAATTACCTTAGTTTTCCCTCTATCAATCCTCATATTGAACTCTTCCTCCATGACCACGTTCATGCCATTTATTATGGCTCCCAAGTCTTCTTCTGACTCCCCTAATACTACAATAACGTCGGCAAAGCGTATGATTTTTATTTCTTCTCCTTGCTGTATGATTTCTTTGCTATATTCCGTTTTAACTTTCTTCATCGCCTGTTCTATATATATAAGTTAAATAGCATAGGAAACAGACTGCGTCCTTGGCTTACTCCTTTCTTGATTTCTGCTTTCTTTTCTTGATCTTCAATTCTATTACTACTGACTGTCATCTGTAGATGTTATATGTAAGAATTCTTTATCGATATTTTATTCCTGGGTCTTTCAAAATCATTAATAGTATGTTCCATTTCACATTATCAAACGCTTTTTCTAAATCTACAAATGTCATGAACGTAGGCCGGTTTTTTCTTATCCTCTGTTTTTTAATTATTTTCTATTATGTTCTATTAAGAGTGAAATATTCAGTAAAGAAACATTGTTCTTTAAACTTCCCTTGCCTGTGAAAGACAAGTTATCTATAGATTTCATGTAACATTGTGTATAATTAATAATTTTATTAAAACTATTCTCAAACTCTAAGAAAATTATTATTTAATAGACTTATTAAATACATGTAGTAACTTATGCGGCTAATTAAAGATAGTTGATACAAAATAATCAGTTAAAAATGATAACACTAATTTTAAGTACATATTTGTACTCCCTTCAGATTGTAACTCTACTGTAGAATTACATAAATTACAAATTTTCTTCACAATGAAACATCATACGAAGTCAAAAAATAAATAACGGCAACACTCATATAAACAGAGATAACTTATCTGAGCTGCCCAAGATCAAGATAAGTTCTATATAGCGTGGATATCTGCATGATGTGGAGTCGAAGGAGTGGGTGGATGCCGCAGCAAAGCAGGCGACGCTACAACGAGCACACATGCATCCCCGTGTGTACCAGCAAACAGTTAACACACGAATGCATTAACAAAGCTGGAAGCAAAATGGCACATCAACCGTAAAAACGAAGACAACGGTACCTTTCACAATGAAATCAGCAACTACCAACTGTTGCTTAGTTTTCCGATCTCCTCAACCAGCAATACTTAACACATCATCTTCAGGGCAACAACATCGACTAGATCAGAGCTGAAACCATTGCTCCATACTCAAGACTGGGCCTCAGCAGCAACACAAAGGCAAATATCCAATCTTGTAATATACAAACCCGAAGCTCAGCTACTCAAGTACATTTCAAATTACCTGGTTTTGTAACAACTAATATCTGTATTATCCGTCGCTAATAACACTCCCCTTGTTGATGCGACCTAAAAAAATTAGGATTTTAGAATAATATAATTCTTTAAGTTATCACACAATTAAACCATTGTAAACAATAAATTTCTGTAAACAAAATGGTCCATTTTTGTAATTTCAATCTGAAGAAAAACTAATATGTACCAAAATGTTGTTGTTATTTAAAACATTCTCTTTTGGTCATAAATTATATTTTACTTTATGCTGGGTGTTTAAGCATTCCTATAACAGACTCTTATGGATTATGGATAGAACTTATTAGAAAAGATTTAGATAAGGAGCCCAAATATGGAAACGTTCCATTGGAATTCAAAATATAGTTCAAGGCTGAGGGCGACTGCTGATAACGTGCCTCAAAATCCAGCGGGGGGGGGGGGGAGGCAGGCTATATGAGGGTGATCCTAGACAGGCAACTGCACTCTAATACCATAGGAAGAGAATTGAAATAGAGAGTGTGTGGCACATACAGCAATGTACCCAAAGGTTGACTAAGGCCCCCAGAATATACTTTAAGGATCCTACCCGGTCTTTCACCTAAAACAGCTGCAGGGAAAACCTTATAAAACCTTTTTCAGGTAGGTCGGGTTTGTGGGTACTATTTATTTGTTTGTAAGTACTAAACAGACGTTATTCCAATTACGTAGATACCATACATGCGTTACAACAGAAGAATTTAGAAGTATGACCATTCGTATACAATAACAGTGAACATTTTATTAGACCACAACTTTTTCTTACATTAACGAGGCATTTCAAATTGAAGTTAGTTACAAATGTAAAAATATAATTCCAAATATATTTATATGTATATGATACGGTTAGGAATAGTAAAATAAAGAATTGTAAGTAATGTATTTGAAAATAAATTAAATATGATTATTGAGAAAAGATTTTTCTAATATGAACAATACTTTGTGTGTTAATAAAAGAGAATTTTCTACGGTTTCAGAGAAGAATCACTGTAAACGTTATTAATGGTAGATTATTACAAAGTTCACTTCACAAATACCACTAAATTTCGCGAGCACACTGCACTGTGAGCGATACAAGACGATATTCAAATTGTTGTCTCCGATAGGTGTTCCCTGGCAGCTCTCCTCAGCGACTTCATATCTCGTGCGATTCAGTTGGACAGAAGAGATATTAAAGTATTATTAGTTGAAAGATTTTATTGGGTAAGAGTAATATCTGTGGAATTCTCACGCCGTTCAAAGTGACGGGAGATGATTTTGCTGTGGGGTCGCAGCAATCCCTTCTCCTTGCCTCCACAATATTTAGGAGCCAGTTGTCCGACAGTTCCAATAGGAGCAGCGGACAACTCTGACCGTACGCCCAAGGTTTTCGACCCCAGTACATACACCTCCTAAAATAGATGAATGTGCCTCGACGTGGGAGTACCTTGAAAAACCAGGGAGAGTGCGTGTCATCCACAAAGGTGAGCCCCGCAATCAACCTGGGGAGAAATACATGCGATAGAAAGCTCCCACAGATATTCCTTTTTTGGTGAGGGGGGGGTTATCAAGTTGCATGACGGTGATCCTGAAACAGGCAACTCCCCTTCAATAGCATAGGAAGGGAATTGAAAAGGGGGGATGCGGAAGGTAGAGCAAGGTAGCCAAAGGTTGACAAGGGCCCCCGGACTATATTTTAAGGATCCTACCCGGTGTTTCACCTAAAGAGATGCAGGGAAAACCATTGAAACTCTGCGTCAGGTAGGTCGCGCATTGGGTACTAACTTGATAAAGCCCAGAGAGTACGAGGCATTCCCGACATAATCAGGTGAGCCCCGCAGACACTCTGGGGTGAAGACAGATATTCCTTCACCGTTACGTATATTATCAACATCTGATTACAATGTTCAATGGCTGTACCTTCAAAATCAATAGGAATTCTGAAATGCACAATAATAATAATATTGAACTAGACATAAATACAATGTATATACACATAAATAAAATAATAAATGGTTAATAAATTATATATCACTTTCATTAGTCACAATTTTAAACTTACGAAAAAAATAAGTAAAAATAAGTTCAGCGAATGAGTATATTCCAGAAAACCAGATTGCTGTTATAAAACGACATTAAAGATTGTTTACTGTATACAAACAGTTGTGGTATGCGATTGTTGCTCATCACAAAAATTAATTAAATTTTTTCCATATTATTATTATATTTTGTGTATATGTAACAATTTAAAAATAAGCTAGACGAAGTCGGAAGCATGAATGAACGCGATTGACTATTTAAATGACGAATTACAGTCATCTTATCGGCCGGAAAACGGAAACATTAAGGTTCGATGATTAGACTAAACTTGAGTAATACGGCCAAGCGATTTCAAAAAAAGAGTAAGGGCCTATTTATTGGGCCACAAAACACCAGAAAGACGAAGAAAAAAACATCGTTCCAAAAATCAGAAGGACACCCACTGAAAAAAAAATATTTTAAGCTACCCCTTCATAAGGAGAGTGTAGAAATCACACGCTTATGAGGAGAAATTATTAGTACAGGGCGTGGCTTGAAGAGGAAAACCAGCGTGCTCTTGGAAAGAAAAGGCAGTCAGGACAGAATTTTGAAGCAGTCAGTAAAAATGTTTAGAATGAGTCTGTGGTGCCAGGGTAATTATTAAATTATTAAAGATAAATTTGGGTTTTATATATAAAGTTAAAAATTTTATTAAATTAAACGTTAATCATATATACATTTTTAACTTTAGAGCCGGCTGCTTACAAAAAGTCACCGGAGAGCAAGAGTATAAAGGGCATATGTGGGTTTAAACAAAAACTGGACATCGAAAATTTTAAATTACTCAATCAAGCCAGGGGCGAGAAACATAATCGTGTACATCACCGACTTGTAGATCTGGATCTGGTGATGATTCTGCATCTCTTCATCGGTCAGGTTGTCTGCGTCTGCGTCGATGCTCGTGCCATCTGCTATGGAAACAGGATTTATTTTTCCTGTTGACGTCCACTACTCATAATAATGTTGCTGCGTCCACTACTCCTCAATAACGTAATGTAATCTATTCCGTCCTCTCATCTGATGTCTCCTCCAAACGTAATTTAGTCCACTCTCTTATGATCTCCTCAAAATCATTTTTGTCTCCTCTTATATAAGTTTCTGCCCCGTCTTTTTCTGCCTGGCGGGATGAGTGAACTTTCTCCCAAGGATGGCCGGATGTTAGTTTAAGAAACGCGAATGATGCTTGCCGTTGGTTTAGTAAAACAGCCTAACCCCCTTCATTATAATTATTTATAAACATATATATATACAAAATTAATAAAAAACGGGGAAATCGTTCTTTTAATATATGAATATATGTGTGGGATGCAAACGCACACCACAAGTCAGGACAGAACTTTCAGAGACAGTCCGAATTTTAAGCAGAAGTCGGTCCACTTTGAAGTAAAATTATATATTTATGTTACGTACATGAATATGGAGAAAAAATAAAGACGGGAGCTCGAAAAAATTGTGTTTTCAGAGACTGTAAATATAAAAAAGGGTTTCTTTTCTCTTTTTGAATCTGAAGAAATAAGAATACAGTCATTTTAAAACAATTTATACAGGAGAATAACTTTGGTTGTAGTATGCAGTTTGTAGAATATTATTAAGAAGAAAACAATATGTAAAAATTTAAAAACATTTAATACGCAAAAATATACCAAATAATTAATATGAAAGATTATCTATAATATTTAAAATTATTTTAGAACGGAAATTTAGCTATGTTTGGGGCACCGAATCTAAATATAACATCAGTTTTTCTCTATCAGTTATATTTTTTTAGATATATGAATTTTTCTTTCTATTCACTACGATGAAGTACAGGTGTTTTGAAATCCTCTTTCAAGAGTTCGTTCCAGTATATGTGTTATTGTTAGTCCTATTTTATTGAATTGAAAAAATATAATATTCATAAAATAATCTTTATTCTTCAAATGTTAGTCCTTTATTTCAATTCGTATAAAAGGAAAAGCGCAAATACGACAAAAAACCAACATAACAGAACTAGGTAAGTAACCAGTAATAGTTTGTTCAGTCTAGTTAGTTACACTGGTAATTGTACTGACCTTCAACGCTCCAAGTAAAGTTGAGGTTGGTTTGCGAGTTACTGGAGGGTTTCTAGAAAATAAAGGCCATCCCGCATGATTGGTGATTACGATTTTGTTCAATCAGTGGTTGATAAATTTTATTTTGTAACCTGTCAGATGACAATTACTTGCCAGTCAGACGCCAGCGAAGCGGTGAGAGCAACCCGAAAAAAATAAGCACAGGGAATTAGCGGACGTCTACTTGCCCTGGACATTAACCCCTCGGAAATTTCGAAGAATGTCTCTCCGCGAAGCCACTGACCACTTGAAATTTGATTGGACCAGGGGTCATATGAACTGGCCTCCACCCACGTGGTAGCAGTATGAGAAGAGCTCACCCAAGACGGAGACAATGTGGAGATATATCAGCCGGGAATAGATTTTTGAAGAAGGCAGGTGAGAGGAGACGAGATGTCGCAAGTGAACTATCAGTAACAGAGAACTTGTCTATTAAACTCTTGAGAGAACGGGATGGGCAACAGCATCAAGTATCTTTGCTCATTCTAGTAATCTTTCTGGCGTCATTGAGGGACGAAACGACACCGCGACGTTTTACAACAACACATAATCGCCTGTAGAAGAAAGGAAGGGCATTCATACACCACGCCGGAGCCAGGTACATGGATCCAGCGGCCTACGAAAACAACAATTAAGTGTCAATGCCATTTCATCAAAATGTTTATGACAATTCTTGCTCTACAACAAGGCCCACATATTTATGGCCCCGTAAATTGGTTGAGTCCCTTGCTAAATTTTAAATTTGAACTAGCCTTGGAATTTACTGAACTCTAAATTTGCATTAGTCGAATTTAAAGCAATTAATTAAATATTTAATGTGAACTTAATAAATATGTCAAAATTTAACATTTTAAAAAATCATTGCCCCAAGTCTTCCATTGCCTATTGGTTGATAACTGAAAGTGAAGTTTGATGTGTGTCCTTCTACACAATAGGAAAAAATATGGTTCAGTACCTTTGAAAGAAGGATATGGCACCATAGCCTCGGTATTGGGGAAGATAAAGTATCGTAAACATCAATGGGCGATTTGTGTGGACTTAAAAATGGTTAACTTTCTCCTAGGGCAGCAAAGTGGCTACAACTAATATCCTCGCCTCTTGCACCTTGGGGATAGCAGAGGCAAAGCAAGCCACTGGGTTATAAAACCGTGCCCTACGAGAGAAAATATGGTCGTTGGGGAAAAGACTTTCGTTAACCTCTTAGACGAGAGAAAACCATCCTTCCTTCACTGCATATAAAGATAGGCCTAATGAGGCAGTTTGTAAAGGCCTTTTTTAGGTAAGAATGGGCCAGGCGTTCCTTTCTTTCCTTGAGATCTGAAGAAATTATAAACAAAAATATTTGACGGCCCACCAATGAGACAATTCATTAAAGAAATTACACAGATAGTTGAGCGACAAGCTTTGACTTCATTTGTTGCTGTTGTTGAAAATTTTCTGGGGAATCGCAAAGTTGATAGGTATGCGAACCTGGTAAACAAGAAGCTTAACAGTTTTAGTTTTCTTGGATGTAACATGTACATTAATTTGCATAGTCACTTAGACTGTTTTCCAGAAAATTTAGAATAACCAGTGAGATGTCACCAGAATATTAAAACTTTGGAGGACGGCCATCAAGGAAGATGGAATGCGCACACGATGGCAGATTACTGTTGGAGTTTAATGCATTCGAGAAAGTCACTAAAAGAAATTTTCGAAGTGTTCAGTGACAAACTGGTATCATTCATAAATTTTTCATCTTTCTTAGTCCTTTGTAAATAGATAAGTTCAACTGCAATATTTTGTATGAGATTTGTGTTAATTTAAAAATTAGGAAATTATAAAAAAAACATGTTTTATTGTTTTTTTTTTCATTTGGCTAGTTGGTTTAGCTTAAAAAGTGTATTTTTTTTACTGAAATATTATATTTCAGAAGTGTGTAGTTCTTTGCAAATTGGCACATGACTTTAACCAAATATAATAAAACATATTTTACCAAAATATTGACAATTTGAACTCCCAGGCAAAATATAATGCTATTTTTGGATTTAGGGCAAAACAATCGTATAAAATGAGTTCAAAATACTCAGGCATCAAAACCACTATTGGCCATTGTCATTGATGACTATGGGTTTTTTTACTTATAGTAACTAATTGCTTATTAATCACGAAGTGATTCTTTGGACAGTTTAGAATGTAAAATATTTCATAATTTGTGTACACACGTATATTTAAAGTTAATACAGGTATACTTTTAAAGAATAATAGTAATAAGCGCCAGCATCCTTTTAACACAGCATTTGAAGGGAATTGATGAGCAAACTTACGTAGGCGTTGTTCGTGCCATGTATCTGTATGATAATGAGGAGTGCGTCCTTAGGGAAGCGTATGTCTCCGCATAATAAAGTCTGCCTTTGATTTGGATGCCAATGAGATGCACCAACATTGACATTATGTGCCCCAGTTTGAACATCAACAAATGCACTGTGCAGACGGCGTGATGGCGTGACAGTCATCAAGACATGAACTAGTCAGCCTGATTGACGAGTACATTATTCAAAGCGTTCTTTTAAAATTACAACTGATGGCATTCACCTACATTGTATTTAAACTGCTTTCAACGTCGTTTATCAAAGATATTGTAGACTACGAGATACGTTTACTTTAACCAAAGTTAACGAAATGTTATGCAACGAATGTCCATCACTTTACAGATGCACATCAGTAAAAATAAAAACAAAATTGACAACGTTGAAAATACGAAATCTATACGAGCTTTATACTATAAAACAATTAATATATTGGGTCAATACGACGCTGCACATGAATACCAAAGTGATCATTTTAACGGACATATGACAGTATTCAATACGAGTATTAATAGATTTTAATCCAAAGAATCAATTAATATGATTTGACTATGAATCCAAGCTGCGAAATATTTTGAAATAAACAAATGTGACAGCACAAAAAGGTTGAATTCTGTTTTACTAAATACGAGTACATCACAGTCAACATTCAACTGGAAATTACTATTTTATTTTAGCGAAATAAATTTTGAATATTTTTTAAGGATATACTGACAATATATTTTCTATTTTTTTCACAGTTATGTGTAGTAAAATTATGAAGAAATAAACCCCCTGTTTCAGGATCACCCTCTTGTAGTCTGATAACAAAAAACAAAACAAATGTAAGGACAAAACGTTGAATAAAAGTTTATTTTTTTTGTATTTAGTCTTTTAATTGAATTTTATATGTAACAATTAGCGTTACAATTTTCTGATAGAATACTTAAATATATTTCAAGATAAACGTGATTAATATTATTCATTGAAACAGTCAAACCAGTTTATTTTATTGAAGTGTAACACAACTTTCATCGGTCTATTTTGAATTGTTATTTGAATTACATGTCATATTTTATTAATGGTCAGCAAACAGACAAACAAAAAGGACTGTTTGACAAACGTTCCATATAAAAAATTAAAAGGTAACAATTTACTCATCTAAATAAAAAAACCATTCAGTTGATTTAATTGCCGCTATGTTTATTTACCTTACCTGTTTCATTTAACTTCACAATGAAAGCTTTATTTCTGTATCACTGTTTCGATTATACATCTGTGCGTTACCGGATAATACTTCATTGTCATTATAACTTTCTTCTTTTAATGTCAGTCACCATACTTTTACAAAGAAAAACTTTGTAATAGATTTCTTTTTGAAAAAAAAATTGGGCTATTGACCATAGTCATCTAATATATAAAAAATTAATCAATCAGTTTTAGTAATAATAAATCATAATTTATCGCAACGTAACTCCTATTTGTATTGGGAAAAATAATTAGTTACCTCTATTTTTTATTGATTTAAATTTGGAACCCATAATCAATTATAAAATATGAAACTATTATTATTGTCCTTAATATCATTCTGCGATTTACATTATGATTAAACTTTATAAATAATCCATTGAATTAAATGCTTTCTCGTCCAAATAATCAATTTTTGACGCCAGTGACTAAACATGTGAATAACGAATTCTGATATTACTAAACCGCCAATTTGAGAATTCTGTGCAAATTAACTTAAATCTATAAATAACTTCTCTACAGCTTCAGCCAAGGGTTCCTATTTCGCTCAATTCTGTTATAAAAATATCTGATAATTTTACATAATAGTATCTCTTCAGAATTTTGTGGTTCAGTACAATAGTATTGTATCGAAAGGCGTTTATTTTTAACTCAATGCAGGGGTTATTGATCATTCCTCTACTAGTTATAATTCGGTTTACTGAAAAATTATTGAATATGCTACACCAAAAAATATTTCACGTATGGCCTGAAATGCCAATAACATACAACATATTTAATAAAGCATCGGTTTTAAATGACACCGTTTCGTATCTATTTGTGCCTTCTTCAAGTTGTAACGTTACTTAATAGTTATGTCGTAAAATTAATAATTAGTAATCGTTCATTCGGTCTGGTTACGGAGAAATTTCTTTGGTTTTGTCATAAACCACATTATCTTACTGATGACTGCGAAATTCGCTTAATGTTTTGTTGTAATTTCTAAACAATATTATAAGCTGTGAGCAAGCAGTACATTGCCACAATTACCGAAAATACAGACGGAAAGTCTGTCTCGTCTTAATAAAACTATTGTTGTGTCTCTTAGGCAAGTACTTATCAGGTCCATTTGGTGCTCTGCAATGAGTAGGTCAAAGTCCTAATGTGAACCGCATGCACAATAGTGATGCTATGCAAAGTCACGGCTCTATCGGTTTTATTTTTGTATATTTCTGAAAATAACCCGTATATGAGCGGGAGAAGCAAGTTAATTTTGGTTCAAAAAAAAGCTTGGAGACTGATCTGAGTTGGTCACGTCTCTGAGGTGCAGCCGTGATGGTCCAGTTAAACACCTGCTGTCAGATGTAGCACGGACACAAACCGGGGGCCAACTGGCACAATAGAGACACCGCGCAGAAGTCGCCGGAGCGTGTTACAAGTTCTCATGTTCTGCAGTCTAATGGCCTTCTATAGTTGAGAGTAAATTTTGGCCAAATATTTAATTCAAATTCCGAAAATTTTTGTTATTAGTATCATAGAACCGTTTAGATTTAAGTTATATTGAATTTGAGTGTGCATTTAAGAGGTAATTGGCGTATATTACACCGCATTTCAAGTGTTTTGGAATTGTGGTTGTAATCCGAAGAAGCAGATAAAAACTTCAATACTTTTACATATTATTCCATACTATATCAAAATGACAATAAACATCCGTGAGATAAATTCATCTGGCTTTAATTAATAAACACTTCAGTATAATTTCATTCTCTATCGACATTCGTACACTATAACCCCGTGTTAAGACTGATAGAAAGGGATAAAAGCATTTTCCTGTAGTATACGTAACAATAAAGTTTATAATAATTTAAAATAATTATTGATTATTGTATTGTTTACAGTAAATAGAAGGCTAGATATAAGTAAGTTTGATATTTTGGAGAACGTATGACACCAAAGTCTTCTTGATAGATTAAGTGAGCATTTATAATTTTTACTGCAGTATTTTTTAGTCAAGTCAAAACCTGATAAAGGCATAAAAAGTTACTAAGGAATTGTTAATTTAAAATAAATTTTTGAATGAATTGAGCGTGTTTTGTCGTAAACATTATCTTTTATGTAATTAAGAAATATAGGTGTAGAAAAAAGATGAGCTCAACATAAAATGTCGGCAGTATGGCTTATTGGAAGATATTTAAACCTTTCTTTATACAACAGAACTTTGGTGTATAATCAAATTATTAAATTAACCAGCTAGTATGGTATACAACTATGGAGATGCGCAAAAGAAAATAATATCAACCAAATACAGACATTTCAAAGATGAAATTAAAAGCATGAAGAAAGGCTACGTCGGTATGAAAACACAGAGGTTCTTCAGCTCTCGGACAATAAATACCTGTTCAGAAGACTGAAGTGAACGAAGCCATTTGAATTAGTATGAGTGATAAATTACAAAAAAAATAGAGCACGCTGTGTCAGTGTGAAATAAAGTCGTAGGAGAACAATGAAAACTAAAGACGACTAATTCAGTTAATAAGTGACTAAATATAAGAATTAATAAAGTAAACTAATCATTAGTCTCTATAGACCAGTTTTAGTTAGGGCTTCAGGCGTCTTTCTGAAGATTTTCTAACTGCCCACGCAAAAAAGACAGATTCAATATTGCTAAAATTGAAGCTCAAGTTATATAGTTACAGAACTGAAATAAAAAATATTAGCACATTATCCTAGTAAAAAATCTTAACCTAAAGACCTTTGCAAGGCTTCGACGCTAAAGTAAGTAACCTTAGATATAATTTATGTAATTTCCAGAACATCTGAGCTATACCGACATTGTCTTTTTGTAATTTTTGGTGTCTTGAATGCTTTAGATCTAATTTGAAACAGAATCTCGTAAGGCAAGTCAAAGGTCTGTGGGTTGCCTACTCCAGGAATCTCGGTGGCTTGCAGCGCTTCGTCAGGCATCCGCAAGGTGCAAGGAATTCCATCGCCCTGGGCAAGACGAACTTCCAAGTTGCTGCCTTACCATAGTTTAGGGAATAAGTGTTTCCACCTTTATTGGTTCCAAGGCCCCAGGCAATATAAGCCAGGGCCCTTCCGTCTCAGTGTTTTACTGCCAGCTCTTTGGGCGTAACGGTTATCGTTCGAATCCAAATCCATAGCATGATGCGTATTTCTTTTAAAAGCATATGCGTGCCGTAAGGGCAGCTTCGGAGTACGTCCACACAAATTGAAGTGATGTGAGATGTCTTGATACGAACAAGATGGCAATGCCTCGAAATTATTAATACAACTGTACCCCAGTCCAGGCAGTTTCAATATTTATTGTAAGGAACATGTGTCATTAAAGGAATTCGTTCAAGCACGAACTTATCTAGAAAAATACTTTGTCGATTAATTCACGTTACCGATATCTACAAAATTGGAGAAAATATTAATTGTGTTAGCTACATTTATTTTTAAAAAAGACAGCAAATAGAAAGCCAACCTCCTGTGGTCTACTGTTCCCGGGCATGGGTTTGGCTGTTTTTGTCGTCATGGTCACGAAGACTGGGGTTAAGGCTGTTGGAGAGTCGAAATGCTGACCTCGTATCACTCCAAATTCGGAATGTGTCATGCAAGATGACAGTCCGCAGTCGTCCAAGGCTCTTAATGGTATTCTTCAAAGAAGAAGTCTCAAATTGAAGTAGTCGAGAAAAATGTATAGGAGACATATCAAAACCGGCGGGAGCTTCAGGAGCTCAGACATTCCCTACTAGGAATTTTGCTGACAGTAAAGGCTTAAGAGTTATCCTTTGGAATTATTTTCGTAAATATGATTCAAACAGTTATGGTTAGTCGGGTTTGTAAAGAGAAATACTGTAACATGTTGACTCTATAACACTCATAATTTACTACAAAGTCACATATTACGTTTAATGTTGTGCGTACGTTAAACGTAGGCACTCTTTGACGCAAAAACCCGGTATCCTGGAATTATTTTAGTTCTTCTTAGTCTTCTCCACCACTGCTCGTTTCTTTGAAACCTCTTCAGGTACAAAAGAAAACATTATTAGAACTTAAAATTCCTAAGAAAAAAAGATTTTACATAAATGATATTATTAAGTCACTTGTAGGAAATATATGGGAAATTATAATTTATCTCATGAAGGTCGGAGTTTGACAGGGCGCTGACAGATCTGAGCAATGGTAAAGCGCCAGGAATTGATAACATTACAGCCGAGCTGATAAGATCATCAGGCGAACAAGCAATATCCTAGCTGTTCAGGATAGTTCCCGAAAATTCGGAAACTTAGTTATATCCATACCGAAGAAGGCTGGGGCTGATAGAAGCGAACAGCACAGGACGATTAATTTAGTATCTCATGCGTGAAAAATATTAACGAAAATAGTATATAGGAGGATGGTACGACAAATAGAATGCCCGTTAGGAGAAGATCAGTTTGGTTTTAGGAAGAATATTGGGACAAGAGAAGCAATATTGACTTTTCATCCAATTTTAGAAGACAGTATATGAAAAAACATGCCTATGTTTATGGTATTTGTAGATTTAGAAAAATGCATTTGACAATGTGAACTGGAACACACTATTAAGGATTTTGAAGAGTACAGGAATAAAATATCGAGAAAGAAGACTTAACCATAACATCTACAGAAGGCAGTCAGCAGTAATAAGAATTGAATATCAAGAAAAGAAATCAGGAATCAAGAAAGGAGTAAGAAAAGGATGCAGTCTATCGTGCATGCTGTTTAACTTATATAAAAGACGGAATATGTAGTATATGAAAAATAAATCATACTGCTATGATAAGAAATAAAAAAATACGCTTTGCAGATGATATTGTAGTATTAGGGGAGCCAGAAGAAGACTTGAAAATCATAATAAACGGCATGAACGTGGTCCTCGAGTACAACGTAATGTTAATAGAGGGAAAACCAAGGTAATGGAGTGTAGTATGGGAAACAGTGGAATAACATAGAGTGTTAGATTGGGAAAGGAGGCTAAGGAATTCTACGATGCGGACAGCATAATAAGTAGGCATGGTAGAAGTTCAGTAGACAGAAAGAGTAGGATAGCAGAGGCAAGAAAGAGGAATTTTCTTACGGGTAATATACGTGTGAATATTAGGAAATCATTGCTAAAAATGTTCGTATGGAGTGTGGCGTTATATGGGTGCGAAATATGGTAGAGTTGCAGAAAGGAAAATAATAGAAGCCTTTGAAATGTGGTGCTATAGGAAAATCCTGAAAAACAGATGGGTGGATAGAATTTTTAACGAGGATCTTCTAATCAGAATAGGGGATGAGAGAACAATGTGGAGGACACTGACCAAGGAAAGGGATAGGCCACGTTTTAAGACGTGAAGGTCTTGTAAAATTAGCATTTTAGGGAAGCGTGTGGGGTATGAAGAGAAGAGAAAGGTCAAGGGTGGAATTCGCTAAGCAGATTAGGGAGGATGTGGGATATGGTAGTTATGCGGAAATGAAAAGGTTTGGCAAAATATGTTAGCATGGAGGGTGCATCAGACCAGTCTTAGGACTGAAGATCACAACTCATAAATTTAAATAGAAAAAATTTTAAGTGTACGTACTTTTCATAACTGCTTGTTATATTGGTGTTTCTTCTTGCACTCTTCCTTATTTTCTGTTATTTTTAATATTTTTATTTACTCATGAGCAGCTTTGAAGATTATGTTTATTAGCTTAGAAATTGTAAGGTTTGATGGTTTTTATTTATTAATTTTGATAAAACTCCCAATTGGCTCATTTAAAGTTCCACATTTGTGAATGTTGATGTTTATCGGTGTTGTTTGCTTCTGTCTCTATTTCAGTAATGATTGAATAATAAACAGTATCATAGTAATTATTCGTAACTGTCCGATCATGTTTATGGATAATATTATTGATACATAGAGTTAGATCCATTGCGTTGAGGTTTCCGTTACTGACGTTTGTATGTGTTTCCAAGTCACAGTTGAGTAAAGCAACATGTTTGTTTGAATGGAAATTTTGTAACGTCTGATGTCGGTTTTGCTGAACTCCATAGTGTATTGTGGCTGTAGAAGTCTGCCATCATTATGAATGGCTTTGGTGACTGTTCAGTGTTATAATTTACTTCATTAGATTCGAAACAATAACTGTTGGGTACAAAAACATTGCAAATACAACGTGTAAATTGAACCAAAACTTTGATTCCTATACCTTCTATTTTCATTTGTATTGTAAGTTCTTCTGCATAAATGTGTTCTTTGACACAGATCGCGACTCTTTCGCTGGCGTGATTGGGGTTTTTCCTGTTCTTGTTAAAGCATTGATAAACTTTAATTTTTCCGTATTTACAATTTTTGAAATTATCATGTCACAAATAATTCGGTTCTGGAGGAGCTTTGTTAGGCGACTTCGCGCTGAATTGTATTTTCCGTCGCGACGTAGAACGGAGATCTGCCCAAGACCTGTTCATTTTCTTGGGACAACGAGCCAGATTCCTCTCCATGCTGGAACGTTCAAAGTGCTCGGGAAACAAACAGCAAGATCAAAACAATCACAATCAAAGATAAGTTTTCAAATTAATTAAGATTGACCTAAACATATTTCCGAGAGTGTTCTTTTAAGATTTGTCTTAAATTAATGCCAACGTAGCTCTTGATATTATTGTTAATTGGCACAAATTATAGTTGCAGGCACGCAATGTAAAATTTAATTTATGTTGTCTACAATTAGCGCAATAATAAATGTTTCGTATATGAACTTATTTGTACGCGAATCCTTGATTTCTATCCTGAAATCATTACGCAAAACCAACTGTACATGACGTCGCGTCGTAGTAAGCGCGCGCAAAACAACTTTCATAAGGCTGAGTTCGATCGACATTATAAAATTTTGAATTATATTTGTATAAAAATGTATATAACTTATAGTCATTATTCCTTATATTGTGAAATTTCCACCTATTAAGAATGTGGTATGGTTTATTATTCGTAATTTATAAATTTTTTCATGTGTGAAGAGATAGTACGCCACTCATTGAGACGGCAAGTCGCTTTTAATTAAAAGGGAGGTCCTGGTATATTGACTATATAGTGCCGTTTTGGCAAGAACCATAGCAAGTCCAATTTAGAAGGCCACAGGTGTACTGCGAAAAGTAGTGACCGTCCGACAACCATGTCTGTAAATGAGCCAATTTCAGCACTTTATTTTTTTGGGGGAGGGTGATCCTGAAACAGGCAACTCCCCTTTAATAGCATAGGAAGGGAATTGAAAAGAGGGTATGCGGAAGGTAGAGCAAGGTAGTCAAGGGTTGACTAGGGCCCCCAAGCTATGGTTTAAGGAGCCTACCCGGTGTTTCACCTAAAGTGATGCAGGGAAACCCTAGAAAACCTGCATCAGATAGGTCGGGCATTCGGTACTATTCTCACGCCCTTTCGAAAGACGGGAGACGAGTTTTCTGTTGGGTCGCAGCATTCCCTTGTCCCTGTCTTCACCAGTTTCAGGAGGCAGTTGGCTGACTGATCCAATGGGAGCAGCGCACAACTCTTACCATATGCCCAAGGTCTTCGACCCCGGTACATATACCTCCTAAAATGAGTGAAGGTGTCTGGGCATGTGAGAACTTTGATTGAAAAAAACAGAGAGTACAAGGCATTCCCGACATAATCTGGTGAGCCCCGCAGTCACTCTGGGGCGAAATGCCTGCAAGAAACTAACTTCAGCAAATATTTTCAGGCACTTTATTTAGTATGAATACAGTTTGCAGAACGAGATAATTTAGGAAAGTTGTCGGATAGAGACGCGTTTCTTGTGTGCAGCCATGAGAGTCCAGGAAGGAAGCCATCTTCGCCGATGAGTTAGGATCTCGTAACTGAACCTACTGATACAGCGGTACCAAGTTTAAACCTTCCTCTTAGCTATATTTACAGCTTAAGATCAATTTTCCGCTTGTCTGTGAGAGTTGAATTTGCATTACAATCCTGCATACTTCATCACTGATGTACTAAGCAGAATAGAACTGACCAAATTCATTGATAAAATTCAGGCACGTTTTATAATTAGGTTTGTAGAATAATCTAGATTGAACACCAACAGGCAACGATTGAAGAGCCTGATGACAGAGCTAATGGCCGTGAATGGTAAATCCCAGCTTCAAAGCGGTGACAACCAATTGTTGATGGGCTTTTACATTCAGGACCAGTGTAGAATGAGCTCTAATATTTTTCACAGTTTTCGTCGGGGTCTGGCTTAACTTCCTTACAAAAGTTCATGGAGAGGGTCGAATTGGAAACCTTTGGAGATTTGGCATGGACTGATCCATTGTTGAAGAAGTTGAGGCCCAGGAATTGTTTTTAAAAATAAAAGCCTATCTTTGTAATTCAGTGTTCCGGCTTCTATTATCTGTCTGAAAAGAAAATTATTGGCATAAAACAAGCAGGAAATTGCAGAACGTGAAACAAGAGGAAGACGAAGTGGTGAGAAAATAGTAAATGAAATGAAGGTTATGCGAAGACAACGCAACCGTGCGAGGCGAGTTGCGTAAGGCCGGCTCTGAACCACGGACGCTGCGCCGGTTGCGTAACTGTTAGTGGGTCACGTGACGTCACGGTGATGTCATGCGGCCAGAATGGGGCATTCCTGTGCATTAGTCGGCGCAACGCTCTCTAAACGGCTTGACCTCAAGAAGACTCGACTCGACTCGAAACTCAATTAGCGCAGATGCCTGACCCGTGCCTAATGGCCGGAGGTCGTCGCTCGCAAACCTGCGGGGTCTTTGCCCTTCGACCCCCGAGACCGGTTACATACGAGAAGAACGCTCGCTGTTGTTTACCGTACCGTTCTCTCGAGATGCTCCTTCATACAGATCAAACTATTGTAAAGAATACATTTTGAGAACACAAAGAAATCATTTTTGTTTCAAATGCCACATCGTAACAATAGTGTCAACATGCATTCACATTCCCAAGCATTGATTCAACTAAAATCGAACTGAGTCGCTTTCCACTCCTCATATTATTGCATGATTCATATTTCAAACAGAAATGGGAAACTGAAATAACAGATGACTTCATTAGCTTCGTTTGTAACACATAGAGATTAATAATACAGGAAATGTAGAGTGACTGCAAAATTAATTACTTTTGCGCTTTGTTATTTTGTGATATATGATATATGGAATTAGAGACACACTCTTATCAAGCAGAAAATATTCTGACTGTAGAGTCACGGAATGATAACATTGATGAAGGCGGAAAAGCTTTTTTAAACATTTAATATATATTTTTTAAATTGAATCGACTATATCTTAAATATAACTAAAAGCGTTTCAACCTGTATTTATTTATTCAACCAATTAGTCATCTTCTAAGGAAATAATCCCAAAATAAAAATAAACAGAAAATTATTAACTACAATAAGACGCAAATAATAAAAACAAAATATATGAATGAGAAATTACAGAAGCTAATACATTATGAAACGTAGAGTTCAGTATAACGTAAATGTTTTACAATTTACAGTGCACTCTGAGAATCCGGACGCAATTGATTGCCCGCAAGTACTCGTCAATGTTATGAAACAAATGACAGCAGAGCAATATTACTGAAGTAGTAACGGTATGTACAGAATCGATTAAGCACTATTGAAAGAAAAGTGGACTTTAAATGGTCACAGATCGTTTGAAATTGATGAGTACAGTAATATTTGCTTTGTAACCCAAGAGATTTACAATCTTTGGTGCATTGGTTAATATTTTTCAAAACTGAATGTTTTCCGTTGGACTGTTGTAAATTTTCATCCCAGAAGAACATGAAGACGATGTTTATCTCATCTAAGTAATGAAATGTAGTAAAGCTACGTTCAGTAAAAGTCTCTTGCCCCGAAATTCTGTCGGTCAATGAAAACGAACCTTAGCTGCACAATAGAATAAAGAACGTTTCACGAACAGAAGTCATCCGTTCCCAATGCGATTCAGATTTTCTTCCGAAGGAAGTTCGTCGTGAAAAATTAGGAATGTCCACTAGACGGAACTTATGTGCGATGGCATCCGTCACATCTGCGTCTGAAAATTTTCGTATTAGTTCAAATATCAGTCATTGGATGCTATTGTAAATTTTAGTCAACCGGAACTAAGGAGTAAAAATTTAGAATCTTATTGAAGTGGCGTGGAGAGAAATTTTGAGTCAGAGCGCAGAAAATTGTGAGCCATTTTTTTTTGTTTTGGCTCCATTTTAATCCGTATGGCTCTATATATGCTAAATATAGCTTACCAGGGGAAAATTGCTCTGAAGGAAAAAAAACCTTACTGCTGGTTACCCAGAGAGGTTTCGAGGGTTGGCACTCCTCGCCCCCTAATGCGAGCTTCCAGTGTAGGCATCCTGTTAATTTATATTGCTTCATATTAATGAATATATATATATGCAGGATAGTGGGGGATTTTCACAGCCCTAAAAAAACTTTAGTTTATTTGAATAAAATCTGGTTGTTGTCTGGTTTATATTTTTGATTCTTTCTTTTTGAAATTCAAATTGTTTCAAGGCTAATATAAATGATTGGTAAATTTCCTCACACCTAAATTTTTTGAAGGTTCCACTTTTCCGTGAAAGGTGTCATGCCAAAAATCACATCTCCATACAATGTGATAAGGTGTTTCATCTTCCTGTTTGCAGAAAGAACATGTAGAAGATTATATTAAATTTAACTGTTTTAATTTAAATTGTATGGTCCGTGTCCAGAGACAAATCTAACTACTTCTTTTGTCGGAGTTATAAAGCTACGTAGTAATCGCGATTCAACCGTGTGTACTAAGGCATTTTTCAATTTTGTCCCATCCGGTTTGCCATTCTTTCATCAGCCAATCTTTACATGCATCTTTGGATTCTACAAATTTGTTTGTAATTTGGTGGACTATGTTTGGGTTATTACGCTTTAAGTGTTACAGTGCTGTTCAATCAAGTCTATTGGAGGAATTGCAGTAATGATCTGTAGAGTCAACAGGAGTCGGAGCAGGGATTCCATGTAAGCACATTCCTTCGAATATTGACTTGTAATATAGGATGAATTTTGATGGGTGTATTTTGTGCCAAAGTTAGGGCCTGATTCATGACGGAGACAGATTTCTGTGTTATTTCACCAATATGCGGGAGGAAGGATAATTTGGAATCTAACACAACACCTAAATAACGCTTTTGATTCACAGTTTTAATGGTTTTATTGTGGTCCGCTGGAGAGAGAACAAAAAAATTGAGATCCACCCTTGAGACTTCAGGAGATTCATGACTTTTTAGTAGGAGTCTCAGCTATTTTGGCCTTATGCGCCACACATCCATGTCCCCGGTGCAGCCAGCGAGGATCGACAGGCGCTTACAGATCGTCAGCCCAAAGCATTTAAACGCCGACCGAAAATGCAGCTGCATTCTATGCGGGTATCGTTAACTTTGATTTTATAGAGTTCACATTGCCAGACTTATTTGCTATAAATTACGTTTCTTCTTTGAGGTTCACCCTGATTTTTATTGAGTCCCAATATAAATTGATTATTGCTACCGCTTTCATTTGTATATAAATTAAGTCAATTGTTTTGTTTAAATTTTATTGTTATTTCATTCAGATTATAAATTATATCTTTTCTTTTCTCTTTAAAACCCTTCATAAATTTATCCCTTAAAGACTAATAAATTAAATTGTCATCCAACTATGGAGCTGAATATTCATAATTAATTAATCCTAATAACCAAAATACATTCCTTTTCCTACACACATTACAGTACTAATCGGCTTCTGTTTCTTGTTCATGATTTTCGCCATTCGTTACGAATAGGCTGTTTACCATTCACAGATTGTAAAATTTCTGAAATATAAGATCAAAAAATCGATAGGACCCCTTACTTTATTAAAAGAGGATTAAACGATCCTTACACTCCCTTGAATATTTCAGAGCTCCGAGCGCATTGCACCCAATTAGTCATTCCGTAGCACATATTGGGGTTAAAATAAGCGCAGTCAAGTATCTTCGTGGAGTTGAGGTTGACTTGCTGCATTAATAATTCTACAGGACTGCACGCGGAACTAAGTAGGCAGACATTACTATTGTGTCATAGAATATCGTCAACCTGAAGGTCGAGAAATAATGCGTGATTTGCGAATCTATTGTGAACTAATTTTGTTTTTTCAGTATTATGTGTTAACCAATGCGCACTGAACTATTCCCCAAATATATTAAAACACTTTTTGGTAAGTGATATTTTGAACGTAGTTAAGGAATTATGTTACTTGGGCAGCATAATAACAAGGGATGGTAGAATTATATTAGACTTAAAGCGTATGATAGCACAGGCAAGGAAGGCTTTCGCAAAAAAGAGGATTTTACCTACTGCTAATACAAGTATGAATTGAGGAAATCATTATTAAAAATGTTCGTATCGTGTATGATGTTATATGAGTGCGAAACATGGACAATAGGAGTTGCAGAAAGCAAAATAATAGAATTTTTCGAAATGAGGTGCTGTAGGATATAGTTGAGAATCAGATGGGTGCATACAGTAACTAACCAGGAAGTTCTAAGCAGAATAGAGAAATAGCGAAAAATATTGAGGACTTTGACCAAGAGAAGGGATAGATTAACAAGCCACGTTATGCATTGGATGGAAGTGTGTGGGCTAAGAACAGATGAAATTGGCTATTAATGGAATACGCTAAAGAGTTAGGGAGGATGTGGTAACTATGTAGAAATGTTAAGGCGTGCGCAGAGTAGGTTATCATGGAGGGTTGCAGCAGATTAGTTTTAGGACTGAATGCCATAACAATATGTAAAAATATTGAGTTGGGTTTTCAGGAGACACGTTGCGGAAGAACGTTATTGTCCTAAATTATTAGTGAAGGTTTAGAAATGTGAGTTGAATTTGGTAAAACATTTCCTTCGTGGAGAAGAGTAATAGAAGTATTATTTGTCTTCTGCTTTCTTGAAATATTATATATATACATATATATTATCACGTTTCTTAGGGATCGTGAGATTCAATAACACACACACGTAGAGGTTATAAGCGTTTAATCAACGGCGAAGTGCTGTACAAAGCTCGTACTGCTTAAGACTGACTCCGATTTAGAATCCAGTCCTATTTATACATACATGGAATATTCTAGAAGCAGAACATTCTAGAAACAGAAAATACTAGAAACTAAAGGCAAACAATGTAAATAAATTAAACAAATAAAAATGTATACGTCGGATGGGACTCGAACCCGAGTCTACGTGTCTGCAGTCCGGCTCGCTACCGCTCAGCCATCACTGCAGGTATTAAGAAGTGGCAATATATATATTGATTTGAACTCATTTTTTGTGGTTATGAGAAACTTTTATTTAGATACGTATATAATTTGTCAAATACTCATAATTTTTGTGATGAGTAAGGATGCTTAATTTTATGAAGGTAGTAAAGTTTGTATTGGTCGCGAAGAACCAAGGGAAAGTATAATTTATAACATGCTTGTAAATGATTGGGGGTATTAATTATTTAACGAATTTAATAATTGGGTTTAATATGTACATTTATTAACTGAAAAAACAATTATTTTAAAATAATTTTTAAGTTCTCAGGGCTAATTATTGTTTGATGACCACGTGTAGCAGATTTTCCGTTCGTTGACGAACCTGTTTGCATATGCGTCTTGCTGCAGATGTCACTGGAACTTCCTGGTTGTGGAACTCTGAAGCGGTCGGTAGACAAGAGCACAAATTCGTGCTGCCGGAATTGAGAAAACTCAGCTTTTTCCTCTTTCTTCCCTTGTTCTTTAAACCTTTCTTCGCTGCTTCCTCGAATGATCAAAACATGATACACCTCTCCGCTGCCTCCTCTAAGGGATCAGTCCGTAATTTACGCTGTTTTCCTCCACTTGTTAATGTCTCACCCTACACTCTATTTCCTCCAATCATCAAACACGCCTCACACTCTCCTCCACCTATCAATATATATTATCACGTTTCTTACTGCCAATCTGTCTTATTCTTTCTCCACCATCAGTCTGCTCTCGCCACCAATCTCCTCTCTCCACCACTCTGCTCTCGCCATTACTCTGCTGCCAATCCCCCTAAAAATGTCTCCGCCGGCCTCTTTTAAAACTTCGTCCCCACTTATGCGACACCTATCACCAAGGTGGCAGGGATGGATATTATCCAAGTATATCCTTTGTTACATTTGTGGAACACACGCCACCCGGTCACCAAATTCTCAGACAGATTAGGAAATTCCGAAACCGACGACGAGGTGTCCAAGCGTCAACCGCTGTCTCTTTGTTTTGATTCCGAGCCGCCAAGTCGGCGAGCGGAAAAAAATACCTTCTTCCTGGCCAGCGACATGCTCATGCCGAAATATTTATGCAATTTAAATTTCCATAAATAGTAAAAAAAATTGGACCGGGTTCTACTGTGCTACATGGTTAAGGAAAAGCATTGCAGAAACAAACTGTAATTATAATTGAAATATGTAAATTGTCCCATAATACAGTTTGAAATAACAAGTTAAGTTAAACATAATTTAGTGTCGTTATATCTTCTCAATTACAATATTGTTTAATTATGCATACTATCTTAGGAATATCTTTGTAATTATTATTCTGTTGATTGTTACTTGTTATTGTGTGTATTCTAAGAGCAGTAAAAGTTGTTACAATCTTTTCCTGTTCTTCATACTTCTGAAATATACAAATTTCTGGCGACGAGGATAAAAACATTCAACAACTTCTTAATTTCTAAAGTTGACCAATGGAGATAGATTATCCTGAAACATTCCATACATTCATCGCTTTTCTCCAATCTTTTCCTGTTCTTCATACTTCTGAAGTACATAATAAGTGTTAACAGCTACGTGTCATAAATGTAGTACGTAAGCTATTTGTTAAATTTTATACTATCCTGTTTCCACGCCACTTACGGGATGCATTCTTCCTCTCCCTGGTTTTGAATTAATTTTCCGACAGTCCGATACACCTAGTTCATTTACGAGAGATGTAAGGTTAGGGGCCCCAAATTTTGGTCATATAATGAGAGTTGCCGTCTGTTCCCATTGGAAGACTCGGCCAGGAGCCTACAAACCTTTTTCGAGTCATGAACTCGGCAAGCTGCGTCGAATAAAAAGAGTCCGACCCAGTTGATGCATATCTTTTTAGGGGTTCTCCCTGCACCACATTGAATTACGGTTATTATCCCGGTATGATCAAAAATGCCAAAGTTAACTGTTGTTATCCTTCGTCATGTAGTGTGTTGGTGCCAAAAGAATAGAAGAATGCGATGTTCACTCTGCGTGAACTGATAACGTAGTTGGGAGTCACAAAGACCCTCTTGTGTGTGGTGATTCCAATCTTATATTGGGTCATTACTTCAGGCCTTGAAGTAACTATCAAATGACATCTGAATATTGGATGAGCACGTGTCTTCCAGAAACAGCTTAGGATGTTCAAGAAAATGTTCATATCGACAAATATAGTGGATACAAGCCAGGTCGTTCTGAAAGCTACAATGTCTCTCTACAAGAAAATCTAACTGCTTATACCTCAAGTAGATTTAGATTATACTTTTTCCCACTGAAGGCGTACAATTAATCGTTCCTACAACCACATTTTTAGTCTAGTTGAATGATTTTAAATACTTAATTTCCATTTAAATCGAACAATCAACTTATAAATGCCGTGTATTTCTAGCAACACAATGATTAGTAAATTAAAAAACAACAAGTCACGGGGTCCAGGCGATATATCCGCAGATTTATTCAAACATGGAGGGGAGGAAATAATTCCGTACTTAATAAAAATTTTCAACGTATCAACTAATAATTCGGCTCTTCCGGCTGATTGGGACGCTGCTATTATATTATACCAATCTATAAATCTGTAAAAGAGCAGACGTCAAAAACTACAGACCCACCAGTCTTACTTCAGTACATGGAGCACTTATTAGCAGTCTACGTTAGATCTGAACTTGATAGAAAAGGGTGGTTTTCTTAATGGTCAGCATGGTTTTCGTGAAGGGTTCTCGTGCGAATACCAAATGATAAATCTATTTCAGAAGTTAGCAGATAAAGTAGGTAATGGGGGTAGAATAGATGGGGTTATCATAGACTTCGCCAAAGCCTTTGAAGTAGTATCTCATGATACCGCATTGGATAAATTAAATAAAACAAGTATAGATAAAAGAGTGTTACTGCGGCGTATAAAATTTTTTAAGCGACAGATCGCAAAAAGTCAAAACCAGAGACCAATTTCCCGATTCAGGCATTGTAACGTCGGGAGTTCCTCAAGGCTCCGTAATCGGACCTTTAGTGTTTTAAATATTTATTAATGACTTACCAAATTATTTAAAGTCAAGGGTCAGGCTTTTCGCTGACGACTTCATCATCTACAGAAAGATAACGAACGAGCAAGACACGATAGTATTACAAGAAGATCTAGATAAAAAAATAAAATTAAAAGTTAAGCTCAATCTCGTTTGCAAAACGCACGTTGTTAAATGAGACAGAATATAGAATAGGTGGGGGACTAATACCAAGGGTAACGAGCTGCAAACATCTGAAGATATATTTCAACAACAGACTTGGGAAGAGGGGCAAGTGAATTTCACGGCCCGAAAAGCGTGGAATTCCTTACGTTTCATAATGAGGAATGAATAAAAGGGAAGTTCAAAATCAAAGGAGGTGGCATATTTATCCTTAGACCAATTTCGGAATACGGGGCGGATTGTTGGGATCCTTATAGAAAAAATCAAATAGAATCGTTAGAGAAATTTCAGCAAAGGGCTGCTAATTTTGTGCGAGTAGGGCCAGGTCATAGAAACAAAAAAGTAGGTTGGGAGATATTGTCACAAAGGAGGGAGAAAGCAAGGCTAAATTTGCTATTCAAAGCTTACACGGGGCAAAAACCATGGATTGGAATTAGCTCCAAAATGTAAAAGCCCAGTTATATAGGTAGATAGGATCATCAATTCAAAGTAAAATGTAGAAAGCAAAAAAAAACAGATGTTGGCAAATACTCATTCCTAAATAGGACCATCAACGACTGGAATATTTTACCTGTGGGATTGTTTGAATGAAATCGTCTTCAGAAAAATAAATTCAGGCCAACTTTTAAAAAACGTGTGAAGTGAAGTGGTTATTTTGAATAATATAGACGCAAATTCGAATTTAAATTTAAAGTTAAAGTGAAGTGAAGTTTAAAGTTAATATAATTCTTGTAGTGTTTTTGGTTTTTTCTTTCAGGGCTATAGAAATTTTGAAGGACTATGATTATTTTTTATATTAGGAGTTTGTATGTTTAAGTAATTTCATTTCGTATCTGCCACGAGGATTGCGCCCAACTGTCGACCAACAATAAATACAATACAATAAAATTAGCTCATGAATAAAAGAAATTATTTCAATCAAAGATCAGCTATTGATGGTTTTCGATAGAAAATCTTGACTGAGCCGCGAATCCAACCCAGGAAAGTTGATTACTTGTTGGCTTTGTTGAGTGTTGTATTCTAATGGTTGTTCCTATGATCAATTTACACGCAATGTTCACTATTCTTTGAAGTCCTTTTATTAGGCTTTAACGAATATGTTTTCGTAAATTGTAGGCGTGTCTGTGTTCACGTTTATACAAGTGATAGAGAACACTCGGTCGGGAATCGACGCAAAAGATCATTGATAAGAGCGCGGCGTACAAAATGGAGATCCTCGGTTCGATTCCTGGCCCTGTCGAGTCTCTTTTTTATTAATCCGCTAATTTATTAAACTTAGTTTTAAGAAAACAAATACACATCGGAATATGAATAAGTTTCATTATATTTTGGTTTCTTCTTCCTGAAGGCTAATTAATCGTTCGAATGAGCCTATATAACAACCAGCGTCTGTCTATCTTCTTTTACAATATCATTTAAACCGTCTTAAACTTTCCATTGTAATTTAATTTTCAATTAAATTCCTTGATACTTGGATAATAAGGAAATGATTTGAGTTACTAGATGCAGAGAGGGGATAAAGGAAGTAAAGTACGTTCGTCACGGTTGGTAAACCGAGGCGTGCTTACTCAGATCCGCAGATGCGCATTGTAAAATCGCGCCCCACTGACTTTAAACTCGTAGCTCTTTAAAAGCTCTCGGTCACAGTGAATCGCGGTTCTCCAGCTGAATTAGTGCGGACGTTCAAATTTGCAGCGAGTAATGACTACAAACACGCACTCGGCGTGATACGACCGCCCCGCCACCTCTCGCCCGACACTGTAAACACCGACTGAGATCATTAAACTCTCCGCCCCTCAGCGTCGCGTCGCGTCGCGTCGGCCTCAGCCTCAGCCTCGGCTTTACGGGCTTGTTAGGCGACGCTCTAACGACCTGCGCAGCTTCGGCATACACACGCACTCCCCATAAACGTTTCATCAAAAATTATTGTCCATAAGTAAAAATCAATATGGAATTCTATATCCACTCACCTGTACGACTTGCTGCTCGTTTAATGCCACTGTGCAAACGAGCCGATAACAGACAGGATCGAGAGGTTAACTTTGCCGCGCGTTGGCTGCCAGTCTAGAATAGCTCTCATTTCTTACCCACAACAAACATTTATTCGCATTTCTTCTATAAAGATGTAACAGGAATTTATTTATTGATAATCATTACTGAAAGACTTTCTTGGGTAGTCACATGTGGAAATAAACTTTAATATATTTTTTAAAAATCTTAATGATTTAAAATTAAACTTAACAAATAGCAAACACTATAATTTTTTGTCTTGTTTGGTCTAGTTCTTATGATAAAGTAAATAAACATTGTAAGAGACTACGGTAAATAGAATCTACCGTTCTCAGGGCTGTGTTACGTGTTTTGACGCGTAGCAGAATGAAGAGCGAGAGATTATTGTACTTTGATTTTACCTGCCTCTAACCCTTTACTGGTTTCCCGGTTGTCCTGCATTCCTGGAGGAGACGCAAAGGCAGCTTCCAGATGTGCCCTTGGGGAAGGTAGATCTCCGTTTTTGGCTGCCCAGCTGAGAAGTCAAGCCAAGTTCTCGCGTTTGGAAGCTAGAAACTGGACCCTCCCGCTTCGGTATCTCCTCTCCGGCTCTACCGTTTCAATAGCTTTCCTCTGACTGTCCTTTTCTCAAGTTCAATTGGTTTCCTACTTTTCTATCTTCCATGGGTCCTCCAATGGGATTTGTGTCCCTATCCTTCTTCTTCAAAAATTCCAAACTTGGGAGTGGATATCTCTAGCCATCTGTTCGGTCAACCACCGTGCTGAAGTTGGCTGACCTGGGTTTTTCGCCGAGTCGCAAAATCCTTCCTGAGTCTCGTGGCAGTCGTCTGTTAGACCCCAGGTTATTTGACTGTTAGCGCTGGATTTTCCCTAAGCTGCAATTTCGCATTCCCATTCCACCTGAGAAATTATATATATATATATAATGTTTTATAATATAAATACTATTTTAATTGGATGTGCTGAGTTAGAGCACTGAGACGGCATGCGAGAAGCGGTCAAAAGAGGGTGGATTGTCGGTGTGGCCTTTGTTAAGTACCGCACAACAATTGGGACGGGAAAAAGCTGTAACGCAGTTAATTGGGGCTGAGAAAGGTTCTGGAAAGTTCTAAAACGGCGTTATCATATTTGACGGGAGATGGCGATCCAGTCTCCTAAGTACTGATTCATCAATTGGGTCGGATGATGCTATTTCTTCAATATGGGCGAAATTCAGAATTTTAGAAATGTGTGGCAGACCGGTGGTGGATGTAAAGGAGGAAGCACGTACATATTGAAGAGTGGGGTTGAATGTTGAAGTGTTAACATGTACAGTTTGAGAGCTGTGGTGTGAGCACGTACATATTGGCAGAAGGTTAACTGAGACCGAGGTGTGAGCACGCACAAATTGAGAAGACTGCTTGCTGTACGTTGAGGAGGCAGGACATACATTTTGAGAAGACTGATAGTGGACGAGGAGCTAATAACACTTAGAGGGTCGGTGGAAACTGAACAATGAGAGTGATAGCCGAAAGTTAAGTTTTATTTTCAGAAAGTGATGTTGGAAGTCGAAATACAAAAACCTACATCTTGGTATAAGAGCTGGTGGGTGTTGAGGAGGAAAGACGTTGATTCCGTAGCAGGGGGATGGGGAACGAAGTGCTAACCCGTATATAGTGTGGTAGAAAGGCAGTAGAGAGAGGACCACTCGGATGCACACCTACAGGTGAAAGTGTGTAGCCCAGTTATATTGGGGTGAGTAGAAACAACATTTGTAAAACTTACTCATTTTTCTTTGAAATCTTTCCCTTAATTATCAAGCTAATTAAATTATTTTGTTCTTTCGTTCTACATTCACCTCGCTTCATTTTCGAGAGGTTCGTAATACCCACTCAGATTAAAATCACTCATTTATTTTATAATATCGTAAATTCTTTTAATTTCATTATTGTGTAACTTCTTTATTCACCCCTCCCGAAAACAATATTACTATGTGTATATTATATATACATAAACTGTAATTTTTGCTCGTCACAAATATAGATATTACAACGGGAGGTGAAAGGTTAAATAAATAATTAACTAAGTTTTTAAAAATCTCATAACACTATATTCATTAATTAAACACACAAAAACAAATATTGAAGCAACAAACATTTTCTTTAAGATCTCAGGGGATATTGGGCCTCTCGAGTGTGAAGCAAGCAGATAAAAAAATATTTAGTTTTTGAGTTGAATAAAAAAAGAACAAGTTTCACATTTAATTCTCCACTCACCCAACATCTGTATTTGGCTGCTAGTATCGTATTCCAGGTTCCACCCTAAATCACATTTCTACAGAAAATTTCTGGGAAATTCCTGGAATTATCAGATTGTCTGCTCGCTCGCTTCCCCACTGCTCCTTCAAAGTGACTGGACACCAAGTTCAATTCTGTCTCAGTCTTCCACTGCTGCAAAGGGTTGCAAGACTGCACTTTCCTCGATCACCGTTCCTGAAAAATAACTGAACGGTTTGTCGTGCTCTCACGTCCGGCAAATTATTACGTCTTTCCAGCACTTTTCAGAAATAAAATGATCGGACACTCTCCACTACGTAGCGGAACGTCCTTCAATCACAGCGTTCACGGCTCCGTCTCAGACTCACGCACTACTCAAAAGTTATGTAATAGACGGGGTCACATCCACCCCGCATCACGTCTGTCCGCCGTCTCGAAAAGTACGTCTTCACGCTTTGCTCACACCAACACCGTCTCAAAAATTACGCCATTCACGGGAGCACGTCCACCCCGTGTCACTCCTGTCACCCGTCTGCCTTATTCATCCTCAGGTGACCTGCTCGACCAATTACGGCTAAGCACCCTAACGCATTTACATGTTGAAAAGTCTAAATTCCTTCGTGAAGCTTCCAAAGTCTTTTTGCGCACGGCATAGAAACCACGTTCACAACACGCGAACCCAGACCGTGGCCTGACAATCCACATAAATGTCTCATTGTCGCTCACTTCACTCATTCTAACAATATTTACAAACAATTTAATTAATCCTAGTAGCTTTATTTGAACATTACAATTACCATAATTCACGAAAAAACAAAGGGAACCTGGGTTTTACACCACAATATATATATATATATATAAATACTTTTATGTATATAAAACATTTATTAATTTAAATTACAAATATGATCAATTTTAATAATTTTGTTTATTAATTTAAGTGAAGGCACGGGCTTAATCCCAGGGGATTTTGGGTCTCTCAAGAGATGGAGGCTGCATTAGCTGAAAATAGAAAGAAAATAATTGAATGTTAATTTATCCAGAGCAATGAGCAAGTTTCACAATTTTTATATCGCTTACCCACAATTACTGGCCCAACAAACATCCACCTCTCGAATGTTTGTGCGTCTCTGGATATCTGCTCTCTGGATATCTGCTCTCTTCTGCTCTCTGCTCCACTCGCCTCCCTTCTGGGGTCTGATGCACTCGCCTCCCTTCTGCGGTCTGATCACTCGCCTGCCTTCTGGGGTCGAGCCACGTCCTCTCGGGTCTGATCTGGTCTGGTCGCCTCTCGTCTGGTCTGCCCCACTCTGCTCTGGTCTGCTCTGCTCTGGTCTGCTCTACCCCACTCTGAGGTCTCTACTACGATCTGATCTCGAGCCACCCATCGGCTTCCCTCATAAAGCTTCTGACGGGACTTCCCCTATTTCTCAACATTTCGGGGTTCCCCGCCCTCATTTTTCCCGCGGGGGTTCACCATCGTCATTTTTTATACAGACTAGGCGGGCCTTCCCCGCGGGGAAAAACAATCTTTCGGCCGACTATCCATTGTTGTTGGCCGAACTGCGCCTCATAACGCCACAACCTTACAAAATCCCCCTTTTTATCACAATATATATATATATATATATATAATATATATATATAAGAAAATATTACTCCAATAGTGTAATTCGTTGGTCTATAAATTAGTTACAATATATGAGATTCTATATTTAGGAACGTAACGTGGTGTACAAACAACTGTTAGATATAAGTTTATATTGAACACTTTTATCGTGTACAAGCTGTTCAACTACTCATTATTAAGTAATTTCAACATTTGATATTCGAGGGTAGGGATTTCTTGCTTGGGTCTGCAGTTCCAATAGTGTTCGTCTTCTGGGTCTTCTGTTGTCCTTTCAAATTGGGACTGGCTGCAATGCTGGATTAGTGATTCTTTATATTTTTCCGTAGTGCTTGGTTCTGTATTTTGTATGAAATCTTGGATCCAGGTTATGATAACGCCGTTATGAATGCTGTCCTTTGCCACGCAATAGTGATGGGCAAGAAAGTTCGTTTAAACGAATAGCTCTCTTATAGTTCGTTCATTGTACCGAACTAGTTCTTTGAAATAGTTGTACTGGACTGATTCGTATGACACAAATTTCGTTAACCATGTAATAAGCAGAAAGTTTAGCTGAGCTGGTTGTTAAGACATGCTTATTTATGATATAAAGAATGTGGCTCGCTGTCCTGAAGAATTTCCTCTGTTGCCAACAGGCAAAGATAGAGTTTGACATGACTCCCGTAGTCTTGCTGACAAGAGGAATGTTATGCTCTGTACTAACGAGCAACGGGTAGCGATTGGCGTAACACAAGTAGAAAGTTTTGACATATATGAGAAGCAGTAGCTATAGAGTTAAGGGAAAAATAACTTAAATGGGAACCCCCATTTTTTATTGCAGATTCGGATTTTCCAGAAACAATTACATTGTAATCTAAATATATCAAAATGGGTAACAATAGTTAAAAATGAGGTTATCTCAAGAAGTAGGCACCAGATCAGAAAAATAAAATAAAATTTGTTTGATATTCTTACAAATGCTACTTAAAGTCACCATAAATGTTCCACCCACCCCCACTTCCTATCGGTGGGGAAGCGAATTATGTCAAAATTTACAAAGGGAAACCAATTTTTTTGTAGGAAACCTTGGTTTTACAATGTCAAATAGCATTGATTTGTATTCATTATTTATGGAAATTATTTCGCAAATGTAGCTGCCATCGAAAGAATACAGAGACGTTTATTTATTCGTTTACCGATAAGTAGTAACTATGTTTGGCGTAACCCAGGAACAACGACGTGGACGTAGTAGTTTTCTGTTCCCTTGTGGGGCTTGTTTTGTGTGAGCCCCATTTCCTCTCACAATTTATGTTGCAGGTTTTTGGTGCGTTTCATCGTTCACTTACTTACACAATTCGCTTCCCCACCCATAGTGAGTTATGGAATCATTCTTGAGATATCCTCAATTTCAACGATTTTTACCCATTTGAATTTTTCGATTACAACGCCTTCTGTGACTGAAATGACTCGAATCGTAGGTCAAATTGGAGTAATTTTTTCCCCTGGGATCCGAATCTACAATAAAAATGGGGTCCCCATTTAAATTTTTAACTCTTCCCTCCCCCACCTCCAGGTGGTGAGGATGGGGGGGGGGCGAGTTTCTTATCATTAGATATCGACCTTCAAGATGAAAAATTTTCATTCACAGTTATTTTTGATCCGATGATTCTTGAGTTATCGATTGTGTCCATAAGCTAAAAAATCGGGATTATGTTTCTTAATAATACTCATCAGCTAGCTATAATTAAGTGAGAACGAATCTCGTACAATCAATAAAGTGACCAGAGACTTAATATGCTAATATACGTCAGCAGGAGACGGTATAAAATATATTACGTCAGAATTAATCTTAAAATCTCTGAAGATGAGTTTTTTTTCCTGTTGTCTATACGATTTTGACCTGGTTTCAACCGTTGCCAAAAAGAATACAGCAGGTTGTTCTATTTTCTGAGAAAATAAAAATAAGAAGAACAGGAGTAGATCAGACTGAAAGGGAGGTTGACTCATGATATTTCCGTCGTCGCCTCTCCTTCAGCGACTGAAGGTGGAATTCAGAATAGATGATAGAAGAGAATTGGTACGTTAGGTTTTCTTTACCAAGTAGTCCAAACCTGAACGGAATCAAAGACACTAAAATGGATTTTTAAGATGTAGTTTAATAAATAAGTTGAAGATTACTGAGCTGAAGAGAGCCTAGGAGCCTAGCCATGTTTCCAGAAGGAAGCCCGAACTTGTGAAGACTTGACAGCTCTGAAAAGCTTCGGTGGATATCCCCCCCCTTCCACGCCTCTGTCAGTGAAATAAAGTAGGAGAAGAACAAATCATGATTTACAATTTAGACCTGAGGGGCCCCTACTTGACTAGTTAAATCCGACTTTATGCAAGTGCATCTTTGTAACCGAAAACTACCTTGCTTCTGCACATGCCATCATGAAACAAGACGCAGTTGGCCGACTGATCCAATGGGATTAGCGAACAACTCTTACCGTATGCCCAATGTCTGTGACCCTAGTGCATACACCTCTTAAAAGAGATTAAGGTGCCTTGGCATGTGAGAAACTTGAAATAAGATAGACAACCAGGCATTCTCGAAGGTAAGCCCCGTTATCACTCTGTAGAGAAATACCAGCGAGAGAAAGGTTCCCCCTCTTTCTCCTCACCAACCCCTAATTATGGGGCTTAAGTTCAATATAACTTGCATGTTGAATATAACAATTAAACTCGGCCCTTACATAATCCCGGAATAGACACCAATTAGGTTCTTTTCTCGTAAGTTATACATAACGTTCCTCTAGCCACATCCCCGTAGGTGCTCCTGCCCCCTGTCGAATAGGATTGAGATTGTACAGAAATAAACTAGTTGATCACTAAAAATATTTATTTGTCGCAAATGTTGGCCGTTTATACCTGTTATAAATTTTTCATTTTCGCCTTGAGAGGCCGACAGAAACCTTCGCTGGCCAGCTGCTTCCTAAAACTCCTCTTTCGTCATTCGGATGTTAATAAGTGCACATTCCTGAACATCTTGAAATCAATGGGAGCGTACACTCTTACTTGCGTGGAGCAATTTCGACCAGATTTTGTATGCATACTCAAAGTCGGCCACCCGTATAGTATAAATATGATTTTAAAAACTTCCAAGATTTTCAATTATTACGTTCAATTTTTTATTCTTCAAACGAATATTGAATAAATTTTAAAAAGCATTGTCTGGCTTCTATGCCTATGCCTATGAAAATAATAACTGAGGTTTTAAAGAAATATTGAGACATGACTTCAAAAATTAATTATTATATTTTAAACGCTATGCGCTAGAAAATATATAAAATTACGGATCCCAATATGAAATTAAGTCCAATCTAATTGACTAAGTCAAGAAAAAGTAGAGTAACATTTAAAAAACAAATTCAAGAAATGAGTGTGAGTTTAGTTACAGATATTTAAATGTAATATTTGAGTAGTAGGTAATAGTAATTGATTTTTGAAGAAACCCTTTAAGAACTGTTCATGTTTTTCTTCTCTTGCTATAATAATTTCTTGTAAGAAACCGTGCTCTCTGGCGAGACTTTGTCGACGAAATAAATGTCACATTCTACCTGTGAACGACCATTTGAAAAGAAGATGGTAAAAGAACGATTCACATTTACTTCGCTCTTTTACCACCAGAATGGGGGAAAGTGCCTCTAAAGCTGGAAATTCGGCATTCATCAGCAACAAGGAGGAAAATCCTACTTTAAACTGCTTAGCTCTCCAACAAGTAAATATGATTTATCTATCTTCTTTCTTCTATCTCTCTGCCTATTTAATTCTCCATTTAGTATATATATTTTTCTTTTGAGTGTATATCTAGTAATTTTATTTGTTCTTCCTTGACATTTTTTGAGGATTTTCTTCCTCTTTATTGAGGTAACCTAATGACTAAAAAAACTTATGACAATATTAACTCATTAGTGTTGACAAATTTCAAAACTAAAGAAAGTGTGAATTCGGATTCCACATGCTGCCTAAATAAAGCACTCTACCTCACAGCCCTAAGGTACCCCTAAAATTTTGTATTATTGTGTATTTTTCTTACGATAAAAATAAGAAATACCTAAATAAATATATTCTTTCAAAACGTATTATTATTATAAGATTGTATCCTAAATCCCAGCTATGACGCTTGGTGATAATTTTTAATAATTAAGTTCAAAGCTGTTAACTCAGGTTCGATTCTAGATTCCGTCGAATATACTTCTATCTTATTTCATAATTATAAATAAATTTAAAATGTAAATAGTCATTTAAATAATTGTATAGTATCAAATTGCCTCGCTTCCCCCTTCCCCCCTATTCTACATACGTGTCGAGCTTCTCACTGTGGGGAACTAACAAACTATCCCCAACCCATCATAAAATTATTTACAAGCAATGTCGTTTATTTGGTAATGCCACGATTTTTATAGGATTAAGTTATGAAAGAAAATATTCTTCTACTTCGTTGGCTCTGCAGCCCATTAAGGGCTTTACCCTGCCAGGGCGACTGCGGAATGTCATCTTACATGACACATTCCGAATACGTTGTGACATTATTTCCAAATGTAAACCAATAATAGTAACTAACAGTCCACAGTAAAAAAAATATTTTAGAGGTTCACGGCGTGATTTTGGATGAGAAACATAGATCCATAGAATAGGTGAGAAATCACTTTACGTTTTAAAGCATGTGATTATCTCCACAATCTGTAAAAGAACAGTAATAGTGTTAATACATTCTATTTTTATTATTCTATTAACCTAGAAATGGACTTCTGGCCCATGCTGTACATAATAAAAAAGAATTTATATATATTTGTTTGTAAGAAAGGGGTTAGAAACCCCTAGCTCAAAACTGGAAAAAAATGTAGTAAAAAATATGTGGATCTGTCGACATGCCTACGGTAATTATATACTTCAATAGGAACAGTATGAAAACATGAAACGATAATTTTAAAAAAACATAAAAGATTGTAAAAGTGCGTTTTATACTTTCAAATTCGACTTTCGTCCAATTATTTCCTGTAATACTAACCGCAGGAGTTTTCAGAGGGTCACTAAATTCAACGGTTAAGGTTTTTTAGTCACTATGATTACATAGTCAACTACAGAGACGAATGAAATCATTTTAAGTGTGAATTCGTCAGATTATTAGGTTGTGTACTTTAAACTTAAGTTATTCATTTTTCCATAAATGACGAAATACACTGAAACATATTCATACTTGAACCTTTAGTTCTTCTACTTGCTTAAGATTTTAAAGTTGGCGTTACCGCAAAGCGTACAAATAACTATTCGGGCAACGCCGGGAGCCTAACTACTTTGAGTAAAAAGCATCATACTCGTCTCCAGTCATTCGGAAGGGCGTGAGAATAGTTCCCAATAGCCCGACCTACCTGGTGAAGGATTTCTAGGGTTTTCCCTGCAACACTTTTAGGTGAAAGACCGGAGGACCTAGTCATCCCTTGTCTACATTCCACATTACCCTTTTTCAATTCCCTTCCTATGCAACTAAGGGGAGTTGACTTTTTCATGGTCATCGTCATGCAGCCTGTAAGCAAAAATTAAAAAAGTCATCTTTCATAATAAAGAGATGCCTGAAGGATTTTTCTCTCGCAGATTTCTCCCCAGATTGACTGTGGAGCTCAGCTTTGGTAATGCCTGGTACTGTCTCTGGTTTCTACAAGGTTCTCACATGCCATGGCACCTTCATCTATTTCATGAGGAGTATGTAGTGGGGTCGAAGACCTTGGGCATATGTAAGATTAGTCCTCTGGTCCCATTGGGTCAATCGGCCAGCTGCCTCCTAAAATGGTGGAGACACGGAGAAGGAATGCTGCGACCGCACAGTCAACTCATCTCCCGTTATTAGGAAGGGCATGAGAATAGTACCTGATGCAGGTTTCACTACGATATTCCATGCAATAGGTGAAACACCGGGTAGGATCCTTAAACTACTGCCCGGGGGCCTTGGCTACCTTGTTTTACCTTCCACATTCCCCCTTTTTAATTCCCTTCTTAAGCTATTAAAGGGAAGTTGCCTGATTCAGGATCACCGCCATATAGCCTGTTACTCAAAAAAAGTTATCTTTCATGATACATTCCGGATTACGTTTGGAGTACCATGTGCTCGATGTTTCGATTCTCCTTCAGTCCTTGATCGTGAATGGAGCAAACCCTCATGCCGTCAGGACGGTTTTTTATACATGCCGTCTGATGCGGAGTTGGGCCTCAAAATGAGCAATAAGCATAAATAGCGTGGATGTAATTTCTTTGTTTCTTAGTGAAGTGTGAAGAAATTGGGGTCATCTTAAACAATAAATACGCCGTTCTACTATTTCAAATCGTATTATTTAATTTTTTACACATTGGTTTCTCGAAGTGCCACCGGATACAAACCCATTCCCAGTTTAAAAAAACGAGCCCCTAGGTTCACTGCTCAAAAAAAAATTTGTTGTTCTTGCTAATAATATTGTTCTTGTTTAGTTTGCGGAAAGCTTTTTTTGAACTAGCCTGCCTGTTCTTTTTTGCACCGTTTTTAATCTTACTTCTTGTAATGTGGCGTTTGAAATATTTCGTCCTAATTATCTCAGAGATTTTGAACTTATAACAGGCATGAATGAGAATGTTATACTTCTTGTAATCTGGCGTTTAAAATATTTCGTCCTAATTATCTCAGATATTTTTAACTTATAACAGGCATGAATGACAATGTTATTAAAAATAAATACATTGAAAAACAACATCCAATATGAGAATTTTATCGCATTTCGAAACGAATGATACCTAATAATATTTTTGTTAATTAATTTTCTCCGCTTCAAAGTTAATATGAATATAGCTTGGTCGCAGGTTACAGTAAATATTATTACTCTAGGAGGAAATACTGGCTGCAGTTCAACGTACTTTGCAACACATTATACTGCTACTTGAAACAACAAGTCATGATGTGTTTCTAAAAAGTTATTTATCAGTGAATAGAGGCTATGGCTAAAGCGGCAGTGCTGCTGGCATTGTGGTGTTGTAAGAACCCTTAATGCGGCGCCCATTGAAGCAAGCAGGGATCAGCGCTGATTGGGGGATTAGCGTTGTATCTGCTGCCGCTCAATTGGTTTATTGATGACTACACTTGAATTACAGGATTCTGATTCCAACATGTCACTACCTAAGTGCATGTCCTTCCCACCTTGCCTCTGCAAATGTGTTCATTATTTCTTATTTAATACTGGAGTACGGAAATGAAACGAATTTTATATCAATTCAACATCAAATATATGCATTACGAAGCTAACACCTTACAACATGAAAAGTCTTACGACTTTACCATTAAAATTAATGTATGGTACTACATATTAAAATATAAATAAAGAATATGCCATTCTTGTAAAATATAATGTAAATGTTAAAGAAAAAAACAATTCAGAAATAAATTACAAACTAACCCTAGACAAACACAACGTTTCGTCAATACATTAGGACGTCTTCAATCTGAGTTAGGAAAGCGCACAATTATAAGCATTACATTCCTTTGCGTTTAATTATTGTTTCAAACCAAACATTAAAGCTAACGAATCTATAAAATAAAATTGGATGTGCGCGGCCCTGATATATGTAAAGAACAACAATCATCATTTTTATATATTTATCAAGTATTTGAAAAATAAGTTGTTGTTGTTGTGGTATTCGGTCCTAAGATTGGTCTGATGTCGCACTGGATGCTAGTCTATCTTGCACAAGCCTTTACATTTCCGCATAACTACCACATCATCCATAATTTGCATAGTGTATACCATCCTTGGCCTCCCTCTTCTGTTCTTACCCCACACACTTCCCTCTAATGTTAATTTTACAAGACCCTCAAGTTTTAAAAGGTTACCTATTAATCTATCCCTTCCTCTATTCTGTTTAGAACTTACCCGTTACTGATTCTATCCGCCCATCTCAGAATTTCGTAATAGCCCCACATTTCAAAGACTTCTAATGTTTTCCTTTCTGCAACTCCTATCGTCCAGGTTTCGCACCCATATAATACCACACTCAGTGATTTCCTAATATTCACACTTACAGTTCCCGTAATCAAATTACTCTTTTATGGGAAAGCCTTCATTTCCTGTGGTATCCTACTCTTTATGTCTACTACACTTCTACCATCCGCAGTTATTATGCTTCCAAATAGCAGAATTCCTTAACTTCCTTCAAAATATCCCTTCCCAATCTAACACGTTTGTTATTCCGCTGTTTCCCATACTACACTCCATTACCTTGGTTTCCCCTCTATTAATATTGGACTCTTTCTCCATGACCACGTTCATACCATTTAGTATAGTTTCCAAGTCTTCTTGTGCCTCCTCTAATACCACAATATCATCGGCAAACCATACGGTTTTTATTTCATCACCTTTCCATATTCATTTTTAACTTTCTTCATGATTATGATTAATATCCTAGGCATATTTATCATTTTCTTTGTAGGTTGGCCAACGTATATTTCTTGAAATGTATGAGTTGTGACGAGCAGATATATATAATATAACCTTATTAATTTCTGTGCTTTAAGAAATGTTGAGCAGTAATCAGTCGCACTGTGATTGTTACATCGGAACTGGACAATCAGGAGTCTGTTGCTAAATGGTTTTTCAATAAGGGCGGGCCGATGTTGAAATGGAATAAAAAAGCTGCGTGTGAGGTGTTAATGATGAATGCCATTATGTTGTAACGCTTCCCTCTCCCTCGCATCTTTTATTTTCGCAATGCTGGCCCGGGCGCCACTGCATATGCAGAATTAATATATATATTTCTAAAAAATAAACATCAATCGCGAGATCCCGAGGGAGATGGACAACGTCGAGCCAAGGCACGTGAGTTTTTAGTCGAGCATGAGACTCTCAGGGGTCTTGGCTTTCACGAATTAATTTAGGGAGGGATGATTTATTCAATAATTAAACACGGGGTTAAAACAATTCGAACAATTTAATTTAATATTTAATTCTTCTCCCTCCAATGGCTCAACAGACCTTTTGAGGGCCTAGACCTTCCGAGACGGCTGAGGACTGTCATCTGGCGTGACACATTCCGAATTTGGGGTGATACGTGGTCAGTGTATCAATACCCCAGCAGCCTTAATCCCGGTCCTCGCAATAATAATAAAAAAACTCCACACCAGTCCACTTTTATATGTCCCAGACCTGCCCCCACTTCCTGAGGGTTTCCAAATTCAGTTTACTGTCCATATGCCCTCACACCGCTCCCAGGTCAACGACCGTCCACGATCAAAACATCTGACCTGCCAATTACAATGGTCCTTACCCGTGGGTTGCTGCAACGCCCGAACGTGCACTTATCTGAGTGGTGAAAATTATAACACGCCTGAAGGGCGAAATCACTCATTACAATGTATGGTATACAACACCGTTCAAATGTCCGCCGTGGTTTCTCACGGTGGCATGAGTGACGAGTGATCCGTTTTTGAATGACTGTCACATAGTTTACGCCGAATTTGAGCGATGGTCTGGGTTTTGTTGACTTTAAGGGCATCGGTCTATTGCGGCTTTTTGGGATAGACCTGAGACTTCAGAAAACCCCACAACAAAAACAAGAGGAGTCAAAATTAACGATCGTGGTGGCCAATTCACGTCACCTCTACAAGAGATAACCATACCTTCAAATAGTCCGCTTTGTGGCACGTAGCGCCGTCCTGATGGAACCATATTTCGGTCTACGTCCATATCGTTCAATTTGAGCCTAAAGAAATCGATTTTCAATGTTCTGTAGCGCTCGCCGTAAGAGGTGATGTCTTCACCAACGTCGTTTTCTAATCATGCCCGCCGTTGTGATGTTTTCAGCCGATCTGATATTCTCTTGACGTACGGATGTTGGCTAATTGTTTCTGAGGCTTCCGTTTCAAATTTGGCCACCCAACGTTGGTGAGTTGACTTCAAACGGCCACCGCGGTCTGTCGTAAAATCGCGCGACGTTTGCGATAACGATATCTTATTTTGCTAATAAAATACTATCATTTGGACTTCCTGCCTGCTCAATCATGTAACTCGCCACGGTGATTTGACATCAGTGAATGAATAATAAAATGAACAGATTAGACATACGCCACAAAGCAACATTGCCAACATCGACCCGCTCCAATCGAAAAACCTTATAGTACCAGTCCAGATTCTCCAGAACTGGCTAAGGCGTCGAAACTGATATAAATTTGTTGACACGGATTAGTGACATGCCACCGAAGCCCACGCATACATTGAGATTAGGAACTCTAATCATCTATAATTATAGTAATAGGTTCCCTAAAACTTTATAATACCTGAGTTGGAATTCAACATCAGTATTATACATACGAGGGGTGATTACAAAGCCTGCAGTGAAAATTGTACTTTTTATTTCATACAACTAATGAACTACTTGATAGTACATACAGTAGATTTTTTAAAGATTGTTATAAGTCGCATCAACAGCTAAGGTCATTAGCGACTATTTTACCATTTTGGGGATCTTATCTTCGTTGTAAGTTACTCGATTTCGGAACACAAAGACACACACTAACAACCACGTCCTTGTCATGAATCAAACCCGAGACCTGAGTGGTACGAGGCAGTGACGCTAGCCACTAGACCACAGAGGCCGGCCATAATGGTCGGAGTTTGAATATTCACTCATGGTAAAAATTATGTACCTGCGTGTTCGGTCACGTTGACCATAAGTGTTTCACCTCCTTGTCATTACTGAATTGTTGACCTCCCAGATGCTCCAGCCAGTGAGAAAAAGTGAGGAAGTCGCTTGGAGCGAGGTCCGGGCTGTAAGGAGAGTGGTCAATGATGTCCCAGCAAAACTGCTTCAACATCCTAGGCACGTTGTCCTGAAGGAAAATGATACCCTTGGAGAGAAGTCCTGTCCGTTTCCTCCTGATTGTTACGTGGAATTGTGTCAAGATCTCGCTATGTGCCAACTTTCCAAAACACCAACGTGTCCTAAGACATCATGGCCATCACCTTCCTGGCAGATGACATCACTTTAAACTGACAAACCTATCAAATACCAGATTTATGCAGCCCTACGTTTTATATCTGTTGACTGCGATGGTCAATTACCGTTCTGCTTGACTAGTTGCTCAGAACTGCTGACAAGCTCAGTCACAAACAGAGTTATTAATTTGTCAACAACACACCTGTCCGCGATCGGTGCAACCACGTCACAATCTGAGCAATTAAACAAAAATATATAAATATAAAAAATGTTTTTCCGACGGCCTTACACCCATTACAAATACGTAAATAATTAAAGCTTCTAGTAGATAATATAAGACCTTACAATATTGCTATGTAAGTTAGAAACCAACTTGTAATAAACATGGGACAAGAGAACAAATATTTAGCATAATTAAATTGCAAAATAAAATTAATTGTAAAGACTAATTATATGTTTTGGGTTGGTTATTAACTAACAATAATGATTAAATATCAGAAAAAATTTCCAATAACGTTTAAAGAAAAGATTTTAGCTCAAAATAAAATTAAATAGAATAAAATATCGGCGGTAAAATTAAAATACAAACATACCATAGACTTTACAACTAGGTAAACAAACTTTGAAAATGACGTCGAAACTAAAAAAAATTGAAGCGGAAAGTTATGCGGCGAGTTGCATATTACTATTATAAAAATTGACTTTGTTGAGATAGGTGCTGGAACCTGAATGTCAGAAGAATTCCGTTGTATTGTAACGTCTTCGTCTGACGACGTAATAAGAAATGAAGTGATCCTGTGTAACTGTAAGCGTTCTTCAATCTGGCCTTGATTCTTGGTTCGGAATGTTGAAAGGGAATCAGTTGTAAGGATTATGTTGAAGTGTTGTAAAGAGGCAAGTCTGTTTGTCTATGATGAAATAGTACCTTCTTCATTGAATATCTGTCTGAGAATAACTTGAATGACTGATGCGGGTTCTTCGTAGAGCTTTTACCACCTTCCTAGCTTTACATTTTGCACATAAGTACCATTCTCACCTTCTATCTCGTATCTTCTTCGACAATAATTTTACTCAATTCCCTGAAATTAGCAAATTTTAGTGTATTTCCAGGTCTACTTAGACTTGGTTTCATTTTCCTTCCTTCTTGATAAAATACCAGATAGATTTTTTACCTGTTACGACTATCCTGCACTAATCCGTCTGTGGTAAATTCCGCTAATCGCTCTGCCAACAGCAAGACACCGACAGCACATGGACCTAAGTCTGCGGAAATTCTATGATCAGTCTGACTTTTAAAATTATTTTATTAATATTAACGTCATTCATTTTTCATAGTACAAGTTATATCATTATTAACTCCAAAGTGAATCCGATTAATAAGTAAGTAAGATAAAACGGCGAATGGAATTATATTGAATGCAATGTACGTCGAAGTCAAGACCTGAACACTTGAAGTAGATACTAGAAGTCGACCATTCAAATAGATAATAGGTGTTGAGAACTGCTTTGTCAAAAATTAAAAAGTAGCATTGTGGCTCATTGGAAATTGAAAAATAATACGAAAAATGGAATAGGCGGTGGAAGAAAGTGAACAAAAATAAACAAAATTCACTTGATTCTCCAAATAATTTGGCATTAAATTCTGAAAACAAATTTGACAGAGAACGTGTAATAAACCTGAACTTCCCTGGAGGTACATCTTAATAATCATCATTGTACTCTTAGAGGTTAAAGTAACACGTATTCAGGCAATTAACTGTGTGACTGTTGAGACCGATTATTTAGTAGAGGGTTGATGAACGATTATAAGTGCAATCTGTTTGAGCCACGACCTTTATCGTTATATTGAATTTAATGAACGTCATAGTCGAGAACTGAACAAGTGACATTACAGTCTCTACGTACATTTCTATCATCTGCCTGTAAAATTCACCCACAAAAAGCGAATAACGTCTCCATTTGTTTACCCACAACTAGCGGTAAAAGTGACGGTGGCTGAAATTCACCGTAGTTTCCAATTGCGAGTGTAAAATTGTCGCACATAACTAATTACTTTGTAACAGACGCAACTCCAGGAGTATCAGCCTAATATCTTAAGTTTCTGTCATCCCTAGTAAATATCTTCTTTTTGTAATAATAACTTAAAAATAATTGTATGTAAATCATGTTATTATACAATAACTTGTAATTAATTAATAAATATTTTCTAATTCTAATTAGTATTGAATAAAAAATTATTGCACCTAATAAACATTTTAAGATAAACATTACAAATTGGTTCCTACTGTGGGGCATGTTTAACAGTTAAGAAGATCAAACATTAGATAACGGTATTTCTCTACCTTTTATTTCAATATCCATTCGTTGTTCTGGCAAAAAAAGCGTAATTTAAATGAATATTGTAAAGACTATTTTTTCTAAAGTGAGATACACAAACTAAAATTGCATTAAATTATATAAGCAGTTTATAAGTTCGTTTATTTATATTTATATTTTTTTCTAAAACCAGTCTGACCGCATGGACGTGGTGAAACGACTACAAACGGTGGACACGATTCGGATCCTAAATACATCGGCGCGCATGAGCAGTTTGAAAATACTCGGACGCTGCACGGCAGAGATCATCTTTGCCGCGAAGAGTCTCTCTGCCTCGTTTGTGATGCGTGATCGACAACGTATTAAAATCCCTTACAGACGGGGAGACAGTTGATAAGAGAGATTACGGAGACGAGAGCGGCTGATCAGATAATATTAGTGGCAGATTGTGAGATTTCAGCGCAGATGATCACATTATCGGCCTAGGACGACTGCGGACTGTCATCTTGCATGACACATTCCGAATTTTGGAATGATACGTATTCAGCGTATCGATTTTCTATCAGTCTTAACCCCAGTCTCCATGACCATTTGTTTTAGTCATACTCGGGTATCATTCTCATTAAAATTTTCTTATATCATCGGATTTTAGTACAACCGATTCTAATAAAAATGATCTCATTATAACTTTGTCTTAGAATTTTAATAATCATGTATTGTAGTTTTGTAATCAATTAGCCAAATGATTATTTCAAATTATATTTGGTAATGAGACATAAAGGACTCATTATAAACATGAGGAAAAAAATCTAAGATGAACGAAAAACAAAAACAGCTTAGAAAATATCAAAATAAACAATGGTTCCATAAAACGGCTAAAATCATCCAAATACTTGGGAACTGTAGTAAATTGTGATAACTCACTTGAAGAAGAGATTAAACAAGAAACATATTAGGTAATAAAGCTTATTAGGCTAATATAGGACTATTCAAAAGTAAGCTAATATCAAGGAAAGAAAAGGTGATAATATTAAACACTACAGTAAGACCAATTGTCACGTATCCAAGCAAGCGAATCATGATTGCTCAAAGAATCAGATATTCAAAAACTGCTAGTTTTTAAAGGAAAATTTTAAGGCAAGTCTATAGACCAATAAAAGACACAGATGGGGTATTAAGGATAAGGAGAAATGACTAATTGAATTATCTTATAAGAAAATACAATATAATAAATTATGCCAAAGCCCAACGTCTGATGTGGTTCGGTATTACATATAGAATACCAGAGGAAATATTTGTAAAGCGAATACACAAGTGGGCACCAACTGGATCAAGACGTAGATGACGTCCCAAGATCAGATGGGAAGACGACATAAAGAACGACTTAGAAAAGATGAAAATACGCAACTGGAAAAAGAAACTAGGAGAGCGAACCGAATGAAAGTAAATTGTTGAGCTGACCTAAACATTCAACATATGAAGTTATAGAAAATGAAGTGTATTATTTAATATTTCTGTTTGACAATCTTAGGTGATCAGAGATTGTGTGTGGGTGTCTAGGACGTACGAGTGAGTCTTGGGTCTGAGCGATGGCTATTACAGCAATTTCACAGCAAGTTACCCTCTCCCCAGCACGGCGATATAAAAGCCATCGCAATCTAATCAGCAGAGATGTACCCACGCGAACATAAATAGCCGTAGGGTTTTACGATGCCACAGAGGGGTTCGCCAGACAACCCTGGCGTCACTTTCGATGGTCGCCTCAACCCTTTTAACTCCGCGGACATTACGAAACTGCTTCGAATAAAATAGCTGTGAAATATTTCAGTTCCTGTTCTAAAATTTTATTTCTGAACATAATATTTGCTTGAGATTATAAATAAATGAACAGGGTGCCCATAAAAGAATATTTCAGTTTTAATGATATAATTGAGACTATTTACAACAAATTATAAATCAAATTGAAGGTAAACTAACCTAGTTTTTCTTATAAGTGTTCAATATGTGCACCTTCAATTAACCGGCACACGTCCAGCCTAAAAGTCAATTCTTCTCACACTTTGGTTAACAAGTTCGGAGTAATGAAACCTATAGCCTCTTCAATTTTGTGTCGCAACACTGGAAAATCATACGGTAGTGGCGGAACGAAGAAGCGAAGTGATGTGAGGTGCACGTGGAGGCCAGCTGAAAAAAGCTCTGTCGTTTCTACAATTACTGCCAATCTAACGGTGAGGACTTCTGACGGGGAGCTTCTACAGCTTGTTGCAAAATAAAGTTATCCGATTCACCGACTAATTGGGGAAAGCCATTCTTGCAACATATCCAGATAAGCTACCCCTGTTACGGAAGCATCGTCGAAAAAGTAAAGCACGTGCACTTGGTGTCGAAACACAGCGTAGAAAACGTTTAATTTTGGGGGATCTCTTTGCTAGTGTTCAAGTTCATGAGGATTCTAAGATACGTGCACCCTAGTCAACTGGTTTTAACTGTAACCGGAATCGGGTACACTTAGGTCTACGAAGGTAAGATGTTCTGACAACATCCTCTTCACATATATTTGCTCCTCCCGTGCCTTTCCTGGCCCCCAAACATCCGGTTTCTTTTATATAGTATCGACGGATGCTTTCGTCTCATGGAGGATCACAATTAAGCTTAAAGAAAAACGCACGTTGACATGAAATTACAGATTCACGCTTAACAAACTGTAGAACACAAATGCTTTCCGCTTAGTAGTCACCATTTTGCTTATGTGACGCTGCAAGCGGGAAGAAAAAGCAAGGACTTAACTGAGACTGTCTGAATTACTCTGTAATTCAGAACTTGAAACAACACTCCTCAACGCTCACAAATGATACAATTAAATTTTATAACTGGAACTTTTTTCTGGGGGGGGGGGCATTAACAGGCTACATGAGGGTGATCCTGAAGCAGGCAACTCCCCTTTAATAGCATAGGAAGGGAATTGAAAAAGGGAGGATGCGGAAGGTAGAGCAAGGTAGCCAAGGGTTGACTAGGGCACCCGGAAAAACCCTAGAAAATCTGTATCAGTTAGGTCGGGCATTGGATACTATTCTCAAGCCCTTCCAAATAACAGGAGACGAGTTTGCTGTGGGGTCACAGCATTCCCTTCTCCATGTCTCCACCAGTTTTAAAAGAGGCAGTTGACTGTCTGATACAATGGGATCAGCGGACAATTCTTGCCATATGGCCAACGTGTTCGACCCCAGTACATATACCTCCTAAAATAAGTGAAAGTGTCTCGGTATGTGAGAAATTTGATAAAAACAAACAAACAGAGGGAGTGCGAGGCAGTGCAGTCACTCTATGTCCTCTAAGCCTAGAACATTCTTAGATAGATATTATAAATACTTTTTATAACATTTAATTGCGGGAAACAAATAAGAAATCATCAGTATTTACTTTTATTTATTAAAACGAACCAAACCCTTCTGTTCTTATTTCTCGTCTTTTTTTAAAAAAATTAAAACTTTTCTCCAAGGATTGTTACTTGGTACAATAACATCTGTTTATCTTCAGCGTATATCATCTAATTTTTAAATAAAGAGAATTCTAGTGGTTAGCGTGGCATGGGCTTGGATGTTTGAGAAACCTTATTAAAATACCAAAACATGAATATAAGTTTCCCCCAATCGTTCAGTCGCTAATGTCATTGGTGTTGATGCGACTATAAACAAAAAAAAGACAATTTGTTAGTATTTTAAAATTAAATACTTTCGTATCAAAACTTTCCTGTTGGTTTACGACATTGATGCTGGCCTTTTAGGAGAAAAAAGTAATTGTTCCACAACAAAATAAATTTAACACTCTAGAGCAGGTTTTCTCAAACAACTTTTTCTTCTTGGCTTGTTTTTTATGATGGGTAATTCATAGTCCTGAAAAGTAAAACAATATTTAATTCAGTAATTATTTTGAAATATAGACCTATAATATAATACAAATATATAAATTACTTAGGGACTTTGATGATTTTGGGAACTTGAATATATCTTGTTGATATCAGCACAATATTTGTAAATTGAATTATATCTCATGTGGCATCTAGCCTGTTTCTGCACTTTGACTTTATTGCAGCATAATAAGAAAATCAAGCTTCGAATAAATAGGTTGTAGAAAACGGAAGTAAAACAATAATAGCTTGTATTGAAATACTGGGAAACTCTTCTGACAAATACGCCCAGAAATCACATAAAGTCTGATCATTATATTTTTCTTTCACGAATTAAATGAATTAGATTTTCATAGTCTCTTACACCTAAAACGACAGGTTTAGCTGTCACAGAAAATAGATCATGAACCCATGAATCGTCCTTACTAGTTTTCGGAAAAGCGTTGACATCAAATTATGTAGGGTGTTATAATAACATTTTGGCTGCTTTAAAATTTAATTCATTCAAACATTCATGTAGGGCAGGAAACCAATTAAGATTGTTAGAATCAAACTCATGAAATCCAAAATTGTATTTCTTATCAAAAGATCAAATTTTATATCTTATATTAAAAATTATAATACTTTCTCCTTGTAATAATCAGTTCATTTAACTTTGTAAAAATATCTGCCAGATATGCCAGTTTAATAAATCATGAAGGATTTGATAAAACTTCAACAAAATATTGTCAGGAATTATTTTGTGCGTTCAAGAAAACCAGCAACTCATTTCGAAGTTCAAAAAGTCATAATAGAGCTTTTACTCTGGATAGCCATCTCACTTCATCATGTAATAGAAGTGTTTTGTGTTCACTGGCCATGTTATCACCCAAAATTTATATAATCTGGATTAAAATGGCCAATAAAATTTTCCTGCGGATCTCAGGTTGATATCCGCAGCACAGAATGGTCATGACGGACTGCACCTATGTGCTGTTGAATACAAATCCACAAAGGAATATGTATAAGGTTGGTTTATATTTTGGTCATTGATTCTCACTGTCAAGTTAAATAAAATATTAACTTATAATTCTGATCAATGGTATTCTGTATCTCACTCGTACGAGATTCTGCTTAACCGAACACGTCCACAATTGTTCATTGTCACTCATGCTTCCTATTGCAGCGAGAAACGGAGTTTTTGTCCTACTAACTCATTAAGTGGTATTATAACATGATATTATAATCCATAGTATAGTTGAATCACTGTAAATTTATGCGGAACACCTATTCACTCCCCACGGAACACAATTTGGGAAACCCGGCTCTAGAATATAAATAAACTAATAAATTTGACCATGGAACAAACGAACAAGAGAACAGAAAAATATGTTGAAGTTATGTAATAAAATATTTTACAAAACAACACATTCAACAGTTTCGAAGGCTAATAAATTTCAACAATTATGGGAACGATCAAGAGTAAAATGCAGCGTTTAATAGAATATTTTTACACTAATTTCGGAACTTTGGGGGAGGGGGGTGTTAACAGGCTACATGATGGTGATAGTTGTTGTTTTTAATGTCTGGAGTAAGGCTGTTGTATAAAATTATTCTGGAATGGCGAATACGTTTCTGGCAAAGGGCAAGGCGATGCTTGTCCGGCCTAAAAGCTGAGCTATTTCTAGTTGCGTATTTGTGAAATTTTCCATTCGTTTGAAAAAGATTCATGTTCCCGCAGCTCAGAGAATGTCGCACGTAAAGCTTGGTTGCCGTGAGAGAGTAATTATACTTAAGTGAAGCATGTTAGTTTTATAGCTATTTATTTGTATTACTCACGGAGTATATTAAATTCTATTGTATTCCGAGTCAAAACTCATGCTCGGCCGGGATCGTCACGAGGAAATGTGGCCAATGAAAATTAAGTGATTACGGTCAAACGTAGACCACATAATCATTTTAAGTGCCTCTAGAAGCGGTAAGATCAATTGCAGAGAGAAGTCAGCAGTTCTTGGAAATGGACCAACAATGCAAATGATAGATAGATAAACAAATATTAACCTTTTCCGTAACTAAATTACACATTTACGAATGACTGACTAAAGCGATAGCTTTTATTGTCCGGGGAAACCCTGCGATTAAGATCTCTTACTGAGTTAAAGACTCAATTAAATATCGTAACTATTGTGGTATAAGTGAATATAAATGCCTAGATTAATATTGAATAAATTTTAAATGATAAACCTGATTTTCCCTAGTTAAATAAATTACCTTGTCGTTATTGTGTTATTCAGTCTTAAGACGGGTCTGATTGAACCTATCTTGCGCAAGCCTTTACACTTCGCCATAACTAGCACATCCCACATCCTCCGTAGTCTACTTAGCGTCTTTCATCCTTGCCCTACCTTTTCTGTTTCTACCCTACACACATCTCTAATGTTAATTTTACAAGACCCTTATGTCTTAAAACGTGGCCAATTAATCTATCCCCTCTCTTGGTCAACGTCCTCCATATAGTTCCCTCTTCCTCTATTCTGTTTAGAATTTCCTCGTTAATTACATTATCCATCCATATAATTTTCAGCATTCTCCTATAGCATCACATTTCATAGGTTTGTATTCTTTTCCTTTCCGTAACTCCTATCGTCCACGTTTCGCACTCATACCGCCACGCTCCATACGAACAGTTTTAGCAACAATTTTCTAATATTCACACTTATATTACCCGTAAGTATATTCCTTTTTTTCGCGAAAGCCTTTCTTGCCTGTGCTATCCTAATCATTATGTCTACTATACTTCTACCATCCCAAGTAGCAGAATTCCTTAACTTCCGTCAAAATATCCCTTCCCAATCCAACACCCTTTGTTAGTCCACTGTTTCGAATACTACACCCCATTACCTTGGTTTTCCCTCTATTAATCCTCATATTGAACTCTTCCTCCATGACCACGTTCATGCCATTTATTATGATTCCTTGGTCTTCTTCTGACTCCCCGAATACTACAATAACGTCCGCAAAACGTAGGGTTTTTATTTTTTCTCCTTTCATTTTGATTTTCTTACCATATTCATTTTTAACTTTCTTCATCAACTGTTCAATATATAAGTTAAATAGCATGGGCGAAAGACTGCATCATTGTTAATTAATAAATACCATTAATATATGTAAAATTTAATGTTTTTCACGTTTTTATAATAATTCCTCATTTTAAAATAGTAAATAGCACCTATAATTATTTCAAAATAATGTTACATGTTTAAATATTCGCGAAAATGCTTGATGTAAAATTGCAAAGAAACAAAAATAAAGAATTAATAGACATTGGTGAGTATAGACTACATTTTGCTTTTTTTCTGCTTAATTACATTTTTCTCTGAACGTGACTAATTTATTAAAAGTAAAACTTTTCTCATTAATATAACAACATTCCATACTCACCAGAATGCAGGAAATATGTTGCCGGAGTAGATGCGCCACATCTCCATGGTGATTAACTGCTGCAAACTGTAGTGATTAAATCAGTTGCTTAACTAGGTGATGCAATCCGAGAACTTATGCTGTGTAAAGCACCTATATATGCAGCCAACTCCGGCCCTCAACTACAAAACAGCCTATAGTTGAACTGATAAATTGAATTTGCTCGGGAAACATTCGACGTTCTCCAACACAAATTACTTAGCCTTTTGAAACGGAGTTTGCCATTAATTAATGCTAAATACCTTTTCAGCTACTATAAATAGTATGTGTGATTGTAATGTTTTCATTCGGAACACCCAGTAATGGCTTATCATTTAACTTACGTAAGAGACTGTAGATTACATCACCATCATTTGATCATATTTTATAGTTAACGGGATTCAGAAATTTTTTAATTATATTTACTGCCAATAAAATTAACTCGTTAAAATGTCTTACTACTAAATAATAAGGAACAGTCAGATTTGATTGCTAAAACTGGTCAGAAATTATAAATGAAATTGATGTCTGATGCTGATTGGCGTTAATGGTGTTCCATCATCTTACTGTAAACATTGAAAGAAATGACATTGATTACAGACCGAAATAACTGAGAATATTTTTCAAACTTACTTCGATCTGGCTGTAGGTCTTTATGAAGCTGAGGATAGAAAGCATATATAAGAAACAAAGATGAAACATTCCAGAGAATAATAATTCGTGAATGTTAAGGGCAATTGTATCTTGGATGATGTTAATAGAATTGAGGTCCCTTTCTATATATAACATTCAGAGGCATTTGAAATAGATGTTTTTTCAAAGTTTTACATTGGATTTAATTCTAAAAAAATGTTTAGTTAGGTAGTTAAGCTTTTAATGTCGAAATATAGAATTTGCTTTGCATTATTTTATTTTGGAAATAAAAGACCTTGTATCGAGCCGATGAAACAGTTCCACATTTGGATTTTTACGCGACTGTTGTAGCGCAGTAGAACCCCTCCCTAATTTTATTCAAATTTTTGGAATTTTGAATCATATAAAATTTAGCAAGAACATTCCAACAGGTGACAGGCAGGTAAGAATGGGTTTTTCCCGGCGACAGGCTAGCGGTCGGGAGACATGCCTGTCTGCGTATTTGTAACGTTTTTTGCTGAATAAAGATTCACCCTTAAAAATTTCCGAAGGCCACTGTTCCCTGTGTCAAGGAAAAATTCCCGCGCTGGAAGAAGGACTCGTGAGGATTGGCGGGAAAAAATCACATGGGATAACGTTTTCCTTTGGAGAAGGGATATACGAGCTGAGCTTCGAGGTGAGGAGCCGAAAAATATTCAGTGTGTTGCGCGACGTTGTGAAGGCTAGGAGACAGAATACGAGAATAGTTTTAGACGTTGAGACGACGAGGAGGGACGTGGAAGGGAGGAGAAAGCTAGAGAGTCGAACGGATTTTGAAAGGGAGAAGTAAGCAGGAGTGTGCAGCAATAGTTAAAAGTGGAAATGTGAGTTTTTGCTCTTTAGTAAGAAAGTATTGAGAACAAGTAAGGCTAGAGGGAAGAAGGAAGAAAAACTGATTTTTCCTCAATCACCGGCAGTACGAGTTTCATCCCACTTTCCACTGACAGAGGCAAAATCCACAGGGAAGAAGAAAGTTCCGGTCGCCCAGTAATCTGCATCAAGACTGGAATGAAGATAAAACGGTTCGTCAAATGAACGAAATCTCTGCTGCACGTTGTTACCCCGATAAGTAATTAACGCTGATATAAAAAATATCATCCCTTGAATTGATTTTAATAGCGCCCAGGACCCCTTAAAGTGATTGTTTTTTATATAAATAAAATTATTATATCATACCCTTTAATTGATTTCATTAAATAAAACTCTATAATCATTCATACTGTTCCGCACTTGAAACTTTGGACAAACATTATAAACTTTAAGGTCGATTTGTATTAGACAGTGCCGAGTCCGACACAGGCTGGATGTTCATGTTACACCGTGCCTCTTCTGTGAGGAAGCCGAAGCAGTCATCGAAATGCAATTTAATGAACTGGAATTGGTGACTATTGAGATCCTCTTGGACGAAGATGAAGAAATTATAATAAGAAAACGGTAGGCTGAGCATCCGTCTTATTTCAATGAAGAATTTTTTAAAAATAATTTAAAGTTGAGTCAAATTATTTCGGATCAATTATGTACAGAAGAGGTTCCTCCATAACAGGCTCAATCAATTTATCGTCACACATATTTGAAATTAGCGGGACTAAGGTAGAGTGGAAAAGAGCCGGAGCGGTCGCGCGATTGTTGTTGAGTTACTTGATACTCCCGCACCAAATAAAAGTCATCATTAATTTGTTTTTGTTTTTTAATTTATTCTAAAACACAAGTCACCTATCATATGACCGAAAGCATGTAATCTTGTGTTATATAATGACTTGTGTTTTGGAATAAATTAATATAAAACAATAAATTAATGAGAACTTTTATATGGTGAGAGAATGTGGTCCAGATTAGATTGAATTATTAAAGTATTGTTGATCTTTAAATCGTATGCCACGGACCGTCCTTGATTTTCATCTGACGCACGGCCAAGGTGCAGCACAATCACTTGTCAGTCTGTACTTGAAGCTAGTTTCTCCTTCGCTTCTACTTCGTATTAAAAATCTAAATAAAGAAAACCGAAAAAGATGGTGGATACTGAACCTATTCATCGCTCCTAATGAGACTTGCAATGATCCTGGATTCATTTTAACTGGAAGATGGCTGTAGATTTGTCAATTTTTGAAGAATGAGAACCTTCTAGAAATGTTTGGATGCATAATCAGAAAACGCAAGGCGAATGTTAGATATTGTATTTCGCAGTTTGAGAGGCTTGCAACCAGCCGCCCTCGCTTCGGTAGTGTACCGTGTACATAAAAAGTCATACCTTACGACGAATTCTTTTCTAGGGTATACAATAAATAAATGAATCTCGGTTTTGCCAGCCGAGTCAATTGCTTATTAAAGCACAACGTTTCAGCGTACTTCATTTCCGCCGTCCTCAGTTGCGCGATGTGCAGACCAAAATTGTCTCTGATTCAAAGAACTAGCTTCCCCTCATTTCCTGTAGCCAATCGATTACAATTTTAAATAACACCCATTGGCTTGTATTTGAACACTTGGAATCAATAAGAAAGTTTTTAGTTGCAGGATGTAAACGTTTGGCATTAGTTCCGTACAGTATCCGTTCCTAATTTCTTTTCAAATCAGATACGGCTTACATCATTGTCCGCAAACGCCCCCTACCACAAATCTCAAGAAAGGTTCGTTTCTATTTTCCGAATAAGAGTGAAAACTCTGCCACGCACACACAGATAAAATGCGTCGTAGACCTTAAGACGTAACTCTCGCAATTTTACTACATTACATTGAAATAGAGTATAAATAGAATTAAATCTCAGTCAAATGCCAGGAAACTAAATTTACTTTCATTCACATTTAAGCACTTTTTAAAAAACCAAATCAGATATTGAAGAAAATACGTGTTCGCTGATAGAGAGTAGCACATGTGCTGAGTGGAGTGGAAATTGAGGAAGTTATGTTCAAAGTTGATACTTTGTAGCGCGTTATTAATTCAAACTGAGATTTATACAGTGAATCGCGTGAGTAATGATGAGTTGTTGAGTACTGCCATGTAAGGAACGTCCAGACCCCGGGGTTTGAACATCTGGAGGTAGTAAATGACAGGCCTGCAGAATCGCAATGCAAGGGTAAAGAAGCGGACCCTCTATGGCGCCGGGTCTCTGCAGAATCTTCGGACACACGAGGGTGACGAATGTGCATAATGTGACACACAACCCTGATGGAGAACAAAACAGATGCTCTGGCGATGCAAAGTTGTGGAGTTTTTGTGCCTTTAAGAAGCGCGACTTCCCAAAATTATTTAAAGGGCATGAAAGCGGATATGAGGAGGGGAGTCGGTGGCAAAACTTGGAAGACGAAGGTCGATGACACTATAGATAGCAGTCGCTGGCATAACTTTGAGGACGACACTACAGAGAGCAGTCGCCGACATTCGATGGCGAACCACAGAAGCCGCCAGGTCAATGAGAAACCAGACAAGCTGACTACACGACGTCGCTAAGGGGAAACTACAGATAAGTTCCACTCCTTAACATTCTCGTCATTACGCAGACATCGTAAATCCGTCATTTCTCCGGACCAAAATTTATCCCACGGTCAACCCGAGATTTTAAGATTTCATAGCTGAGTAGCCAGTGGTAGAACAAAATGTATTGAGTAGGATCGGTCCGCAAAAATTTGCTATAAAATAAATTTCTATATTCTTTACGCCCTAATAAGAATTATTTAACTCCCCTCCCTCATACAAAGTGGCAAAAATGGCATCCGTTCTGGCGTCCAACAAATAAAGAGAGTACGCCACAACTTTAAAGAAAATTCCACGAACAACTAACGGTACGAACAGTTTTCAAGCATCGCTGCCTACTTTTTTCACGACAATATAAGCTCATACTATCAGTTCCTTTCTGTAATTATGTATTAACCTTCGGTTAGGCGCGTCAGACCCCGGGACTTATGCCGTTTAATTTATTTTACATTTGGAAATACAGATCAGGTACTGGGATGAACTTATATGACGTCCCAGAAGAATATGTTTACGATGGTCTGCCGAGGTCACATTCCACAAAAGGCCGTAGTTTTAGGAAAATAACGAGAGATTGAGAAAGAAACGCAGCGTAGGTCCAGCGAGCCTACTGCGCACATTCGTGTCACTATTTCCTTGATTCTTTTTTGTTGCAGTACGTTAGGATTGTTGATTTATATTCACGTTTAGCATTTAATATTTTACTTTTGTTACGTAAATATTTATTTTTATAAATGGATACAAGTTTTTTTCTTTTATAACTTTTTTTAAGAATACAAAGTTTGGCTATATGAGTAAAAGAGTGTATCAATTAATATATTGTGATAAAAAGGGGGATTTTGTAAGGTTGTGGCGTTATGAGGCGCAGTTCGGCCAACAACAATGGATAGTCGGCCGAAAGATTGTTTTTCCCCGCGGGGAAGGCCCGCCTTGCCTGTATAAAAAATGACGATGGTGAACCCCCGCGGGAAAAATGAGGGCGGGGAACCCCGAAATGTTGAGAAATAGGGGAAGTCCCGTCAGAAGCTTTATAAGGGAAGCCGATGGGTGGCTCGGGATCAGATCGTAGATGAGAAGGGAGGCGAGTGGATCAGAGTGGGGCAGACCAGACGAGAGCAGACCAGACCAGAGCAGACCCGAGAAGACGTGGCTCGACCCCAGAAGGCAGGCGAGTGATCAGACCGCAGAAGGGAGGCGAGTGCATCAGACCCCAGAAGGGAGGCGAGTGGAGCAGAGCGCAGAAGGCAGGCGATATCCAGAGAGCAGATATCCAGAGACGCACAAACATTCGAGAGGTGGATGTTTGTTGGGCCAGTAATTGTGGGTAAGCGATCTAAAATTTGTGAAACTTGCTCATTGCTCTGGATAAATTAACATTCAATTATTTTCTTTCTATTTTCAGCTAATGCATACTCCATCTCTTGAGAGACCCAAAATCCCCTGGGATTAAGCCCGTGTCTTCACTTAAATTAATAAACAAAATTGTTAAAATTGATCATATTTGTAATTTAAATTAATAAATGTTTTATATACAAAAAAGTATATTACAATATATATATATATAAAAGAGATTGGTCTTATTTTTTAAAAAGATAGCTGTAACTAAAATGTAATGCCGGAAGACGGAATTCAAGAATCGTCCGACGAATTGGAAACTGAAGATAACGAAGAGGTAACAATAAGTGAATTACTAAGACGTAACACACTGTGGACCATACAAAGAATCTAAAACACAATGTTAAACTCAATATTGTTGTGAAAAGTGGATTAATTTTTTCGTTTGCGATTATATACTAAGATAATGTACGAAGAATGTGTTGACGAATCTTCTAAAAAAAGTTGCCGCAGAAACAGAATAATTTACCAATTTTATTAAAATGATAATTACCTACTTTATAATAATTACGTATATAATAAATAAAATCGTACCTTATCGTCAAATTAAAATTTAATAACATAAAGATCTGATTGCATTTTTAATAATTAATATCTTGAATGCGCTTGAGCGGTTGGTCTTTCAGGCCCCAAACTCATGTTTGGTTTCTAAAATATTTTGAAGAGACATAAAATACCAAAATTTTGTTTAATCTAGAAATTGAAATTTATTTTTAGTAGAATTTTATTAAAATATTTATATTATAGTTTTAAGTAATCAAAACTTTCATTGGATGTGTTATTTGTGTATGTATGAGTGCAAAAATATATATGTAAATTATTTGAAGGTAATTGTCAGTAATTGGTTCTTAATACTGTTCAGAAACGTAAAAGTTAAACGTGGGTCCGCTTGGCCTAGCGCGCCTAACGGAGGATTAATATTTACTAACACTTATACCCTTCAACGAACGACTCTTGACATCGGGGAAATATAACAAAATGACTTAATAGTGTCGAATTAACAGTATTCTCTGGTTTCAGTCTCTGATGAAGTGATTTTCGCGAAAGGTGCCGGAAAGACAAAATAGTCAATGAAACACCCCCCGGTCAGTTATGTTACGCAATTTTTTCTGAAATAAGAAAAATCTTTTAATCTTGTGGGGCGTAACTTTGTGGCTGTATTAGTTTAATACATAGTGAATTCGACTAAGTTGATTTGGTTCGCTGCGTATTCCAACGTTCGCCGGAGGAGTTGGCTTTTCGTACTGCTCTGTCGCATGAATATCTATGTTTGTGTGTTTCGTCTGTATGCCTCGGGCGACGTCTTACCCTCCGGTGGTGCCGAGCGTTTGTTTGTTGCGCGCCTGCTCAAGTTCAATGAAAGTTTGTATGAACTTTGCAGCTCATAGCGGTAGGTTCTCGCAGTAACGGAAAGTGGTGAGTGGTGGGTGGTGAGTGGCGTGCGGTTCCCCCACCAGCTTCACAAACTTGCACGACAAATACGTTATTTGGTGTTAAATAGATAAACACTTCACACTTCTTCCACATATCAAAATAGGTAATTTTCAATTTTGATACTGCATATGACCATGTATATTTTTTACTAGCTTTGCCCGCGACTTAGTTCATGCAGAAATAGCTCTTTTTATTTTGCCCTAAAGAATTTTGATGATGTTGAATTAAATTGAATATATATATAAAGTACGGTATCATTTGTTTATGATCGTTTCAGGGCAAACCTTATAACTCGCAGTTCGTTTAGAACAGGCCCCGCTTTCACACGTTTCGGAGCCTATTCGATACAAAAATTCAGACAGTCAGAAACTACAATTATATTTAATGGAATAAATTATAGTTGTTTTATTTGCTCTTAGAAGTGAGCAATTACTAAATATTAAATTTACCTGACGCGACAAATGAAAAACAATTTACGTAGACATTGTATTGACGATCCAAAGAAGTTTATTATTTCTCAGGCAGTTAGCCTTCTACCAACAATAGGTTAATTATGGAGCGAATAATGCTGCAACAATAGATGGAGTCAGGATGCTCGCCCTCCCTCCCCCTCTCTATTATACTGCCAGAATCACACTTATAATAACAGTGGGATGAATGGTACAGGAACGCATAATAGGACTTATAACTCGCAGTTGGTTTAAAAGCAGCCTTTCGGGCGGCAATTCAACGTATTTATAAAAAAATTACATTAATATCTTCTGAACTCTGTAAAATATTGAAATGAAAAATACACGAAAATTTAAGTTAAAATTCCTGTTTCAATCCCTGAAATTTTCATTGAAGTCCATCAAGCCGTTTCGGTGCATAAACAGATCAAGTATATAGGCAACCCACATGCTCTTATGCCAAAAAACTTTCCGATAGGATTAATATTTACATTATATTGATATATCTTCTGAAATGTATCTAAATGAAATAAGCACGAATATTTAAGTTAAACCTCCTGTATTTAAACCCTCAAATTTCCATTGAAAACCGTTGAGCCGTTTCGGAGCCTATTCGACACAATCAAACAGACAGACATTTCTATTTTATTTATTGGTATATATTAATATTGTTATAATGGTGAAATCACAATATTTGTTGGTTTAATAGTAAAACGATGTGTTAGTTGCGGTTCGTGATCATTTAGCGTGTTGAAAAGGTTTAAATTTGATTATAAGGAATATGGAATAATAGCGGGAAATAAAGGACCAAAACGTTAATAAACTATCGACTAAACATACTAATTTAGTACCACATAAAGTTCCTACAGTCCTTGATACTTTCACTCGGTGACGAAATATCGTAATATCAGAACTAGGACGCATTCCACAAACCAAGAGACGAAATAATCAAAATGTTCGTCCTCAGGTTTGTTCAGTGTACCTATATTACAGTCTTACGAGTTTTAGTCACCTGATGATAGCAACAAGGATAGTGGGAACTTTGTGTGGTATTCACTGCAGTTTATCTATTAATAAACAATAATCTCTACAGATGGCAGTCAGCAGTAATTAGAATTGAAGGGTAAGAAGAGAAAGCAAAAATCAAGAAGAAGATGGTCCTTCCATGTCAGGTGGCCTACTTTAAAGGCATGATCCCCGAGCGGCTATTTCTATTTTGATAAAATTTAGAAAGTTTGCCTTAGTTGGACATATGAAAAATTTAAGTTCGAAACATGCATTTATTGCTGAGTCGCGGACTTTTTCGTGGAAGCCTGCGGTTAGTCGGAGTCGACGTAGTTTCAAAAATGTTGCTTTTGAGCTTCAACATTGTGGCAGTTATTAGTGAATAGATCCGAAAATTCTTTTCTAAGATAAACCGCATGCGTAGATTAGAAAGATAATAATAAATACTTAAACAAAATTTATCCCTAGCCAACATGATCCCACATAACAGCGAAAAAAATTGCCAATTTGTGCTAGGATTAATAAAGTAGGTACAGTGTTCATATTTTGTAGTTCCCTTGTCTGCAAGTCAGAGGATTTCCAACTTTACAGGCAATACACTTCGGTCAATTTGGTGCAAAAAACCTGGCGCCAAAATGAAAAACGCAAAAATTGAGCTTTTCAGAGGAATAAATCGTTTGTGAGGACACGTCGTTTTCTAGTAGACACCATTAGAAAGATCAGAACTTTCTGTAATGGAAAACATATGTTTTGGTTTTGTGTCTTGACGGATGACTCAAATTTTGCATGAACGTGACCTTGAAGGAAAAGCTTCAACATGAGGATTAATAGAGGGAAAACCAAGGTGGTGGAGTGTAGTATGGGAAATAGTGGAATAAAAAAGGGCGTTAGATTTGGAAGAGATACTATGAAGGAAGTTAAGGAATTCTGCTACTTGGGAAGCGTAATAACTAGGGATGGTAGAAGTATATTAGACATAACGAGTAGGACAGCACAAGCAAGTAAAGTTTTTAGAAAAAAGAGGAATTTACTTACGTATGAATGTTAGGAAATTGTTATTAAAAAAGTTAGTATGGAGTGTGCTGTTATATGGGTGCGAAACGTGGACGATAGGAGTTTCAGACAGGAAAAGAATAGAAGTTTGCGAAATGTGGTGATGTAGGAGAATGCTGAAAATCAGATGGGTGGATAAAGTAACTAAAGAAGAAATTCTAAACAAAATAGAGGAAGAGCGAACAATAGGGAGGACCTTGACCAAGAGAAGGGATAGATTAATAGACCACGTTTAAAGACATAAGGGTCTTTTAAAATTAGCATTGGAGGGAAGTGTGTGGGGTAGAAACAGAATAGGGAGGACAAGAATGGAATACGCTAAGAATATTTGGGAGAAACGGAAACGTTTGCGCAGAATAAATTGGCACGGAGGGTTGCATTAAACCAGTCTTACCACAGACTGATTACCACAACAAAAACATCTTTTAATTTTCAGTGAATAGGTGTTAAGAGACTACTTAATTTTTTTTATTAGCCTTCATATAATATAGGCGTTTTTTCGTTCCTCGTTAAGCGTGACTCACAAATGTCATACAAGAACATGGAGAGGAGGGGAATATAGAAGTTCTGTCCTTCAAGTTTGGTGAATGACGTCATTGTTCACGGTCCACCGCCGGAGAAGTAAAGACTAGCTGAACTAGTTCCCGAGTGTGCTTTCATTCTACAGTAAAGATATCGAAAAATGGATCCTCGAACGAATAGGCTGTTCTGTTTTTACCTTGGAAAAACAGCGACAAGAAATAATAAAATGCTGACAACAATTTACGAATACCGTGCTGCGTGTTGGTTGTGTTCGAGTGTTTAAACGCTTCGAAGAATGGCGGGGCACCTGAACTGGCCGGCCTCAAACTACACGCACCTCGGGAAGTTTATGTCCCAGTTTTGTCGAATGACTTCGAGTGAATTCCTCCTAACTGGTGCCACACGCTTTGACACGCGGAACAAATGTAACTTCGGCTTGACGCTTGTGGAGATCTCATCAAAATGACGGATCGAAAATTTCTTAAAATACCACCGCCACGGATGACGAGACCAGGTGGCTGAGGTATGGCGGGGACCAGGGTCAGGGTCACCGAAAATCAAGACGTGCGCAGTGAGATATCCCGTATCAAAACAATGCTCGAGGCGTTCTTAAACTCAAATGTTCTCATCCATAATTAATTCCTTCCCGATGATAAATGCCGCGACATACGTGGAAGTACTCAAACGTCAGCTGCAACGGATCAAGTGGGTACGCCCCCAATACATCAAACAAGGCAGGCGCCTGGACCATGCTGGCCCGACGCTGTGGGACGCAAAGCCCGTTTATTTTAGTAAAACCATCCCATGTGGGTCTTTTGTCTTTTTAAACTACATTCCCCATGGATTATTTTTTCAAAAGCTGTGTAAATGTTGTAGCACAGTAGGACTCCTCTCTAATTTTATTCTAAATTTTGGATTTTTGAATGATCTAAAGGTTCAGCAAGAACATTCAGGCTCGGCAGGTAAAAAATGGTTTATCCCGCGCCAAGGTGCCGGACGGGAGACGCGCCTGTCTGCGGGTCTACAAGATTAGGCTTGTTTTTTCTGAAGGAACGTTAACCCTTCAAAATTTCCGAAGGACACCCTTCCCTTTTTCATGGAATATTATCGCGATGGACGAAGGACGCATGAGGATTGGGAAATCTCCGACACGTAGAATAGCGCTTTCCTTTGGAGAATTGGAATATACGAGTTTCGCTGGGAGGCGAGAAGATGAAAAATAAAGGAGAGTTGTTCAAGACGTTGATAAGGCGAGGAGGCAGAGGAGGAGAGTTGATCAGAACCTGGAAGGGAGGAGAAAGCTGGAAAGTGGAACGGACGTTGAAAGGGAGGAGGAAGCTGGAGAGTGCAACAGGAAGGTGAGAATTGTTGCTCTGTAGTGAGAAGGAATTAAGAACGAGGAAGGCCAGAGTGAAGAAAGAGGAAAACCAGCAGTATTAGGTCCATCGCACTTTCCGCCAACGGAGGGTAAATTTACAATTCAACCCGTAGGAAGAAGGAAGTCGAAAGCTGGAGAGAGATCAAACACGAGGAAGGTCTGGTTGCCTAGTACCTGTATCGAGAGACGAAGGAAGAAAAAAAGGTTCGTCAAGAAAAAAATAAAATCTCTGCTGCACCTGGTTACCGTAATAAGTAATTAACCGCCTGATATTTAAAAATCGTCCAGTTTAATTAATCCATTTGTTCGTAATAGCGCGCAGGACCCTTTATAGTATTTTTATAAATAAAACTATTCTATTATTTCTTAAAGCGCAAGTAATTTTATCAAATAACTTAAATAAAAAACCCTAATCATTTACAGTGTATTTTTTATTTTATAATTTATATAAACATATGTGATAATTCATTATTTGATAGTATGTATACTATATAACTTGTATATTAATATAGTGCCGACCTCCTGTGGTGTAGTGGCTAGCCTCTAGTTGCTGCCTCACAACTCAGGGGTCCCGGTTTCGAATCCTGGCATGGGCTTGGATGTTTGTGTCGTGATGGTCGCGAGGACCGGGATTAAGGCTAATGAGGAATTGATACACTGACCATGTATCACCCCAAAATTCGGAATGTGTCACGCCAGATAACAGTCCGCAGCCGCCTCGGTAGGCCTAGGCCCTCATGAGGGCTTTTGAGCCATTGGAAGAAGAAGAAATTAATATAGTACACAGAAAAAATATAATACTCCCTTATACAACGTAATTTTAATGCGATTTTCGTAAATTATATGCGTTTAAATTAATTCTTAGATATATATATATATGATTAACCAACAAAATTTGCTTTGTAAAATAAAATAATGAATATAATGTTAAAATACATAAGTAGGAATAAAGTAAACCGACCTTCCTGTGGTGTAGTTGCCAGCGTCGTTGCCTCACAACACAAAGGTCCCGGGTTCGAATCCTGGTATGAGCTTGAATAATTGTGCCGTCATGGAATTAAGACTGATGGAGAATCGATAAATTCTGAATGTGTCATGTAAACTAACGGTCCGCAGTCCGTTAAGCCAAGGCCCTGAATGGGCTGCAGAACCAAGGAAGAAGGAGAGGAGTATGAGAAAGAAAAGAAAAATTCCATAATATCTATCTTATGTAATAATAGTTGGGGACTCGGCGTTTCTCGGGTATTTATTTATTTAATTCTTGGTCAACATATGATTTAAACCGACATCGAAAACGTCACAATATGAACCTCCCAGTATCTCGAGAGTCCAAATTACCCCTGGTACAATAGTATTCTAACAGAATAAAATTTCCTCCCCCCCCCACCTTAATGGTTGAATTTTTACTTAAATCGCATATTAAAGGTCATAATGTAACACAGCGACTCGCATTACACCGGTTTCGGCACCAAAGCCCATAGTTTCCATTTTAGTTTCATATTAGCAATTACCTAATTTTAAAATTTGCCTGACGTGAGAATAAAACCAATTTATCAATTTGTGTTGACGTATCGACGATCCAAAGAAGTTCATTTTCTCTCAGCCTGCTGCAACAATAGATAGTAAGTGGGATGAATGACATAGTAACGCGTTATAGGACTTAGAACTCGCAGTTGGTTTACACGCCGCGGCAATTCAAAGAAATCTTACCATAGAATTAATATTTTTATTTACATTCATATCATATTAATATCTTATGCAATATATCGAAATTAAATAAGCAGGAATATTTAAATTAAATCTCTTTTTTTCTAAAACCCTCAAATTTTCTTTGAAATCCGTCGAGCCGTTTCGGAGCCTATTCGAGACAAACAATCGGACAGTCAGACAGATAGACACTTCAATTTCATTTATTGGTATAGATGAAATCGCTGTTATTTCTTGAAAGAACAAATTCTTTTTGTATATTTATTTTAGAAACACAAGAAGAGAATTTTGGTTAAGTAATGAAAGATGACGATCACAAAATATATTTTCTAAATAGAATTGAACCCCGGTGAAGTCGTTTCGGGTAAGAATATTACTCACGTTAGCCTCGGCTGAGTCTCTGTCCTCCCCTTGCTCCTGCTCGGTCTGGACCTCTGCACCATCCTCCCACGACCAGGATCTGTACCCGTCCTCGATCGACATCGTTCTTTTCCAATTCTCGGTTTGAACGATTTCCCGAAAAGTATCAAGTTTGAGAGGCAGCCAATCACTTGGTACAATACAATGTTAAACAAGTTATAGTAATACAGTACAAAATTCTTACAACTAATAGTACTTTTACATTATACATTTCCTGGGACGTATCCATCATGACTTAAACCAGCAGCCACGATTTCACACCTGGGCACACGAGCGCTCTAATGAGTCGGGAACCACTTTGGTTGGGTGCCAATTTTAACGTTTTGGTTAAAATCTACCATTATTATGCCTCACAGTAGGCAGAACATACCTCTTCGAGTTTCCACACTTACGTTGAACGTCAATTTTAACGTATGAATTTTGGGGGTGTCCACCTTGCTGTAGGTCGTCGCGCTTCCAAAATCACCTATCTGTTTAAAACACGCAGATGGCTTTCAGGTTGATCAGTTTAGTCAGGGGAAAATGTTCGGCCAATTTTCTCAAGCTCAGAGAAACCCTCACGACATAGGCGATTGAACAGGAATGAATTCGCTATAGATTAATTGAAGTCATTAAATGCGGGTGAGCGTCACCGAATCATTTAAAGAACGTATGTTCTCCGGAGGAGTCTCAAAAATTATGCTGCGTGTTACAAAAATATTCCACGAATATAAAAAACAGAAGGGTCTGACAACGTGATAAGATATAATTACTACACGTACGCAAACAGGAATTGTAATCTTTAAAAGTTGCTGCGAGGTATTACTTAATTCCACATAATTAAAGTCAACAATTTTATTGAATATCAATGCAACACTTCTAAAATTAACTCTTGCTTGAGCACAATACAGTAATAATGACAATTAACATTCTTAATAGTTTACTGAATTATTGGCCGTATGCAGAATAGGAACACAAACAAAATAAAACTTAAAACTACGGACAAAACATTTACAAATTAAATGCAGTTTAATTTAATTTGAAAATACGATCCTTGTATCGGAAATAATCAGTTTTAATCTCTGCTCGTGAAATATAACATTTTCCCGTAGATGGGAAGTTGCTATACAAAGATTACAAGAAACACAACCTTGTTGATTGTTACTATGGGAGTTTTCACTCGCAGGCATTCCTCCCCAGATTGACTGCGGGACTCAACTGACCGGGATCGAAGACCTTGCGCATACGGTATGTGTTGTCATCTGATCCCATTGGATCAGTCTGCCAGCTGCCTCATAAAACTGGCGGAGACACGGAAACCGCATAGCAAACTCGTCTCACGTCATTCGGAAGGGCGTGAGAATAATACCCAATAGCCCGGCCTGCATGATGCAGGTTTTCTAGGGCTTTCCTGCATTTTTTAGGTGAAAAACTGGGTAGGATCCTTAAACCATAACCCGTTGGCCCCTTAGTTATCTTGCTCCTTTTCAATTCCTTCCTATGCTATTAAAGGGGAGTTGCCTGTTTCAGGATCTACCTGATAAAGCCTGTTAACCAAAAAAATGTTGATTGTTATTTTCATTAGCATATGTTGAGTCTAATAGACTCAAAAGTTTAAAATTCTGCCTTTTACAAACGCGAAACGATAGTTACAATTTATGGCAGAAAGAAGGAAAGTTTCAGATTTGAATGAATTGAGCGTTTAGTTTTCAGGGTTTGCTTTGAATGTTTTTGAAGGCCTTTCCTGCCTTGGTCACCTACCTACCTAGTGTAATAAGGGCATGGATTTTAATGACCTAGAAATCAGAAAAATACGCAACCATTTATGACCTAAAACTTGCATAGACATTATCTTAAAAATGATTTTATATATGTTTATTTCCAAAAACTTATTGTTGTCAGCTCTTCCACCAAACCAGTAGCAGACCAGTTCCCTCGACATTAATTGGAAAAAACCTGTTAACCAAAAAATAATAATAGCGCAACTCTCAGTCTGGTTAAGTCAATATGATAGATCCACATGGTAAAGACGTGATGCCATGCTGATTGTTCCAGAAGATAATAGTCGTCCCCAGAGTTGTTTTTTCTTGAGGCCGTGTCGGAAACTTAATGCCATTTGCTTGAGACAGCTCCAGTAGAATCGATGCAGCCGACAATCAGCTGATTCATTTAAGTGGATCTCGCGGGCGTTTGCTAAAGGGGAGGCTCACTCCCTACCAATTAGACTAATCTGACCAAGCCCTAATCTAATCGTGCACATTGTGGCCTGCTAGCCCTTGTCAGGATAATTCTCTTTCAGCCCTTCCACAAGATTCATTCGCAGTGCTGTGAGCTATCCTACAATTGCGTGCATGATTTATAGCAAGTACGGAGGCTAAATGCAATTAAAAGCAATACATGGAAATTTATCGGAGTTACAACTCCGCAATTTATTCTCTCGCTAAAGCTAAAATTCTCATGGTTTATCAAATTATTTATTGCGAGCTTGAATTGCAGTTACTTGGCTGTGTATTCGTAATAACTGATTACAATTTATAGAAGTTAAATGTTGAACAAGTATATTGCAACTACCGGTCAATTGATTTAAGATTTGTAGTTACAAATGTTTGGAAATACTTTTAGAGGATAATAACAGTAATAATAACATCCACATTACATTAATTAAAATATGTCTATGAAGTATCTCAAATCAATGACACCTAATTCAGGAAGGAACAAGTGGCTCACTCACTTAAATCTTACTGAACTATAGGCAAATACCGTATCTGGACAGACATCATCACGTCTTTTAGTGATACTTAACATACGTATAATGAACAGATAATATGAATAGAAATAAACTGGCATCGGCCCAAAGACTTAAAATAAAAAGTATATTTTTCGTGGATAGATATTCAAATAGATATTTCAATAAGTCAGATAAGTTTTACACACTATCTTTCTATAAATGATTCGTCCCAATTTAAGAAATGGCTAAATGGGGCTTTGTCACTTTAGTGGTAATTATTATTTTCAGTGTTGTAGTAGGTTCTGGCCGACCTCTTGTGGTCTAGTGGCTAGCGTCGCTTCCTCACAACCCAATGGACCTGGTAGACTTGGATGTATGTGCCGTCATGGTCACGGAAACTGGGATTAAGACTGCTAGAGAATCGTGTCACTCCTAATTCTGAATGTGTCATGTAAAATGACAGTGCACAGTCGACCTGGTAGGCTAAGGCCCTCAGTGGATTGTAGAGCCAATGAAGAAGAAGTAGGCTCTAACAAAAGCAATAAGTGTATCACTTTTGTTTCTTTATGTCCGTACCTATACAGCCGACCAGCAAGACTTGTCAGGTAAAACATGCGTGTTTCGAACCCCAGATCTACGGGATAATCCACACTGAAAACAAATGTTTCGGAATAGTGTTTATGAACAATTTCAATTCTGCCAGCTTCTTCTTAGGACGCACTCCTCAGCGTCGACTCCATCAACGTCCGAGACCAAACGACCGATCTCTTCCAAGCCCTTCAAATTCGAAAACAAGAATGTGAATTCACAAAGCCTCTCCGCCGTGTGAAGAGGTATTCCCACGTAAGCGTGGTTACCGGAATTCCCCGGCCATATCCCAACGTGCCTGGGGTTCAACAAGAAGCGCTGTCAAATTTCCCAATCCTTGACGCCTTGGGAGAGTATCGTCCACTGCTTAAACCCAAGCATTAAGAGATCAAATAGCTTCGCCGTACCTCCGAAAATTGTAAATATTTTTCTTAGTTAAGTTATTTTAATAAATTCCACATTTATTTAATTAATTACCCTTTAATTTTATTCCCAAACCAACCCTCCATACAATTCCTGAGTTCAGAATCCATTTCCCGTGACAGCTAAACCAATACGTTTAAGTGCAAGTGACTATTTAAGCAGTAACGAATTTGCAACAAAAATACAAAGATCAGACTTTAAGCCATGTCTGGGCGAGTTGATCAGAAGAGTACCCAAATATTCCAATACAACCTATTTTAGTTTTACTTCCGTTTTCTACAACCTATTTGAGTGCTGCAACGAAGTCAAAGGGCAGAAACAGGCTCAATGCCACATGAGATATTAAAATTCAACTTACAAATATTGTGTCTGTGCCCATAGAAGGAATAGAGCAATAAAAAATTAACTTCCTTTTCCATACTATAGATTACATTTTCCTTAGGGGAAACAAGGCTTTAAATGATGTAAAAAGATAAATCATTTTATTGTAATATACTAAAACAGCCCATAATTGTAATACTTAATATTAACATGAGCATTTAAATGAAATACTTTATGGGCAAATAATTTTCAGTGCAATAAATAATAATTAAGGAATTAGTAGCAGAAAAAAAATAGATATTAAAGATTATTTTTCTTGGGCTATCACATATTCCTTCCCAGTGACATACTAAAAATACAAAGTGTATGTGTATAAGAAATAAGATAGGAAAGTGTGTTGTAGAAAATTATGTGATAGAAAGGGTTGAAAAATTTAAGTTCCAGGTGTTAATATAGACTGTGAGTTAAAATATAACAAATGTGCAGAGTATGATGTTGAAAAGGAGTCGCAAAAAAGATGGGAATAGTTCGCAGGCTAATAAATATTTTATCCACTGAAGCTAAAAGAAATATATTTCTGCCACTTGTAGTTTTTCATCTATTTTTTGAAATTATTTGATGTTTCATATAAATATATTTATTATTGTTAATTAGAAGTTGTATGAAACAGATGAATAAAAGCTATGTTGAATGAAAATAAGTATAGTAAGATTCATATTTAATCATCAGGACATGCATTACAATAATTTTCTGGCAAAAAATGTAAACAAGTCTCACTATATGTCAAAAGTGTCAGCAAATGACTATGCTATTAAAGCTAAAAATTTCTTGGTTTTATAATTATGACAATGCTATAAAAATAAGTGTAGATTATAATGAGTAAAATTTTAAGGCTGAAAGAGAATTATAGTAAGAAAAGGATTGTTGTAATTAAAAAGAGTGGGTGGAGTAAATATAGTTACATAAATTTATTGATGTATTAAAGAAAATGTAAGAAAAATTAAATTGTAATATGGTATGTAATTATCTTCAAGCTAAATTAAACAAGAAGATAGAGCAGTTTGGTTCAAGACATCGAAAAATAAAGAGGCCTGGAGGAAGGGAAGGAATGAGAAAGAAGATCGTGCCATGACCCATACCTGCCATATGGTGAGTGAACCACACTGACTTCTCAGAAATCGTCAAGTACCTGCTCAAGACTCCAAGTTGCAAACTCAAAACAAAACAGGTTCATTTTCTGGCTCAACGTAATAAGTCAGATCTCTGCTGCACATTTGTTTTGTTTTATCCATAGGTATGACACTAATAGTTAATATGAGTTTCGTGTAAGTAAATACACTGAGTTTGACCACCATCATGTTGTTCAATATTTAAATTGCCCTAAATTTTCTATATATTTATTTTTAATAGAGGACCTGGTGGTTAAATAATAATCACATTATAAAAAACTTTAATTATTTATCAATTAAAATTTTGCTTTTTAAATCTGTTGCCCATTTACAGTATTTTGGCAACTTTTAAAATTTTAAATCCAGTAAACAAATTATGCATTTTAAAAGGCAAAGCAGCAGTTGTAGTGAACTGGGAATGAAGGGTAGTTCACACAAAATCCTTCAATTATCAGTTCATTCTTGATCATCTTCCACATTTAACAAAATCCAGATAATATAATTCATATACACATCAATATATACAATTAATATTTTAACCTGAGCATTACAAAGAAAAACTCAATCTATAAAAAAATATCCCAGTATAATACCTGATATTTTATTTTTTTAAATTGATAAGAAAGAAATGTCACTATCTTTCTTGTGTGGATGATTCTAACCTTAAAATATGATACAATTCTCTCTGGCTGTGTGGCCAGTCGAATTACTATATCACAAAGTTTATTTCAACTACATTTCAATTTGGTAAAAATAAATTGGCAGATTATGTTTCAATCACTTTCACAACTAATAGGTAGACCTCAATTTATAATCAGAAGTTTATTTTTATATCACTGCATACTATATAGAGGAAAAATCAAATCTCTGTAATATTTTGTTACAATTATATGACAGGCACACTTAAAATAACCTTACTTAAATGCTCCACAACCATTGTGAACAATAATGCTCCTAGTTGATCCAGTGAAATAATATTGGAAGTGTATTCTGCACTATGTGCACACCCTCAATAAAATTGTGAAATCAAATTCTTTGCCTGTTTTGAAATTAACAGAAAATATTAATACTATTGTACAGTAATACAAAAGCAATGTCAAGCCTTTTTGAAGTTCCATGAAATCAAGACTCAGGTTAATTTACTAGAATTAAAACATGTTCAATATGTACCAAAGTAGTGGAATTTTACTAATGCCATGTTAAAATAAGTTCTTAGCAATAAAGCACCAATATTATCCAGTCTTGCAGTAGTATAAGAGTTACAGAAAGGCTGGAATTCCACACAATATTATGTATATATGCTTGATTAAGTGACATGAGTTATATGCCAATCAAAATACCAGATTGTCAAATTTAGTGTTCCATTCTGATTTTATTAAATATGTTTTTAAAAATATCCATTTAATATCATTTTTAAATAATTGCATGACAGATCAACAAATGACTGATAGCAAAGGATAGCTCTATATTCCTGAATGAGCTTTATTATTCACAAAATTTAAAGTCTTCATTCAAGAACGCCTAGGCTTGAATAAACTTCCAAATTTTGACAAGGAGGTAGATGTTTTATTTATTACAATAAATTTGTCCAGAAACATGTTGCTGACCCCTTCCCCCAAAATTTGTTGATCAACAAGTTCTAGGGATAAAATTGTTGCAAATGATCATGACACACAACATATGGTGCAACTTGTACCACCAACAATAGAAATAGACTGCAACATGTCCCCAATACATTTTTATGCTAGTACAGTCTATACTCATGCTTTCTTGATGATGTTCTAGTATTTTTACTGTTGTATCAGTGTGGGTGTTAATATGTTATGGCTGCTGATCCATTGCTATTAATGGAACAGAGATAATTGAACCTTTCCCAAAAATTGAACAGGAGGTTGTGTATACCTGGTAGTTCTGATCCAAGTAAACTAATATTTTTCAAGATGGACCAGGTAATAGAAAGAAAAAGGTTACAAAATAGAATTGCCATCTTTTTATATTCCAAGTAACACAAAATAGCACATTTCTGTAAATAATCATTTTTATTTTTAAGAATATTATTTAGTTCCTCCATGTTCAATCATAATTAAATATACATAATAAGTGAGAGAATTTTTTAGATAAACATTTTCAATAATAATATATGAAAATTATGGCTAAAATATGTATAATGATATGATACTTTATCATTAAGTTACCACTTGTAACACTGATGTGATTGTATAGGTCATTAATGAAATAAAAGGGATTTTAATTAGCTAGTTTTAAATTTATATTTTAGCTGGGTTATGTGAGCTCACAGTAATTAGAATAGAAGATCAAGAAAAGAAAGCGATTATCAAGAAAGGAGTAAGATCAAAATGCAGTCTGTCACCAATGTTGTTCATCTTATATATAGAACAAGCAATGAAGAAGGTTAAAACAGAATATAGAAAAGGAATCATACTGCAAGGAGAAGAAATAAAAACCTTACGGTTTGCCGACAATATTGTAGTATTAGGGGAGCCGGAAGAAGACTTGGAAACCATAATAAATGGCAGGAATGGAGTCCTGGAGAAAGAGTTCAATATGAGGATTAATAGAGGCGAAACTAAGGTAATGGAGTTTAGTTTGAGAAATAGTATAATAACAAAAGGTGTTAGATTGGGAAGGGATATTTTGAAGGAAGTTAAGGAATTCTGATACTTGGGAAGATAATAACTAGGGATGGTAGAAGTATAGTGGACATAAAGAATAGGATAGCACAGGCGAGGAAGGCTTTTGTGAAAAAGAGGAATTTACTTACAGGTAAGCTCACATGCAAGTTGTAAGCACTAATAATTTTATGGGAAAAGGAAGAGATAATTACAAATCTTCATTCTAACAAAGATATTATTTAGATACAGCTTAAAACCCTTAAAATTGAAAAGCTAAAAAAAGTAAAGACAGACTGAGAATATAGTAAAAGTTGTTTACCCAAATCCAAGCACTTTTTTGTTGTAAGCAAAACGCAATCATTCATCAGAAGTGTAAGCCAATAAATTAGGGAGTCAATCTAAAACAATAATGATAATGAATATTCTGATCATGAAAGACAGGGCTGTTAATAACATCTTTAGGAAAGAACTATGATGTGCTATTTATTGCCCTAGCTTAACGACCTCTGATTTTGTTAATGATTTAAAATTGTTTCACAAAGACATAACCAATCATAATCCTATAATTTTAGTGTGGGGATATAGGCTTCATCCTCAATTATAAAATTGAGTAAGTCATTAACAACCTCACAAAGTTTTCCAGTCACATAAATGTTGAATTTGTCTGCTGTTCAAGTTGTATGATCAGCATTGATGAACCATACCAGCAGCCAGGTTTATTCAGACCAGGTCAAAATTCTTATATCAATTGGATGATTTCATAGGAAGCTGACTGTATCAAAATGCTTTAGGAGTCATAATCATTCACAGAATGGTTTGCACTTAAAACACTGGATACAAAATAGTTCGAGCACCCCAAATTGCTGACAGTGTGATCAGTGTACATGAATAGAATCAATCTCTGTAACAGCTGTTTTTTTTTCTTTTTTAGGATAAGTAAATTCATAAGTGTAAGTAACCGAAAAATTAAACAATCACAAATCCCTTCCATACTTAAAATTAAATAATAATAAAGTCCATAACAATGTAATTGATAAACAAATTATATTAATCTACCAACACCAACAAAATATCAAAAATATAACTGAAGAGAAAAAAGTTTTACCATAGCAGAAGTTTAAAAAAATAAATTACAGATGTACTTATTCCACAGAAATAGGTTAAATAATTATACATGGTAATTCACTTCCATTCTACTTCTGTAGAATTATAAAGAAAAAATAGGAATGGTTACTTTCAAGTATAAAAATTAGAAATTTAAAATATAGACACTAGACTTCACTTTGAATGCCATGCAACTTTTTAGTTACAAAATTCAAATTTATTTAGTATTGTAAATGCTCTGGACCTGGTACTGCTCAGCGATTGAGGAAAACCAGTTTTCCAACATATTCACACCAATCTCCAACTCACACTTCCTTCCACTTTCAACTGACTATTTATTTGTTCAAATCATACTTTCAGCTCTTGACCAACACTGAATCATTTTTTGTCTTCTCACCTCCCAGCCAAAATTTTTGTTCCACTGCTCCAAGCGTAAATGCGACTCAGCATTACGTGTCTCCATCAGTCTTTATTCATCTTTCGCCAAAGGTGGCTTTTTGAATTTACGAAGGAAAATGGTGTCCTTGGGAATTTTTCAGGTTAATGTCCCTGTGCTGAAAACAACCCTAACCTCTTATATCTGCAGGCAGACATGATTTCTATGTGACACCTTGGTGCCTGGGATTTCCACCACTTGCCTGCCTGCCTCTGAATATTCTTACTGAATTTTGATTGTTTAAAATATATAAAAGTTAATTAAAATTGGGGAGTGATCCTCCTGCACAACACAGTTCCCTATTGTTGATTCATAATGACGTAATACAGACACTTGTGGGGCATCAATATCAGCGCAGGATGTCTTCTCCTACTTTGCGAAAGAATAGTCTCTCTGCTTCTTCATTGTTGTCTTCCTAACTTTATAATATGCCAATATGTACAAAAGGGGTTGATAATCTTAGTTTTACTGTGCATACTTATACAATATTATCAAAGGAACCTAAGCAACTTTATAAATATGGGAATACTAGCTGGGGACCTAGCGTTGCCCAGGTATTTATTTATATTATCCCAATATGCTATTTCATTATTGGTCAACACATGTTTAAACAGTCACAATATGAACCTCAAATATATTCCCAGCATCAAAAATACTCCTGGTACAATATCAGGACTAAAACATTTTCTGTACTCTGAAATAATAAAAATTCTCCTCCACTAAGGAATGAATTGTTTCTTAAATCTCATATTAAAGATCATAATGTAGTACAGTGACTTTCATTATGCTGATTTTGATGCTAAACCTGATAGTTTCCTTGTTATTTTCATATGACTAATTTCCAACCCACACCTCAGATGCTGGAAAGGGGTTGAAATTATACACAAATATTGTCAGAGAAACACTATAAAATTAATTGACCTCAATAATTTTTTCGACTCAAATATGAGCCTTTATTACATATAAAAATTCAGCTAATTCCTCCCCTCTTCCCAGGGGTGGTAACCGTGTCAAAATTTTTTAATTTGGGTTGCAAGGAATATGGAAACTAAATTTTATTAAAAGTGTTCTGTCCTTTAAATGTATTACACAGAAGTGTGTTTTACCCAATCTCATCCCTTTTTGTGGATGAACTGTTATTTAATTCACATTTTAAATGTAAGAATCAAAGACAAAGACTGCCATAGCACCAATTTCATACCAAATTAGATTTTTTTATTTTCCTACACTCTACCCCTATGAATACTTCCCTTAGACGATGAATGGGGTTGAAGTTATCGGTAAACAAATTCAGCGAAAACACTATAAAATTATAAATACATATTAGAAGAAATAACGGTGTTTATGGTTATTTAAAAATTACCATCTCCCCTTTTCAATTGCTTTCCTCGGCTAGGGAAGCTGCTTACTTCAGTATCACTCTCATGTAGCCTGTTACTCACAAATATAAATATGTAAGAGGGATCAAGTAGGACAAAAAGGAGGATGAGGATATGGGATGGGAAATAACTGGGAAGACTGCCACGGCTGACTTCCTTCTTTCAGTGTTTACCAAGGACAAGGTATTTCATTCAAGTCTCCTGCAAGCCAAGACGACCTTGAGTAGCATACGTTCGGCATACAGCAAGAATTGTTCGCCGACCCCATTGGACCAGCCGGCCATCTGCCCCTCAAATTTGGTCTAGGCATGGACACAGGTGTGTTGCGTTCTCACAGCAATCCAGTCTCCCATCACCAGAAGGGCGCAGCATTAGTACCCAATAGACTTGATCCAGGTTTTTAAGGGTTTTTTCCTGCATCACCATTAGGTGAAACACCGGGTATGATCCTTACACTACTAACCTTCGCTATCTTGCTCTACCTTCCACAGTTCATGTTTCTTTTAAATTACCACCCCTTCCACATCCCCCATTTTCAATTCCCTTCCTATGCTATTAAAGGGGAATTGTCTGTTTCAGGATGACCCACATCTAGCCTATTACCTAAAAAATAGAAGAAAAAAACATGTAAGACACTCACGGAATGGGAACGTAAGAGTACCTGGCGGAGTTTTGGAAAATCCATCTGGGTTGACTTCCTCATTCCTAGTTATCACCTTTCCCTCTCCCATTGGCACAAGGCCAAGTTATTTAAATTAAGTCTTAAGCAATCTGAGACAACCTTGAGAAGTTCAAGGGGTGTATGATGGGTGTCAGAGTCCTTCGGCACATGGTAATAGTCATTGACCGATCCCATTGGATCAGTTGGCCAACTGCCCTTCAAATTTTATCAAGGCATAGATTCAGATTTGTTGTGCACCCACAACAATCCAGTCTCCCATCATCAGAATGGCAGTAGTATCAAATGCCCAACCTAACTGATGCAGGTTTTATATGGTCTTCCCTGCATGGCCCTTAGGTGAAACACCGGGTAGGATCCTTACATTACTGCCCGGGGACCCTAGTCTACCCTTGCCTACCTTGCTCTACCTTCCACATTCCCTCTTTTAAATTTCCTTTCTGTGCAATTAAGGGACAATTGTCTGCTTCAGAATCACTCTATTACCAGCCAAACCAAAGCAAACATATACCTGTAAAAAAAATTGAATTTTCTAGATATATATGAGGACTCATTGGAATAACATACACTTACAACAATAAATACATACAATTTCAAACATACATAAAGTGAAAACAAACAATGAAACACAATAAATGTAGACAATCAAGAAATAATTTACACAGAATGGGATAAATGTTATGTGACTCAGTTTGTTTACAATCTGTTTCTCCAGTTTTTCTGGGCCTGGTCTGCCCCCTACTCTTAGGTTTTTGAGTGCGTCACTGCCCAACAGAGTCCAACCCAATTGATAACCAGGCTGCCGCCCAGTAGAACAACAGCTGGGCTAAAGCTCACCCCTATCTACCTGTATTTTTCTCTGAAGGCTCAGATCAACCTCGTGCCACTCTTTAATCCAGGGTAGCCTTTTTTCACCATAAGGGTGGCCCGCTGACCCTGATGAGGGTAGCGTCTATTCCCCTTAGGAGCCAAATGGCAAACTCAGCGGAGGGCAAGTGCCACCCTATGACTGGCATTCGAAGCTTCCGGCCTCCTCCAAATTACAATAGCTGGTTTCTGAGACCAGGCGCACCCTCAGCTTATCCCCTATGTATGATCTGTGCAACCACACAATAGTAGGGGAATTACATCCAGGCAGTTTCATCATCAGATAAAAAAGTATGGCTAGCAATTTCCATACTCAACACCTTAGCCCAGAGACTTGATGACTGCCTTGAGATGGACTCAGTTACTAGTGTCAGCACATGATGACAACAACAGTTGGAATGGCATGAGATTGTGAACATTAAATACTCGTATGCCCCATGTCAGATTTTATTGGCATTATTTCCTAGATTTCATATGGCCCGTACTAATTTGGTAGCCATTTACCATTTATTCTTCTATCGGCGTCAGAATTTCGTATATTGCACAATAGTACCCACTCTCCGGCCTCGAATTTGTGATCGTGTACTTTTTGGTGCCTTGCCCTACATTCGGTATTTTCTTCATGCGGGTAATCGCGAGTTTTGATAAAGTTAGCAGGACAAAGTCATCGGGCTCTGGGGGGTAGGCTATCGCTTTTCCTTCTGTAACTCCCGTGGCCATACTGAAATTAATATTTAGGGAGTCATTTACTTTCGGTAATTCGCCCACGAATCCCCCTGAATATTAGATATTAAGATAGATATGTACTAGACGTTAAAGCATTAGTTATTAAGTAGATATTAAAATAGATTCCTTTTTTAGTGTCCGGCTGACCGCATGGAATATACGTTGTTTGTTCCATGTGCTGGTAAATGAGAAAAATAACGTTAAAGCATTGGTCTGAGGATTTTTGCGGGGTAAGTGTGATTGTTTCGAGGGCAAAGAGGTGTGAATTCCTGCGTATACCTGGGAGTACGTGCCCCCGCATAAATTATTTCTCTCTGCCAAGGGACAAAGTGGCTAGGATTGACCAAATTCGCGGGCAATTGGGGCCGTGTTTTTTCCCAAATTTTGAAATATGATTGGTGGTCAAGATGGGAAGAGAAAATGACGTAAGGCGAAACAGGTGGGGAAAGAACAAAATTGGTGTTGGATTTTTTTCAAACAAATCATTTCCGAAAGTTGGCACGATATTTTTTTATATTGAAGTTGGTGATCGTGTGGGCAGCCATGTTGTGAAGTTTGAATTGTAACGGAATATAGTCATATTTTGTTAACGTTAAAAGTTGTGATCTTTTACTTCCAACCACGCTTTGCTAAGCTTAAGAGAAGCTAAATTTTAACGATGTAGAGAATCAGAGAAAAGCACAGTCCGAGCTGACAAGCCAAGGAGAAAAAAAGAAAGTCCGAGCTGAGCAGCCGAGAAGAAAGAGCTCTCTCCGTTGTGCAGAGCCTGCAATTATTCTCCTGGGTGGTAGAACTTTTCCGTCAGATGAAGCAAGGTGGAAGCAGTAAATGGGCAATCAGTTCCCGATTCTAGCGATCTGAGAGATCAGAGGCCTTCAGCGACGACACAGCACCGGGGATCCTGGCTTCATTGTCTTCCTCCACCACATACGAGTATCCGAGACGGAGCAGCCAACAGTTCAGCCATGAGCCCAACCAGATTAATTACCAATGTTCTCGCAGTAATCTAAGCACTTTTATATAATTTCTAACTTCTAGAGTTAAGTTTCCGTCAGCTCCTTCTATAAGGTTAAAAAGGATCAGGAATTACAGTCCTCAGGTTCGGACCGTATACTGTACCAAGTGTCGTGAAATAATTGAAGACTTTTAACAGGAAGTATTTATTGTCGTCTATTGCTATACAGACTCTGGTTACTTGAAAGATCTTGAGTAGAGTGAACCGCCGAGGATGGGCGACCATCCCTTTTATACATTGGAGGGGAGACAGGGTTGGATACAAAGTTCTCCGCTGTTTACAAAAATAGGTTAAAATATGACTAGCGAGCCAGCTCCTTCTCATGAGAAAAACTGGTCGCTCCCTCTTAATGAGGAACATAAGTTATGGTGAGTTGGGGTTGAACTTGTAACCCTTTCTTAACAAATACATAAGTTTTCAGAAGTCATGGGAACGTTTGGGGGACCAAGGCGGGGTCATAGGTTATGGGTAATATACATAAAGTTTTAGATGTGATAGACTCTTTGGGGGGAAACAGAGACAGGGTCACAGTGTATGGGCAATGTACATAACTCTAGTACATAATTTATTTATTTTCTTTGCATAATCACTATGGGCTTAAATTTAACGGCGCAGTAAGCTTTCTCTATTTAAGATTCAACCTGTAATTGGTGTGATTTTCCTAACTACCACGGTCAACCTGTAAGTCCATGCGGATAGTCGGAGCAAGTTTAAAAATGAGGATAGTAAGTTTTGCAAATAGGACCTATTATTCTTTTATTTAGTAACAAAATTACTATAAATAATTTTAATACATTGTAAATAGTTGATTGCATAAACTTGGATAATATATATTTCATATAAATGAACCAAATTTTAATATTATCAAACATTTGAACCCTAAACCTAAAATTAAATGTGGTGTATTCATTAAATGTTTAATTGCCAACCAAAAGTCCATACCCCCACCTCACACCCCAATTTGTATCATTTACCGCTCGACCTCTTTAGTTAGCGGGTGTGAGATACTAGCAAATACATTCTTCATCCCCAACTTTTTCAGTTCTCCTTTCCACGTTTCGTTGAAAAACTGCGTCTCGTGGTCGGTCAGTATTTCCTCGGGGCAACCGTGTTCTGGGATGTAAACTTTTAAAATTTTATTTAAACATGCCTACGTTGTGGATTACTGAATTTGGAACGTTTAAAATATAAAAATGTGAATAATAATTGCGGAAGGATAGAGTCCTACTGCGCTATAGGATTTAGTCCCACATAGAGTACCTGTAGGAATATTTTTGGTTATTTTGAAACATTGAGAATAAGTATTACTTCAAAAATGAAATTTAAGAACATAATTTGTGGTAATTATGATATAGATTAATGACACCGTTTCATAGTTAAATTTTTTCAGAAACCAAATTAGACGGTCTTTATAGATTGCAATGTTTTGAACATGAATAAAATTTTAATTCAATTGAGACTTATATGTTTCACATATATTGCTACATTAATTAATAGGACGTATACATTCATTGATCTTACCTACTTTATTTGCACCATTTCTTTGCCTTCCTGTTGTGGGTGGTGTCTGTGCAATCCAGAAGAAATCGGCTAACAGCTGTAGTCCACAGCCCTATGTGCTGCTGGAGGAACAGTATACCACGCTCATCACCGAAAGCGCCACAGTTCTCTGACAACACATCAAAGTTTGGCAGGTAAATGTAGCAGCCAATAACCTTATAAGCATGAATGAGTTTGTCCAGAAGGTCCAACGTAATTTTTTTCCCTCCTGTTTCCCAAGAACAATGTTGACACATTACAGCAAAAAAATGCCACACATGCAGTGGATAAGGGGTTAGAGTGGACTTACTTTGTGTGTCACACAGCAACTGCTATATCACTGGACCAATGAATATCCCCTTTTTGACTTCTGTGTTCTGAATCTGGGAAACTTCGCTCACAAATGCTGAAATGCTGCTTCTCTTCAGCGCACTGTCTCGATGTGCAATGGTGGGAGAACAATTTCGTTCGTATTAACTAGACGTTTGTTGGTAATATTTTTTGAGCAGGCACCAGAGCTGTTTGAGGAGTTCATTTCCTCTATGTATAGTGTTTTCCTCTTGCTTGAATACGAGAAAAGCGAACAATATGGAGGACGTTGACTAAGTGAAGGTATAGATTAATAGGCCACGTTTTAAGACACGAGGGTCTTGATAAATTAGCATTAGAGGGAAGTGTGTGGGGTAAGAACAGAAAAGGGAGGCCAATGATGGAATACGCTAAGTAGAATAGGTAGGATGTGGGGTGTGATAATGAAATGAAAAGTCTTGCGCAAGATAGGTTAGCATGCTTCAGAGGACGAAATGAGTGAAATAAAATTTAGTGTAAAAAAGGTAATACTAATAAATAATCGCTGAAACACTTTACAGCTTTTGAGGGAGAACAGAGCATTTGATTCACATTGCGTGAAGACTCCCGCTCATTGCCATAGCGCTTCACTCTCGTTCGTTCATACGAAAGCGGAGGGATGCGCAAACGGAGCGAAAGTCATTCATTACTTCAGAGCAAGTGGGAGGCCATCGTAAATGTGGCAGTTTTTATCACACGTAACAATCTTTCTTCTGCTAAACACAAGTTTTGTAAAATGAACAATTTTATACTCACTTGTATATTGTAAATAAGTGTGTGTGGCAATCGCCATTTTATTTCATCACTTGCTGAGAAATCCCCGAACTGGAGATGCTCAGTCGGTGTCAATAATCACTGGCGACAGAAAGGAGGGACGTCGGGAACCCGACAATTTTTCGGATTAAAGAACATCTACCTGAGCCCAGCTCATTAACCGGATATTTTTGAAGGTCTCATCTCCCACCACAAATGAGGTAGAAAGACCGCGGGACGAGATGGAGTTCTGATTTTGGTTGGGGTCACGTGATCGCCATGCACCTCATGGTGGTGGGGGGAGGGGTGTAAGAAACGACTTGGGAAGATGGAATGAAGAAACTGAATCAGTTGACGATGAACATTCGAATTAGGAAGAAGTCTGGAGAGTGCGTGGTGGTTTAGCCACGACACGCAATCAATTAGAAATTGATAGTGTTGGGAACTAATCTCCGAAGAAGAAGAGTGTGAGAAGTTTAATTGCAATCTAATTTGGGAACAAACTGAAGGAAGATAGACGGCAGCGTGCAGAAAGGCGCCCCCGTCTACGTAATCCGGACACCAGAATTCTTAGAAGGAAGACCAAGTACCAACGGCAGAAGTCAACTCAGGGAGGAGTCGACTCACGAACGCGAAAGAAATACGGAAGCAGCCAAATTACTCGTGATGAAGGAGGAAGCCGCCGCCTCACGAACGGAGAACAGGTGTGTGGCTGTGCCACTGTCTAAAATATGTCATGACTATCGTTCTGCTGCGAAAATCCCCACAAAATGACACGTATTGGATTGAGTCTCATGCTGAGATAGTCGTGGTAAACTTTAGTCGGACCTAAGTTTTGTACTTTTTGTTAATAATTTTAATTTAAAATTTAAACTATAATGAAATTCCTCCTAGTTTACATTATAATATCAAATTTCTTCCTAACTGATTAGCCTGAATTTAAACTACCTTGTGATGACACACGTTGCTGACTCTTCAGAATAGATTCACTTTGAAATAACGTACGCCAACTCCGACAGCGAACAGACAAATTCTCCAGATTTTTCGTTATAGCCTCGATAAATATACGTTGTCGGTATTGAACAAGTTTATTTTCGTTCCGTACCAAAACGTAAATTATATGCACAATTTACATGTAGATAAATTAATTACCAAAATAAATTGAGGACGTAAATTTGTATTATTTGTACGCGACTGCATTTAATGTGCTAACAGATATCATTGACAAGTGGATTATACATAAGGAAGACAATGTAGGGTAAAAGATATATTTTGTAGTTCAAAATATAAATATCAATACTTAACAAGTCTACCTATATATGATATGGTGTAATAAACTTACAAATTTAGCTAAATGAGTAATTACGACATATGTCACTTCAATTTGAGTTCTGAAAGAGGGTGAATAATGATAGCAACATAAGTGGTTCGAAAGACATGTCCCGTCTTTCAGACTTCGTGGTTTATTTAAAAATGGGGACCAGCCCCGCCCCGCTGGTCCCAAGCATGGCGGTCAACCAGATCTACCACCGCCTCTGCAGGACGACTACAGCAAGACGCCAGGCTAGCCCCGGCGCCTTACATTAACCCTGGACGGTGACGGTGACGAAGCCCTGTTACTGCTCCAGGACCTCGACATCGACCTCATCCACCGATGGAATGGGTGCGGAGCTCTGGACCCGCCTCTTTATATACCAACTAAAACAATACTTGGCACATTACCACGGTTTCCATGATGACGTCACGAGAAGACGATATCTACCTCAAAGATAATAATTACAGACAAACGCGTCCGAAAATTTATGGTTACATGTCATTTTTACGTCTGCGTGTGAATGTAAAATATTTATACATAAAGCAAAAGTGTGCAATGTATGAAACAAAAAATTATTTATTACAAGCAAGAAGTAAATAAAAATAATTTTTTATGTGAGAGAGAACTGTTAATAACGTCATAATTGTTAAAAAATTTGTATTTTTTTGCACATTTGATAAAATTTCCAAACCAATCCGCATATTTAATGTACATTTTCACACACACATATTCAATATTCAAGTTGTCTAAACCTCACAAGGTGTCTACCATTTATGAACCTCAGGTAAGTCATCTTCTATCTATCTCTCTGTCCTTTCCCCATTAATTATATATATATATATATATATATATATAATTTCTCCCAAATATTTCTATCTTTCTTTCTATCCAATTATCAAATGCGTGACTTCGTCACTTATCCCATATATATTATATATTTCATATATAATGAAATATATATATTATTGTTTAAGCTGCCTTAAAGACCATGCTCCAAAGTCTAATTTTGTTTTGTGAAAATTTCCATACAATTCTGATTTTAGTGTTTATTGTGAATGCTTTAATAGAATGTAGAATGTGAAAAGGGACACAATGATACGATTCTAATGCGAATATAAAACTTCTGCCTCATTGTTTTAACAGGTGTAAAACAAATTTTGATAGCTGAGACATGCAAGTCGACAAAATAAAGAACTGATTGTTGTGCTTATCCACTGTCGGGACAGCCGCACTGGATGGAGTGGCATCTAATAAGCCACCCGAGGGTTGTGTCCATGTGGTCAGAGAGTGACAGTCATGTGAAAATTGCTTTGAGAAGGATCTGGATGCAAGATTTAAGGTGATTTAACCAAAAGATGGTGAACAATTGATTTTGCAGTTCCTTGGGGTCGCTTAATGGAGCAGAAGTTAGTCCATGGCAGAACATGTAGGGAGCTGAAGGTGATGTGGTGTCACTCTATCTGGCAGAATGTGATCGGAGGCTGAGGCCCTTTCTCTGTTCGTCTATGTGTGGAATCCAAACTACACAGAATGTGTAATGGGGTGTTAATGTAATATCTACTACACAGTGACCTCACTCTACAAAAAAGAATGCAAGAAAGATATTAATAATTACCAGCCCATTTATATTGTCTCTAGTTTATCAAAGGAAAAGGCTGTTAGTATAAAGGTAACTTCATTTCTTGAAGAAAATGGATTATTAAGCTCCCACCAATTTAGTTTTAGGAAGAACAGGTCCATTCCTGAAGATATTTATTCTTTCACATATAAAATAATGGTTGCTTTCAATAAAAAAACAATATGCAGTGGAAATGTTTATTGACCTTTAAAAAGCATTCGATCTTGTTGATCACTCATTATTACTAACAATAATATAGTACCACGGCATTAGAAGAACCTTGAACAATTGTTTTAAATCATATGTAGACAATAGAAGACAGTTTGTAGAACAAACCTCTGTCACTTGCATTAAAATACACTCTAGTCCTAAACTTGTAAAATGTGTGATCTCACAGGGCCCCACTCCTGTTCCTTATCTTTATAAGCAGCATGTGTGGACTGATGAAAATCCCCGTGTAGTTGCAGAAAGAATGCATCAACTTCAATTCTCCATTAACTTATAGGCAGATGTTCTTGGTGATAAAATTGAGGATGTGCCATGACAGCAAAGACTTCCGATGTGTGAATTGACATTACGTTCAAGCTGTACTATAAACAAGTGTACATATCTAAATGTATGTATTTTCAGACCCATGTTTATTGGACTTTTTTCCTTTTAATAATAACCACCAACTCTCAAAATATTCAAATATTTTTTAAGACCCTTAATATACTATGCTTGACCGACGATATTGTAGTATTAGAGGAGTCAGAAGACGACTTGGAAACCATAATAAATGGCATGAACGTGGTCATGGAGAAAGAGTTCAATATGAGGATTAATAGACTGAAAACCAAGGTAATTAAGTGCAGTATGGGAAACTGTGGAATAACAAAGGCTGTTAGATTTTGAAGGAAGTTGAGGAATTCTGCTACTTGGAAAGTGTAATAATTAGATATGGTAGAAGTATAGTAGACATAAAGAATAGGATAGCACAGGCAAGGAAGGCTTTTGTGAAAAGAGGAATATACTTATGGGTAATATAAGTGTGAATATTAGGAAATCATTGCTAAAAATGTTCGTATGGAGAGTGGAGTTATATGGGTGCGAAACATGGACAATAGGAGTTGGGGAAAGGAAAATAATAGAAGCCTTTGAAATGTGGTGCTATTTGAGAATGCTGAAAATCAGATGGGTGGATAGAATCACCAAAAAGGAAGTTCTAAACAATATGGGAAGAGTGAACAATATGGAGGATGTTGACCAAGAAAAGGGATAGATTATTAGCCAACATATTATATAAGAGAGAATGCTTTTATCATAATTTATAATAGGAAAATCCTCTCCCTTTTAAAAACACAGGCCTGCAAATTGATTTAGTTTTATCTTTAGTTTTTGATGTGCTGATTTAAAAATATCATGCTTTTCCTTCCATCACGTAAGGTTCTTCCCCAAATCAGAAATGGAAATTTATGCAAACAAGCAATACATATAGAAAAATATTATAAATTTAAATAAAAATATATCACGTCAATTTCTTCACTTATTTTGAAGTTATAAAAATAAAATATATAGCTTTATATATATAAAATCTAATACTTCCCTCTAAGCTTCGTTTAGAGTTTTTCTGTTTTCAATTCTTCTCTGGACAGCATCTAACGGTAGGCAGCCATCATTTTTACATTCCATCGTCCTTGATATCTCTGCTCCATTTCTTTTATATTCTGCTGAAACCTTGCTCTTCACTCACTGCACCAGGGTTTTGGGAAAATGATCCTGCTGAGAGTTCAAGAAGTTTTAAAATCATTGAGCACCCCTGCTCTTTTAAACTTCTCAGCATGTTCTCTACGTTTCTTTCAAGTTACGATGGTTCTTGTTTCCCAAAAACTTTCAACTTCATTGAAGTAATTCCAAGCTGTTGTCTCTACACCTTTCGTTAAGTTTTCAAATTTTGCATCCTTCATAAGCTTTCCATTGTCACAACTGACCAAAAATCTCCTTCAGCTTTGCTTCAGACTGCACAGGAAACTTTCCGGTAAGATGCCTAAATGTATTGCCATTTTTTTTGCTTTGACAAACTGAATCATCACCTCAAGCTTGACATGAATTGGGGATATGATCACTTTTTTACGGTCCAACAAAGAAATTAAAGTGGAAGTTTTGCTCTTATAGTAATTTATATCTTAGGTAACAGTTTTTAGAATAAATCCTGACTTTGGCACAAGTTGGAATGGAAGAAAAAGAAGCGATTTCAATTTATTCTATTATTATTCGCCTAATCTGGGCAATACAGTTTGTAAAATTTCATGTGGTGGAATTTTTTTAGAATTTTTCCTATACTCCGTATCCAAAAATACACAAGAAACACCCTTCATGTACAGAAAATAAATGTCGCAGCCCTGTGAAATAAATAGATTGGAATAACGTATAGGAAAGGGTTTTAGCTGTTAAAGTATGAGTTTGTATCATAGAAACACTCTTGGCAAAATAATGTTTTATTGTTGGCAAAGAAAACATTTTTTACATTCAAAGTCATCCATTTATTATATAATACATAAGGAAAAATTGCCTCAATATGTTTCCGAGCACATGATCACATACATTGAGCACCAGTATTCTTATTCTAAAAAATGTATGGTTCCTCTAAAGTATGCCGAGTAAAATTAATTCTACTTCTTAATCTAAGTGCATTTTTCAACAGTAATTTTAAACCACTGAAGTAAACAAAAATACATATATTTTATAATACATACAAATTCTGTGGAATATTTGTGTTACTATTTCTGAAAAAGTAGTATTAAAAAGTATTCTTCCAGTTCAATATTAATGTTGTAATCCATATATACACAGTTACAAAAGTTTCAAAGATTAAAATTGGATGTGTTGAATGAGATCATATTCTTATAACAATTAAAGATAGCTTGACATTGAACACAATCGGAATTTAAAGTGTTTTACAACCTGAATAATGACCTCGCTAAATTGGAACATGTATTGAGTACTTATGTTATACAACCTGATATAATGAGGATTAACTATGAAAACATCCTGAGGAAAAAAAGTATGAAGGTGTTGCAACATGTACAATGACACCAATAAGCACAATCTCTGTATATTCCATCATTACAGAGGTGTTTTGGTTCAGAAACTTTGCCTACTTATAGGATTACAAATAAGAATATAACCACTTAAAATAGCCATGTAATGAATCACAGACAGTAAAACTGACAAAGTGTAGGTTCAAAAATTTTACATCAGGTCATCATTATGATGAAATTGACAATACTTTTTACCAATCTATAAAAATTTATGCCTTGTAAAATATATATGAATGTTACTCTACTTGTGGGGATGCTCCATAAGGCTTAAGGAGGTAAAAGGCTTTTTGTGTGTACTGAGGTATGCTGAATCTGACTAGCTAATTATAAGCAGAAGCCATATTCAGCATATCTTTAAGGCTACCTTTAAGACTCCATGTTACTCAAAATTTAAGTTCAACAACAAGAGCAATAACAATTCCTCAATAATGATAAAATTAAAAATGTGATTATGCATTTGAAAATCCAAAAATTTCATATTAGTCCTTTAGGCATCAAAATCTACAGTGAGGCACTATCACCGTATTATTATTTTTTCCATTTTGAAATGATCATATAATTGATAGGCACACCACTTGTATAAAATTATAAATTTAAGATATATTTTTGATAATTGAATTTATGGTTTATATCAAAGTGTTTTCATGGAAGCTGTACTATATGAATCATGGCTAAGGTCAGTTTAGAGGCAAGAGAAAAAGTTTAGAGATGATAAATTATGACCCTCAAACCAATACATTAAAATATTAACACATCCCTAAGTTTATTTCACCCAGAAAATGGTAGTTAGTAGTAATCTAAGAATATACCTAACAACTTTAAACAGAATTATAACTTTTTGTACATAAATGTTGTGACCTGCTTTCTGTATGTTCAATGCTGAGCAAAATACAATTTGAACTTTCACCGTTTGCTCTTATGAAACAACATCTTAACAGTAGATTGCAATTTGGTGTTGCAAGGCAAATGTTCTATTTATATCCTAGCACTACCAGACATTTAATTCTTGAGTTAAAAATTGTGGCATCATCCTAATCTTTATTGCTTGATTTCCCAGTTACTGCAGATACAGTTCATTGAGTTCTATAAAACATTATGAAACAATAAGCTAGGTAGGACAAAGTATAAATTGGTTGCTTAGTTTTAAAATAGTGTGATTTTTATGTCACTCTGGCCAGCTCAGACTAATACAAAATTGAATTTAGTACAACATTCTATAAAAGGTTGCAACTTACAATCAGATAATTTAAATGTATTCCAAGAATATATTATACTGCAAATGTGAACGATATAATTATAAGAGAACTCCCAAATCAAGAAACCTTTGTAGTGCTGCTGCATTCTCTATAAATAGTAAGATGTTTTTTTGTTACAAATCAATTAAAACTGGTTAACTTTTACCAAACTTTACATATTTGCATATTTTAAGCAAACTGACACTTTTAATATAGCAAATACTAAGCTTGTAATTTTCTTTTTTGGCACAAAGTACAAATAGTTTGCATATAATGTTCAATAATATTACACACTGAATTCTGATGAACAAATGCCAGCTTTGGAGGTAACATTTATTTAACAATTTGTATTTATCTTAGAAAAACTGAAATCATAAAATGAACTGCAGCACAAAAAGGCGAGTACTTAAGCTTTTCTCATTTTCTTTTAAGTTAGTAAAAAAGTTCGTTGTAGAAACTCATATTGGTAATTCACACTCATTAAATTTTGGATAAATTATTTTCTGTTAAAATATATACCATGAATTTATAAGTATTTATCATTTACAATTAAATCTTACTGAAGTATGACAAATGTGCAACATCCCATATTTAGTATTTACTATAAATTATGGTAGTTCATTACAATAAGAATCTTATTCCTCAAAAAGCCACTTTGGAAATTCATATGTGATATGACAAATATTTGTTTCTCCAAATGTCTTATTAGCATAGTATTAAATCTGGTAATGTATTACCAAAAAAAGTTACAATACATACATATGGGTTTGTACAAATGTCATATTGTACATTGACTTTATAAACAAAAATTGAAATACTGCAAAATTTGTTTATATTACTAATATTTTTTTCTTTTATCATCCGTTCAACTATGTCTATTAGAAATTATTTCCATCTCTTGCTTTCAGTTTAACCTTCAGAACAATGAATTAGAATGGTGAATATTTTAAGATACAGTAAAAATATTGACAGAAAATCGTTTACTAAGAGAAGAAATCTTGGTATGACTTTCACATTAGACCTATTATTTGGAAGCATATTAATATTATAATTAATCATGCGTTAACAGTTGTATTAAAGGTTAAGCACTGAGAGATTTACTTAATCACATATGAAGTGTACACGGTGATGAAAGTTAAATAAGTACACTAGAATATTTTAATTTACTCCTCAAGACATTCCGTAACTATACATGGAATACTGCACGTTTGCAACATTTAGGAATAACACATTGCATATAAAAACACTGTTACTTTTTAAAACCCCTTAAAATTATGAATATACAATTGTAAATGAATCCTTAATCTAAGAATATAATTACTTTTTAAATGTACTTTTATGGAACTTAATTAGTATTTTGCAACCAAATTGAAACTAATTCATAGTTTCTTTAAATTTCTTTGGACACTGTTTGCAATAAGTAATACCCAACTTTTAGAACAATAACATAATAATAAATTTGTATTATTTATAACATAATTTCAAAATATGTTATGTAGTTAATTTCAAAATTTGCTATATAGATTTTAACACACATTATAAGCCAACCTATCTCATTTAATAATTTTATATTACATTTACACAACAAATGTATACATTTGATTAGCTGCAATATCAATTTGTGTTGTTTACAAAACATAGTTTTAGTATTTTATTTTCAGAAATGAAAATATGAGGAACTATACACACAAACTCTTGGAGCATTAATGAAAAGAAAACATTTCACCAACTAATTAATTGTAACTTAAATTTATTTTGTAGTGATGCATGCAAAAATAAAATCTTCCAATAAGACTGAATACAAATTACCTACAAATAATAAAATAATGATGGGTCTCCTATACAGAGAAAAAAAAAACAACATTTTTGTGGGTAGTATAAAAATTCATAAGGAATACATTATACAATAAGTATATAACAATATACAAGAACCACTTCCTTGGTTAATATAAAACATGAAACTATGGATTTTGAACTACAGAATGAGTTTGTTTTTCAAGTAAATTATAATCATGTAAAGTCTCAAAAAACACAGATCAGTGAGAATGTAATAATAGCCCAATCATTTTATAAATATTCTTAACTTTTTTATTAATTTTTCTTTAGATAAAGGTCATACTAAATGCAAATCTCAAGGTGATTTACAACTCATACATACCATCTAATTAAAATACATGGAACTGCAGTGTCTGGGAAAGTTATTGGATTTTCTTGAAAAATAAATAAATTGATCACTAACCAAACAATTTCTATAAATCATTTAAAACAGTTACTTGTCTTAGGACTATTTTTAACTGTTTGAAAAACAGTTTTTGGTATTAGCATACATGTCCATTCTGTGCTATTAAGAGCATAAAAAGGAATTTCTTTATGATGTTGAATGAAATATGTGAAAATATAATTATAAAATATATTTGTACTGAATGAAATATTGGTCTGTAACATGTCACATCTTAGATTACCTTAAGGTCTATAAAACATAATAGAAAGAACAGAATTAGAATCTTTAATAAAATGTATACAACAAATGTATACAATATAAACATTCAAAAATCTCATTTAAACTGCACTCATTAAGCGACATTATACTATGAAAGCTTTATGTTTTCTCATTAATTGAGAAAATGTTCTCCAACTGACAGCACCAAATCTTAGGTTATTCTTACAGGTCATCTCTAAAAAGCTAATGAATTTTAGGAACTACAAATATATGTACATTTATAATTCATTACGTATGTTCATCCATCAAAACACACACACTCACACACTTCCTTTCAAACACTAACCTAAAAACATCAAACTAGCAGAAAACCAAATTTTTAAATATCTATCATATATTAGAAAATGCTGAGTGGTCACAAAACCTGCTGTAAGTTGAGAGTACAAACAATTTACTTGTGTAAAACCTTTAGTTGTGAAAAATAAAAACAAATAAGAATTGCAATACACAAATTAGAAACATATAAAATATTCAATAATATAGTAGTACACGTAATTTTCATAAGCTTGACACACTATACAAAAGTATAGGAAAGTAATAGGATTTTTTACAATAAGTAATTTTTAAAAAATCGCTTCTTGTTGTGGCATTGCTTAACAAAGAGGTATTACAAAATCTTCCATGACTGTTATATCTTTAATATAACCCTGAGCAGAGGGATGAAAAACACTATTTCCTGAATTTGAAATTATGTTACTTTAACAATTACATTATGCCATTGTATATTAACTATTCTCCAAATTCCAACAAAATGGAATTCATAATTAATGACAGACACATGAATATTGCATCAAGTTTCTTGTAATTTATTTACAAGTTGATATCAAACAAAAACTTTTACATTGTACTTTTCACACTAATTAGATCTGAAAACAATTACTCATACACCTCAAATTTCCTAGTATTTTTGAGACTGAATGTGTCATTCTAACAAGTACAATTCTGTCAAACTTTAAATATGAAAAAAAAAATGTCAAAATTGAGGTATTTATTAATGCAATACAGCTTGCTCATCAATATATACAATAGCAATCTGATACAAAACTTTTATATTATTGGTTATTCCACTATGTAAACATACATATTTACGATCATAATTATAAAACTAATCAAAAACTTTTGCTATAAATACCGAAAGCATTATATAATAAAATATGATACATGGGAATAAATTAATTATATTACAATATATTTAGAGTAATATATGTAACAAAAATTAAAAAATTTCAGTAGAGCCAACAACAAGTAAAAATAGGTTCTCAATAATTGAGCCGAAACTGTGTGTTTTGGTACCTGTAGCAAAAGAAAAACCTCAAGTGTGTAGGTATAGAAATCACAATAAGTAGAGATATATTTTTCTCACTGAACATATTTTACAAAAATAACTGAACATATAAAATTTTGACATAGGAGTTTTGTTTTATATACCGATACAAATTTATTTCCTTGAATTTTATGTTATATAAAACATATTTCTGCAGGCATTTCATTGCATTCCTTTTCTGCAAATAAGTTTATAATTTTATCATAACAGAAGCACCTTTTTGTTTTTTTCTCTATACAAAGTGTAATCATATTCACCAGTAATTTTTGTTCCAGTGAAGGGCAAAACTGTGATTTTAATTTGAGCTTGCAAAATGAAAGTTCATGTATAGCTAAAATTACAGGCATGCAGGGGAAAATTCATAATGTGACCAAGCTTGGATAGATATTCACAGCAATTCCTGAAGAAAATTACTATCATTCTAAATCAGTATTGTATTTTATGGCAAGGTTTGTACCCATTTTGCCAGCTCTGTTATATATGCATACAAAATCAGTAGTAGTCCCATTTTGAGTTGTTATTCAACATCTTGAAGATACACATTATCTTCACTTTGCTCTCCCGGCATTTGCATTTTCTTTCTTTTCTAAGTTTTATTTCAGTTTACTTAAAAGTTATCCAAAGTCGCCTTATTGCACAATCCACACGTTAGAATGAACAAAAAAATATATTTCATACAGTTGTGATTCCATACTTACTATTCAAGGTTTGAAAAAAGCATCATTGAAATGAAGAAAGATAAAACAATTTCTTCATTAAGTTTCAAATTATTTAACTGAGCTATGTTATGGCAACATAGTCATAGATTTATTACTCATTGTTGACTAAACTGAAACAATGTGTTTAACCAACTATTTAACAGTTACCATTTTACTATTGTTTTCAGATATCTATGCATTACTGTTGATATATATAATGACAGAATGAATTTTTAATTAAATACATATGCAAGCTTTACCACTCACTTAAAAAGAGTTTTTAATCCTTATAATATCAATATACACAAGATAAATATCAGAAGGAACTTCAAAGTGACAGCTTTATACATCTACATAAAATCACCATATTAGTTTATAAACACAAATAAGAGAAAGCTGTATAATTTAAGTCTATAGCAATTCCATCTTATCAGGATAAATCTATAAAAGAAACTCATTAAATAAGAATTGACTAGTGAAAGAACAGATGTGGAAATTAATGTAGCTGCAAGAAAGGTTTAGAAAATATACATCTGTAACAAGTGGTTTCCAGTCTTAAAGATCTACAAAATTCATAACTTGAGGTCTTCTGATGCACCAAGATTGGCAAGACTCTTCTTTATACGTAATGCTGTTAGACGAGCAGCAGCATTTTGGTACCAGCACTCTTTCATTATTTTTGACATCACATGCAGTGCCTGTAAAACAATAATTATTTATATGTAATATCTCACCAAATATGCAGAAAGAATTAAAGTTATACAATAAATAATGTCCTAAAATATATTGTATTTTTTATCATTTTAATTAATATTCAATTATAATTATAACACTGCTATCTTTTCACTTGGGTGTGGTAACGAAACACTAACTTATTTATTTGAAGGTAAGAAATGCAAAGAATTAGTATATGATGAAGTATAATATGATTTTTTAATGGCATTACATTAACTAACTTCCTGTTTAAATTTTAAATACCAAATGAATCCATCTCTCATTAAGCAAATTCAGTGGCAGAGAAACAACCAAGTTGTTAAACACAATTGTTAGCTTTGACAACAGGTTAATTTAATTTTATGTTGCAATAATAGCCAACACACCCAGCAATGCATATAAGAAAACAGTCATAAATGTTGCCGACATGTTTGTATCAGTTTTTACTTTAATTGATGAATAATTTCATTTGATATATAACATTTCAAGATATTTAGTTTCAGAATCTAATACTGTAACAATATTCCAATCATCACTGTGGCAACTTGAGGTGAAATAAGATTACTCTGAACATAATGTTTGTCATGAGACTGTTTCAAATTGGAAAAATGTTCTTTATTGTAAGTTGTAAATTCCCTCTCTGTTTGCCCCATGTAACAATGCACTATTATTCTTAACTTAGTTTACTGATAATGTTTTCTTATTAAACTGACTTCTTAGCCATTACATATTGTGAATTTCAATTATAGTGCACTTCTTCATGTACTCTCTCTTCTCCTCTCCCATCCTCATTGCTCTGCTACTCCTTTTCTCTGGGTGACTTGGGTCACCATCATGTCTTGTTAAGCGCAGGCCAAGTGGACCAATAAGATGCAGCAAGCCTGCTCTACTCATCATTATGATCATCAGCATTCCAAGCAGTCAGTCAGTCAGAGAGAATTGGACAGTTGCAGTAGAAGCCAGTAATTCAATCTCAACCAGGCTCTCAAACGATTGGATCCAGATGCATGTTCCAAATCAGAAGTTTCCTGTCAGCATGGCAGTCCTTCTGGCCCTAACATCCTGCCCACATGGACTTCTCAGAAGTGCATATCTTCAGTACCCAGACCTGGGCTAGCTGTGAAAGTTTCTGCACTTAATCACTCTTGTCAGAGTGATTTTTTGGGATAGCCTTCACTGGATTTCAAGCTTGTTCTTGATAGTTGTTGACTATTTTATTATGCAGCTGCCCTATCACCTGCTAATAGCCAGTATGGTATAATTGTATGCACTTGGGACACTGACCGGGTCACATCAATGCATGAAGGAGCATCCAATCCTCAGATGATGTCATTTGTTTGTGCTGTAACTGCGCCTACTAGGACTCTATGTAATTAAACTCAGCAGCCAGTATGGTGCCTGCCAATCTAACACTTCAGGTAAATCACCAAATTTTTCTTTCTCTATTTCCTGTCCTTATTGTTTTAATTAGTTTGACATCATTTTCTGACGTTTGATGTGTGAGCAAAGCTTGAAGGAGGGAATAAACTGTCTCAAGGACTTTGTGCTTTAATGCCTATATACACGATATTTGTACAACTTCTCTTTGCTGATTTGTCATGAAATACTCTGCTATATTACTTGTGTGCGAGAAATTTATGAAGAATTTATGTATTTGATGGCAATTGGCTGTATGCACGTAACAATTAATTTACATGTGTAATATTGTGTTCAATTGATTGAATGGCGCTTGGTATTATGAGTTGATGTCTTAATACAAATAGATTCTACGTTATAATTGTGTTCCTGAATTGAAACTCCAGTTCATATTATTTCCTCCATTATCTCACACCAGAACTGACATGATCCCCATTTAGTATGTGGTCACACAAAGAAATCACAAAGGGAAGAACAGGATCTTTCAAGGAACAGTGTATTTTTTGTCATGTAAGTAATAAAGAATGTTCATAATATTTATTATCAATACCATTAATTTTTCCAGTAGGACCTTTCAGCCAAACTTGGCCATAATCATCTAAAAAAATTATAATAAAACCTTTTTGAAATGAAATCCCATATTGTTTTGTCAAAAAACGGTATCTTTAAAATTCAATAAAAAAATTTAATAACAAAATCAAAATTACATCTTATTTATTTTACAAATGTTCGATTTTGACTCTAAAAACCTTTTCTTATAGTTCTTACACATAGTTAGAATTTTCCTGCAGTGCAGGATTTTGCTTCAAAATGTTTTAATACAATTGCTTAAAATCTTTTTTTATTAATGAATTTGCAAAACTGGAGATTTAAAACCCAAAGTGATCTTAATAAGCTATTTCACATTCACAGTCATAAAAAAAATACTTAGAAAGTCCATGAAGGTGGAAGTTTGTAATGAAGGGCTGTGGTGATCACCATTTATTTTCATTGGGTGAAATTTTCCCAACTCGAAACACTCGGTCAGGGTAAGCATCAAGGCAACAGAGAGGGAAGATATTGAGTTCCTGAACATGTCAGATCAATTTGGTGGCTTAAAGATCTGTTACCCGAGTCCAGTTCCTTGACCCTAGGGATTTTGAACGGCACATCTCCCTACAGAAATTTGAGAAATCGCAGGCCAAGCTGAATTTTGATTGGGGCCGAGGGTCAGGTGATCCGTCATGCACCTCATGGTGGGAAGGATGAAATAGATGACTTGGGAATATGGATTGGAGAAATTTAGTCAGTTGGGAATGATCTGCTAAACAAGTAAGACTTCTGGAGAGTGCATGGTGCTTATACCACGGCATGAGAGTAATTAGAGTTTGGAGTTGGCGATGAACATTTAAATAACAAAGAAGCTTGAGAGAGGCCGAGTGCGAGGCAACAAGAGTTGGTCACGAATAAGAAAAGGGTCTTGAATCTAGAGGCAAACCTAGAGAAGTCAACAGCAGTCCACTCACCTAATTCCCTGGACTCAAAGAAGATAACATGAATGTCAGCAGCTGTAATTCTGAGAATCCAGTCCACGTACCAACCCAGAAGTTCATTCACACCTCAAGGCACCGCCACCAACACACAGATTCCCCAGAATTCCAGACGCTAGAGTGTCAATATCGAAATGTGTTATGTCTGACTTTCTTGCTGCATGAAATGCCCACCAAATGACTCTTATTAGATTGATTCTCATGCCGAGATAGTCGTGGTAAACTTTAATTGGACCCTAGGATTTTGTATTTCTTTTTTTCTTTTTTTGTTAATAAATTTTATTTGTTTTTTAATCTAACAAAACAAATAGCTTAAAAATTAAATTTACATCCAATCCCTCAAGTTTACATTATAAAATTTGGCTTCCCAAAATGTGGGGCAACGAATTACAACATATAGAATATGTAACACTTTAATTTTGTACAGCATGGGAAACATCATTATCATCTTCTGTTTAATTTTTTTTTGTCTATCATCACGAGTTAATTTTATTACGAGTTTTGTCTTGTTGTGTTTGCGATCGATTTGTGTTCTTCAGATATATTTTCTTTGCTTCAGATATATGTAGCCATGTGTGTTAAATCCACCAACTTTTAATAGCACTTCCTTTTTTATTACTTTCTGTTTTGGTTCATATTTATAATAATAGGGAATAATTTTTATGTGGTTAAGAAGCAGGAAGAAAATGGAATCGGTGTAAGACTTAATCTTAGTTTGTGGACGAGAAATTGGCACGGAGAGTTGACATCAAGGGAAGATTTGTTAATTCGGATAAAATCAAAACTATGGTGGGAGTAGTGACAATGGACGCGATATGGGAAATACTAAATAATTTAGTTTGGGATTAAAATTGGAAATGGCATAAGTGTTTGTGGAAACTAGCGTAAATATGAATAAATTCCAAAGTACATTCCAGAGTTTGGAAAATTTGTTAGACAGAAATTTGTTGACGAGGAAACACTAATCGTCGAGACAGGCGAGGATAATATAGGAATCGACCAGGAAGTAATTATAGAAGAACTGGAAGCTGTAGAGAAACTGATGATTAATACAGGAAAACTTTAAAGTATTGTGAATGGAGAATTGAAAGAAATTCATATTTCAGGAGAGGTTGACAAAGGGAACCAAGCATTGGAAGATGAATTGGAGGAAGCAGAAAGAATTAATTAATGATTTGTTAATATCTGACATAATAAATGTAGAAATACGGGAAAGTTACAACAAAAATGAGATTTTAGAATACATGAATAGTGAAATCAGTTAGACTGTAATTTAACGTGAGCACCAGAAAATAAGTATATGATTAGATCAGGGAGACTTGTAAATGTGGAGAAAGGTGTCTCAAATAAGTATATCACAAAAATATTACTAAGCAATGCTAACTGGCATTACCTGTAGTGATTTATGGACAGAAAGCAGGTGGTAATGAACGAAGGTAAAGGTATTTGTTCAATGTTAGGGATTTAATTTTTTGATATAATTTTGGAATGATCTTAGTGAGAAACTTTTATTATGTTAATGTATTCTTTTTAATAAAAAAAGGGGGAATGGAATGAAAGAAGGGGCTAACCATAATCTTTCATTTATTTAACCTGTTTTCCTACCAACTAATAAATTCTAGTTCTTTGGGGTAACACATGCATCGCTATATTCGGGTTTGTGAATTTAAAAAAAAAAGGAAAAAAAATACTGCATGAAATTATTGTGTTTGCTTTTAAGTGAATGGACTGATAGAGATGGACATACGCAAAGTGGACAAACAGTGTTGTGTGACGGTGCAATAAACAGTGGTCAGTTTGGCATTAAAAAGGATGAAATTATTTAAAGAGAAAACTCTTAAACAAAAGATATATTTCAGAAATTCACCTTTCATGTTTTTTATTGTATTGTGTGTTTCAATGGGACTCCTAATTAGTTTATTTCTGTGTGTTAATTCCGTTCATTTAGGAAATAATTTTTTACGTAGAAAGTTTCAGAAAACTTAGGTGGGGTATAGTAAGAAAAAGGTTGTGAAACACTGATCTTGTTACCATTTCATTACACTAAACTTAAAAATGAGAACTTATGATGAGAAAAGATTTATAATTTAATTTAATCAAGAAATTAAAATGAAGAAAAAAGTTGATAAGTAAATGTAAAAGTTCCTTAAATTTAATATCATACCTCATTAGACTGCCACCTGTTGGGAATTGAAGGTCTTTGACGGTCTATGCACACAACTTTCCTCATTTCTTCAATTGTTGGATCTGACTGAACCATGTCATAAAATGGTAACTGGTATTCATCATAAATACCACCAACATTACACCTTCTAGCTATTTCCCAGAAAATGAGTCCTAGAGCATATACATCTGCTCTTTTGAATGAATCAAAATGATTCATATTTATCAATTCTTCAAGCACCTGCAACAAAATTTGTTACTCAATGTAAATATTCTTTCCCCAGCAAATTGTTCTGATGAAGCTGTCAATGGCTATCCGCCACTGTAAATTTATAAGCAACCTTCTGATAAAAAGGGCAGTGTCTCCAAAAATTCAAGAAATTCAAATCCTACATGTGCCTGCCATCTGTGAACCTCAGGTAAGTCACCAATGTACTGTCTCTCTCATGTACTTATTAATTGTTTTAATTAGTCTGACAATGTCATTTTCTGATGAGCAAACAGACACCTGGCGATAGAAGAAGCAGCGCCTTGTCCTACTGCCCAAGGAAAGGGATCCACAGGAAAACCCCTCCTCCTACCGGCTAATATGTCTCCTGGATAGGCAGGGAAAGTGCTGTAGAGAATAGTTTCGACAGGCTTACAGCTCATATAGAATCAGTGGAAGGATATTGGAGAGTCAGTACGGTTTTAGGAAGTGTAAGTCAACAATAGACGCCATAGAAGAGGTGGTTGGAACAGCTATTGGTGTGTCATTAGGTGAATGAAGGCTGCTATACATTTGAGTAAATGCATGTTAATTTCAGCATGTGAGTGAATTTTGTGCATGTAAGTGCAAGTGAGTTAATGTATAGCCTGCCACTAAGATTGTTTACAAGATGAACGGATCTTACTAGTAATTAGAAGTAAATAGTTATAATATTAATAAATAATTATACATATGTGAGCCAACTGGCAATCCAACCCTCGTGAAGTAATGCTTATCAGCAGTTCTGCGAGGAGGTATTTTGTAAAGGGAGGTGGTTTTTAGTGGGTAAAAATCCCATACACCGTGAAACTCTGATTCCATGGCACTTTTGGAATATTTTCCCCTACCCTCGTTAAAAAAAATAATAATAATAAAATATTTATAGTAAGTAAGGATAGAAATGAGAAATCATGTGCTGGCATAGAATTATGCTCAAAGAAGAATGTTTCAGTGTAAAGAGGTATGGAAGAAGAAATACTGAAAATTATTCAGTACCGCCGGGACTCAAACCCAGATCGTCACAGAGCCTCCGCTGTAGCAGTAAGGTGCCTTTTACTGATTTAGGCTACATTACTGATGGCCAATATTGTCAGTCTACTGGTAGTAGTTAGGTTAATTGAGTTGGGATGGATACAGAAGAGGGATAGAAGAGTTTATTTGGAGCATCCATATAGGATAGATAAATTAATGTTTGAAATGTGATGTGGTCACACACATTGGATACTAACAAGGTGACTATAGTTTTGAACTTCAAAGTTGTAAATCATCTGAATTGTAGACATTCGTGTAGAAATGTGAAGTACAAAATATAAATGCCGTCAAGATTCCTTGAAAATCAGAAAAAAAATTAACGAAATTTTTATCGGCAACTTTGGCGGGATGATACTTTTCTTTATTATTTTCGTAATCTGAGCATTAGGTTTATGCTAGAAAAGAATTTTCAGGATCTATTCTGTAATATCTGCCGCAAAATTTAAGCTCAAAAGAGCCATTTTTGGAACGACGTCTACTCTGACGAACGGCTGCCGCCTGCGAAAAAACTCGTATTTCAGTCAGAAATGCATATCTCGAACTGAAATTTTTCAGATGTTCATCTAAGGCATCATAGTACAAACTGTAAAAATTTCATCAAAATCGGAAATGGTTTCTCGGGGATCGGTTCTGAAAACTAAGGCACGACATGGAACGACCCATTTCCTATTTTTAAAGTGAAAAAAATCAATCAAGGAGTGAAAAAACCATTAATTTTATTTTTTCATGTGGTAGTGTATATCTTTATAAATAATAATTATAAAAAACTTTTGTCGTTATCCTTTTCCCTCACGATGATATTCCGCTTCGCGTCGATAGTGATATTTCATTTAAAAAAATTCATTTCACCACTTCAGAGTTTTTTTCAGACCACTTACAGATAGTTTATAGATACAATATTTTTTTTCTGGCTTCCTTTCCTATTGAAGTATTCCCATAAAAAATTTCATCAACATCGGTTGGTAAATAAGGAAGATATAATGTATTTTCTAAGGGAGAACAAATTTCATTTCATCCGCCGATCGAAAAAAAACACGCGATTTCAAAAACTTTAGCAGGCTGTAAAACAAAAACCATTTGTGATAGAGCAGAAATATTTCATATCATTCCTTATATCCATGAAAGGAACAAACATGCCAAGTTTCATCAAAATCTGAGACCATGGGTGTCGAATCGTATTTTTTTTGGGGTTGATTTGACGTGGAATGACCCAGTTCTTAAATTTTTGGAGGAATGTTAGGACGACATTTCCAGTGATTGGCTAGCTGACGACTCGAGTCTGGTGGCTTACCTCTAATTGAAGCTTGGCATTTCCATTGGGGACAGGAGGAAGTTCTTCACATTGCAGAGGAGTTAGCATCCTTCATTCATTCCTCCTGAAGAAGAAGGTGAATGCTTCCAGAAGAAATTCTCCTTTGCCAATACCAAGCTTCAATTTCATGTAAGCCACCAGATTTCTCTCTCTCTTTTCTATGCCAGTTGTTCATACATATATAAAGCAACTAAGGCAGCACCTTAAAATGAAGCATTATTATGTTTTATTGAAAGTCATGAAAATATGCAATATTCTAACTTCCTGGTCACAGTAAATATATTGAAATTACAAAATACAATTAAACTGGATATATTAAAAGAATTAACCAATTAAACTGTAAAAAGTTTTCCACGTACCTCTGGTGCCATGTATCTCTTGGTTCCCACTCTGTGATTGAGTGGAATATCCACAGTATCAGTAGCTACATCATGTCGGACAGCTAAACCTAAGTCTCCAATAGCGCATGTTCCATTAACTTTAACCAAAATATTTTTAGTTTTAAGATCTCTGTGAGCTATTGCAGGTTTTCCTAAAAAAGAAGGATTAAAAGAAAAAATTACCAAATGTGATATTGTAAAAGAAAAACTTGAAATTTTAACAAGCCCATGTTACTCTCAGGACTCAAAACAATTGCTCATTGAAAGAATATTGGGTTAACTGTCATGTCTCCATTTCTTTAGTTTATCAAACCATCTTAATCTCAAATATTTTGTGTTTGGCACATTAAAGAAAGAAAAATATTTATTTGATACAATACTTAATTATAAGTGATGAAACATCTCTCAAATGGTTCACTAGGGCCCCCAGGCTGTAGTGTAAGGATCCTACCCGGTGTTTCACCTAAAGGTGATGCAGGGAAAAACCCTAGAAAACCTGCATCAGGTAGGTCGGGCTAGTGGGTACTACTCCTGCGCCCTTCTGATGACGGGAGACTGGATTGCTGTGTGCTCTGGATTTTATATACAAGGCACTGTTTGAACACAATGTGACTTATGAGGTTTGCCCTGATACATTCCTATAGCAAACATACAATTGTCTAGAAATTTTGGTTTTTAACAGTGAACACCTTAGAGAACTGGTTTGTCAATCTTTTGAAGATTTAGGTTCCTTTCTTCCCCCCTTACAGGCCAGAAAAGGACTTACACTAAAAGACATATTCAAACTTACAACAGGATAGATTATGACCTCATGTTCCCTGTCAAACGAGATGATTAATTTTCTGTTAAGTGTGAAATAATGCTTAAATATTACTAACATTTCATTTAAATAATAATATTTATTGACTCACTAAAAAGTCACAGTGTGAATTGTGTTACATGTGCCAACTCTGACATACTATATCATATAAATTATAATTTAGTAGCAAGGGAACATTGGGAAATCCTCCCAGATAAATTGCAAGCTTTGTCTGGCTTTCTATTGTCCAAACTAGACAGAATATTAACCACCGCAGCACTGTCAAACTGTACAAAACATAATTCCCTATAACTGCTTATGCCAAAAACCATAACACCAATAATTTCTATCAGTGATTCACACAGACCCAATTCAAAGCATTTTCCCTATTCATCAGATGCTGAACTATTTACAATAGAATCTCATTCATTTTCCTTACATATTAGGGTATTCTTGCACAAGAGTTTGCATAAAATAAATATGAAAAGTTTTCTAAGGTCGACTGAGTTTAATTTTTAAAAATTGCAATGTATTACTCTTTTCTCTCTTATGTATGTAGTGAGATGGAGGGTTCATTATGAGTCTATGATGTTGCTAACAAATCAATTCATTTAATAGCTTGAAACATTTTAATCTCCCTCTTTGCTACTATTTCCTCCACAATGTTTCTGATGGGAGAAGATTTAAAAAGAACTCTGACTTAAACTATGATATAACTTAGAATTCTGTCACATTTACTGTTGGATCAATTTCCATTACACCATCTTTTTTATCACGAATGTTTCTTCTGCTGGCATAATTTTAAAACAACAAATACAAATCGACTTAAACCGTTCTGATATTTAAATGAATCAGGTGCTCCAAGTAAACAGCATTGTGATTAACTTTACTTTTGAGAAATTCAAAACCTGAAGTTACCTGGGCCTCCTCAACCAGCGTGGATATTATTTTAATATAAATAACACAAAACATCAAAATGTGAAATAGTTGGAGCTATTACACATGTGCTGGGAACTCGGTGTGGGTGAGAATTAAAACCAAATAGAATGTTCACTTATTTCTTAAAAAGGGATAAAAGAGTGGAAATCCATGGCAAAAGAAGTTCCTTAAAATCGGAAATTTCTTCATACCAGGGCTCCTTACAAACAGAAGGAAATTATATCATGCATTCAGCATTTTTACAGGGACAAACTGTAATTTCTTAATAATGGGAACCTTAAAACAGGGTGTTACTATAATACTGCTGTCCAAAGTTGAAAGGCAGTAAGTAAAAATTTTTGAAATTGAAATAAATGTGTTAATTAATTTATAAAGACCGCTTGATATTTCCTTGTATATGTTGTAGCGCAGTAGAACTCAGTCCAATTTTTTACTATTTATGAAAATTTAAATTGCATAAATATTTCGGCATGAACATGTCACTGGCCAGGAAGAAGGGTTTTCCGCGAGCCAACTTGTCTACCAGCTGCTTCAGAGTTCCACAACAAGGAAGTTCCAGTGACATCTGCAGCAAGATGCATATGCAAACAACTCAGGTTCGTCAACGAATGGAAAATCTGCTACACTTGGTCACCCAAACAATAATTATCCCTGAGAACTTTATTTTTGTACATAATACATATACATGATGGACCCATTTAAAAAAAATCAATTAATAAATGTACATATTAAACCCAATTATTAAATTCATTAAATAATTAATACATCCCATCATTTACAGTATAAAACCATTTTCAAAGAGATAAGGGGTTTATGTAAATGTTGAAGCTCAAAAAAACTTTATCCCTAGATTTCTCAAAAGTATTTTTTTAGACTTACTGCGCTTCTCATTTGAATGGATAGAGAACATAACTTTTACTGCTGTTTACACACAAGTCTTTTCAATGTCATACACAATAGTTGTCGCCTCAAAAATTATCCAATTTGACTGAATTAGATCAACCATCTCTGAAATAATGAATCTTTGTTACATGTGGGTAGTTCTCTTTCAGAAAGGCCATCACAGTTTTTGAATCTCATATACCATGCCAACAGGATTCCTTGAAATTCCGAAAAAAAAAATGCGAAATTTTTATCAGCAACATTGGAGGCCGATGCTGGCTACGGATGATACTTTTCCTTATTAATTCGTAATCAAAGCATTAGGTTTATCTCGGAGAAGAATTTTCAGGATCGATTCTGTAATATCTGTCGATATATTGAAGCTTAAATGTTGTATCTGTTAATCGCGTCTTTCTTTGTTAATCTTTTTGTTTTGTGCAATATCTTTGTCTGCGATAATATCTTTAGTGTGGTAGCCACGAATAAATCGGAGTAATAAAACAGTGATCGTAATTGTTTTATTCTGTATATTCCCAATACACGACATTTGATGCCAACGTGGGCAGCATGCAAGTCATTTAGGATTTGTTCTCTAAGTGATGGCGGAATGACAACATGATGCTCAAACAGAAGACATCCTCCTGCCAGTGTATAACTACATTCAGGACATATTGCACAAAACAAAAAGATTAACAAAGAAAGACGCAATTAACAGATATAACATTAAAAGTGTCACTTTTGGAACGACGTCTGCCTTCTGCAAAAAGCCTCGTATTTCAGTCAGAAATGCATATTTTGAACTGAAATTTTTCAGATGTTCATCTAAGGCCTCATAGTAGAAACTAAAAATTTCATCAAAATCAGAAATGGTTGCACGGGTCATCGGTTCTGAAAACCAAGCCACTTTATATGGGATGACCCATTTCCTATTTTTTAAGTAAAAAAACAATCAAGGAGTGAAAAAAACATTAATTTTATTTTTTCATGTGATAGTGTATATCTTTTTGAATAATGATAACTTCAGAATTTTTTTCAGACCACTTGTTACAATAATTTTTTCTTCACATAAATAAATTTAAATGATAAATTTAATTGGTAAAAAATAAACAAATTCACATAAATAATTTCATTAACATTGGTTGGTAAATAAGGAAGGATAACTTATTTTCTATGGAAGAACAAATTACATTTTCCTGCTGGTAGATAAAAAACACGTGATTTCAAAAACTTTAGCAGGCTGTAAAACAAAACCCATTTGATGTACATGTGGGAGTATGTGGGGTAGAGTGGGAGAGTGGGGGGTGAATTGGTGAGTGAGGGAAGAGTGAGAGGGGAAAGTGGGGAGGAGGGGAGAGTTGTTGGCTTTGTTTGTTGGGTATCTATTGTTGCTGTCTAACAGCTAGTGCACCATAATTTGAATCAACAGTTAAAAGAAAACATTGTCGAGAATGTTAAGAGAAATTAGTCAGGTACCTTACATATGATGAATTTTTGAAGTTATTGAGAAAAAAGTAAAGAAGAAGGCAGTTTAAAACCATACGAGCAAAATCTGATATCATTAATATTAAGAAACTTTCAAAACAAAAAACACAGACCTTGGGTTCCAACGATGTCCATGTGTAAATGAGCTAATCCAGTAGCAATTGAAAGGGACATTCTTATCATGCCAATTGTATCTACTGTACACCTATTGAGATAATCAAATAGAGATCCATTTTCATGGTAATCAGTTATTAACCACAATTGTGTCCATGTTCCATTATCTGAAAGATTGGTAGAATTATTCTGAAAGCTCAAACAACTATTTACATTTAAAATAAGAGTAATTATGAATTCAAATTTAGTGGAAATTATATAGAAATTTACATACAGTAAAACAATTTGTAAATTACTACTACCCCAAACCAAACAAAAAATGGGTAAAATAGTTTGTTTACTACAAGAGTTACATAAAATAAATCTTTAATAAATGGGTAATTGTGCAGATATCTAAATAAAAGCAATTTAATTAAACCATTTCTGAACAATGTTATAATACTGTTGGATACAAAATTATAAAATAATTATGTACAAGAATTTCCTTGAATGATTTAATTACTTTAGAAAATAAACATGATTGTAAAACTACAGGGAAGTGAAAGTGATGCTACATGTATAACTAAGCCAAATTCTCTTGTAAAATGATAAATCTAATTTGAAAAATAAACAAAGGAATTAAATTCACACACAGAAGAAAATGTATTGAGGTAACAACCTATATTAAAAAAAAAATACAACTATGTAAAGCAATAAATAATAATTCAATGGTATAATTCTGTAAGTAATGTATAAACAAATTAAAAAACATCACCTTTGTTATCTGCTGCAATAAAACCTAGTATGTTATCATGTCTCAACATAACAGTTTGATATATTTCAGCTTCCCGAAACCATGAGCGTTCCTCACGTGATGAAAATATTTTTACTGCAACATTCTCACCCCGCCAACGGCCTCTCCAAACCTCACCAAATCGACCCTTGCCAATGATTTCTACAAGCTGAATTTGTCGTGCAATACTTCTTTGCACTAGAAGGGGAAGACCTGTAAGAATCCAAAATAATAATTACATACTTTTATATGTTGTACTTAGTAGCTACAGACAAGAGAGATACATTGTAGTAAACAATATTAGATTACATGAAATATACTTTTCATTGAATATATTTGGAAAATATTGCATATACCAGTCTACTTTGGTATCAAAATTGGTGCTATGCGAGTCTTTGAGATTGATTCTGACATGTAGCATGTGATTTAAATTACAGTTTAGTGGGTCAAAGTGAAACACATTTCTGTTTTATATATTTAAAGGACACAACAAACACTTTGGCGATTAGTGATGGCTAACACTTCAAAGGGGAATTGGTATAATTTCTTTAATGTGCAATAAAGGTTCATATTTGAGTCGAAAAATATTTCTATGTGATGGTAATACTCATAGAGGTAGGGATGGAAATGAGTCTCATAAAAATTACAAGGTAACAATTGAGTTTGGTGTCAAAACCAGTGTGAGTCACCGAGTTCCATTTTGACATTTAATATTCCCCTTAGTAGGGGATGGAAGGGGATGAAACAAACTTTCAAATATAACAAATGGAGAATTTTGATAAAATACTTTTCATGTTTCTTTCAGCAGGAAACCAAACAAAATGGTGACGAGGCACAACTACTGCCCCTAGCAGCATGGGTGGCGAGAGTGGAAATTTTAAAATCGGAAAATATCTAATATTTGGGTTGAATAAATATATTTTGTGGTCAGTTACTTTCATACTGTCACTTGCTACACAATTTGTGTTAAATTGCAACTCCTTTTCTGTATGGGAGACAGATGGAGGGGTCTGGAGGAAGCCATGCAAAAAAAAAATTCTGTTTGGTGTTAAAACCATTGTAATATTAGTTGCTGAGTTACAATCTAACACTTAATGTGATTTAAGTAGCAGTTCACCCCCTCACTGGGAGATGGAAGGGGATAGAAGATATTTCTACGTAGTCATTAAAGGAGGTAAAATTTCAATATAGCTTCGTTTGCATGTTCTTAGTGACAAAAAAATTCAACCACAGACAGGGGAGAGGGTTGGAGGCATTAATTTAGAATATAAAAAATGGCCCACATTAGAGCCAAATAATTATTTATCAAAGTCAATTACTTTGATAGTATTTCCTACAACACAAATTGAACAGAAATTCAACCCTTTCATTTAGAGAGGAATATTCATAGGGGTGGGAGTCATATGAAAATAACAAGGAAACTATTGAAATTGGTATTGAAGCCAGAGTAATTCAAGTCGCTGAGTTACATTATGACATTTAATATGTGATTTAAGTGAAAATTCAGTGGGGGATGGAAGGTCATAAAACAAACATACATGTTTTATATATAATGGACGGAGAACTGAGTTAACCTGAGTCTGTAGGAGAAGGTCATTGAACTGCAGAAACTTCTAGTAACCCTGGAAAAGGCATCAAAATTTCGACAATAGACAAATTCCATTGGTTGTTACAAGCATGTGACATGCCAAAAGGAAGGTGCTAGAAGTGATGTCAAGGGAAATATGGAGAGAACTAATGAGAGGATGTTGAGGACAGATCAGCCTGGAAGTTGATCTACGATCACTTTACAATATTGATACACAAAAATTGCGTAAGTACAATGAGGCAATTACAATGAAAGGTGTCCTCAAATACCGGTCATCACAGAATGTCACTACCAACGAGTTTTCGAGGGATGAACCTGTGAATTCCAGCAGCTTGCTCCACTGCCACAGACGGGAGAAAAAGAACTGTACGTATTTATGTGCCTGGATGAATCATTTCTCTGCTACACAGCCCGCAATTAAACCCTTTTGATTAAAGTCTCATGCTCTATTAAAAATTTAACTATTAACTTTATTAATAAAATAAAATTTTATAAATCAAGCTTCCTTTAAATTCAAGAAAACTCCAGAAACATAATTTTACAATATAAATCGATACCCAGGCAACGCCGGGTTCCCAGCTACTGATAAATAATATTGTCAACCTCCTCCAACAAATAATCATTAATAATTAATAACTTAACATTTAGTTGTTGTTAATAGAAAAATTTTTATAACTAGATAAATTCAAACATTTTTATGACTATGAGAAATTAATTGAAGCCTGTCCGAGTATCAAACTGGATTTTAAATCCAGACAACTGTCTCTCAAATTTCATAAAGAAGTAGATCTTAGTCCTTGTAAGTGCTCCGAACATTGTAAGAGGTCAATTGTCAAGAATAATCTGTTACCTCTATTCAACAACAGTTTATATATGCCCATGTCATGCTCTTTCCAAATACATTTCTGTTGAGTAGGACCTGCGTAATCTAATCTTTCATCCACACTTTCAAAGGCAGTCAGTAACATCAGTTTCCAAAAATTATCTTCTTCTAATATTATGTCAGGATCACTGTCAGTTTCTTTGTATTCAATACATAAATCACTGTCTCATAATGCAAGTATTCCATTGTGATCAGAACTGCACACTTTTCTAGATGACATTTTGGATACTCGATTCATGTATTATTTCCTACTTTTTCGAAGATAAAATAAGTTAAGTTCTTCTGAGAAAAAGAATAGGAAAATCACTCTCCCGATGTCTCAAGAAATCAAGCAAGCTAACACAAGTGTCCTCTATTAGATATCTTGAAAGTTAAATGAATTTTTAGTAATATATGTGGCACATCAACAAATTTTAAGGCCTAGTTCCAAAAGGACAGGAACATCACGTCATACGAGATGAATGGATTAAATAACATCTATAAATCAACTGAGCTGCCAAATTACTAATTGAGATATCCCTACAGTGTCAACCACTAAATGGTCAACAAAATTAAAATTTAAACTTACAGAATAGTTTGCTTATATATCTATTCACAATTATAAAATGAATTCTTTTAACAGAACTCAGCTCAATAATCATATACATAAAAAAATGAATGTATGTCTGTCTGTCCCATATGTGCTCCTGTAGCACTGACCCAATCAAGTTGAGAATTTGGCGAGTTGTTGTGTGCACGCTTTTAAAGGTTTGTTTTGGCCCTTTTAAACACTACTACGGGCAGGGATGGAAATTTAAAATATACATTAACAGCCTATATTTGCATGGAATAAATATTTTTTTTGGATCAATTAGATTGATAGTGTTCTTCCTTATGATACTTGGCATGGGAGAGGACAACCCATTGGGTGGAGCTGACGGAGCATTACATAAAATTAACAAGAAAACACCCAAGATCGATGATGAATTTGGGGTTGTGAAAGTTGCTACATTTATTTTTGTCATTTAATATGCTGGTAAAGTTTTACCTCAGCCCCTAAAAGCGGGTGGAAGGGGAAAAAAGACAAAGTTTCATATATGTGGAGACATTACAACCAAACATGTGTTCCTTGCAACCAGGAAAGAAACAGTGTGGGGGAAGAAATGACTGCCACGATTAATATATCATGGAAACACTAAAACATACACAAACAGCCAATATTTGTGACAAACAAATATTTTTCAGGTGCAATGTGATTGATAGGGTTTTTCCAAATGATGTAAGCAAATAATTTAAACCACATTTGGCATGGGATGGGAAGGACCATTAGATGAAGAGAGGTGGATGTGTGTTACATTTAATATACTCCTTATGGGAATCACAATTAAATGTTTATATGTATACCAACCTGATCCTGACCCACTAGTAGTCATTTCAATCATATCTCTTATAGAAACTCCACCAAGAATAGGATGATCAGGTGCTTCAATTGAGTCATCAGAGCGATAACGCTGTTGATGAAGTCGCTTGCGACGTTTCTGCCATTTGAAGAAACAATACATCGCTACGAGGCTCACTCCACACATTGGTACAGCTATTGCAACAGCTGTCTCCCATTTTCCCATGCTTCCAGATGTCTGATCTGGAGGATCTGTCAAAACTTATTGCTTAGATTGGAAAATACAACAGATATAAAACTTAAAATATAACCATTATCTGCAAGCATAAACAACTATGATACTGAGATTGAAAATCATTTTAATAATTACTGTTTTCAAATCAAATGTTACATAAATACCACATCAATTGCAAATTACACACACACAAAACAAGCATCTATCAAAGAATAAAAGTAATGTTCCGTTAAGAAATATTTTTGATAAAACAAAAATTAATTATCAAGAAGTATTTAAAAAAATAATCGCAAGTTTTAGCTCATAAATTGACTATTATTAAAATTTTAATTTTGGTTGAATATGCACAAATTCTTTGCTTCTATAAAGTAAAATTGGACCAAATTCCCGAAAATTACAAATAATGACAAGTAATTATTACTGTAAAATAAAAACTGTCACAAATATAGTCTAAAAACAATAATTTAAAAATTAGAAAATAATGTTATGAACATTACATTTCACCAATAGCATTACAAAATAAATCCCAGGTAAACATCATTTATCCAAACGACAGCTCTCCAAAATGTCAATTATTCAAACTCATATTTTCTCCACATTAATTTTAAGGGCATTGTATTTTAATGCACTGTACAAACTATTTTCAATATAAGGCACTAAAGGGATCTTAATTGCCAAAGTAGTGCAAAAAAAATTTTAAAACCTATGGATTTTTCCTTAATTTAAACTGTAAAGGTAAGCTACGTGTGTTCTACACTGTTAAAGATTTGTCGTTTATAAGTCTGCTCAACTGTTTTTTGGAGTGTTTATTGAGACCACGTTACATTCCTTTCATTGATGCCAGACATAAGTAGACTACCCAGGGGATAGCCTCACTCCTTGTCTGTCATGCAATTGCAATAAACAAAAGAGAAAGCCAATTTCTCAATTTAATACAGTTTACTGCAGTTTGGGGGTCATCTTGAGTTTCCAACGTGTTGTGCTTTGTGAAAAGTGATGGAATTACAAACCAAATTAGATCTAAATGAAATAGAACTGTGTTAATAATTGAGAAAAATGAATCAAATTAAACCACCTAAAAAAAAGAAAGTGGTTCTAATAAGTAGTAAACTATTTTTAACACATTTCCTTATAGGTACTTTTAAAGTTTATAGAATCAGTTGTCTGAATAATCAAATATCAGAACTATAGATGCTCCCAATAAGTTCCGACATGCTGCTGCACTTAAAAACTACAAGTATACAACTTGTATGCCAAAATCTGGAAGAATAATTTAACTTCAATCAAAATGATACAAATTAATGTTGGACATTATTATTGTAAATACTAAAAATTTGGTAGTGCTTTTGAAAATTACTAGAAAAACAGAGTCAAAACGAGTCATGTAGAAATGAGAAAAAGTAAAAAAATTGTTACTGGACACAAATATCAACAGGAATTTACTATAACTAGTAGTGAAAATTTGTACTATTACCACATTAAATGAATATAATTTTACATTATTTAAATTACTCTTGTTTCAATCCCGATTGTAAAAAACAAAAGTTCTAAAATGCTAATGTAATATGATATTGATACAAGGACACACATTCAATACTTAAAATTTCTAATTCAACTTAATGCGGCATCATCCAGCTTCAGTAAATAAGTATTCAGATAATATAGGAACATATAATTCAGTTTTAAATTATGGAATACACTAAAATAGAATGTGAATAAATAAATAAATAATTTTATTTATACACAGTTCCTACAGCTTTTATCAAATGCCCTAATGCAATCCCATTACTGTAAAAATCCTATTAACACGATTAACTTTAACTCTCTTAAAAACTTATATGAACAAATTCAAGTGCTCTTTTCATAATAATGTACAGAAGAAGATAGTCTATATTTGAGAGTGAATACAGCATTAAAGGAATAGATTTTTAGGTATGGGAATACGAAACATAATTCACAGTAATATATTGGGAACACAAGATCACCAAATTATAATTAAGGTACTGAGCAAGAAGACTGCACATCTGTGGCGACATCCTACAGTACAGACAAAGCTGTTGGCCTCAACATTCATCTCAAGTTCTCTTTATTTTGTATAAATCCAGTCTCAATTTTTTTGGATGCACAGTGTATGTGACCTGTCAGAAACTTCCCTAAGAGAGAAAGAAGCAGTCAGCAGCTCAGTCACAAATTCAATATACTAAGACTGGACTGAATGGTAGGGTGCCACACGGTTCAGAGAACCACTCTCGAAAATTCACATTTTCGTACTTCCTTGCCAGTCAATTCCTATTCTCAATTTAAGGTAAGACAACTGTTATTTACCATCTCTTGTCCCTATAATTTTTTTAAATTATTTTACTTGGTCATCTTAGCTTCCTTTTTATATATACAATGACAGAAAAGAGAGATAAAGTAGGTGACTTACCTGAGGTTCACAGATGGCAGGCACCTTATAAGGTTTGGTGTTCTTTAAATTTTAGAAGGCACTGCCCCCTTTATCAGAAAGGAAGACTTTTAGAGTGATCAGCTAGCCGATCACTGGAAATGTCTTCTGATAAAGTGGGGTGGTGCCTCTGAAAATTTAAAGAAGACCAAACCTTACAAGGTGCCTGCTATCAGTAAACCCCAGGTAAGTCACCTACTTTCTATCTCTATTTCCTTTCCTTATTAATTACATGTATACATACAGAAACTGGGAGAGCTATGGAATAATAAAATAATTTTGTAATGGCACCCATAAGGTCATCGATGGCCAAAAGGCAAGCTTTTTATAAATGGAATAAAGACTTCAACATGACTGATGATAGAAACTGCTCAATTATAGTAGTGTGGAGAAATATGAGTCAACAATACACAATAAAATGCTACATCCCAAAATAAGGATTGAAATGAATGAGATGGTAATTAAAATATTATATACCCCCCCCCCCCCCACACACACACACACAAAATATTCTAAATTATTATCCTTGATTTAAAATGGATGTATGAATTATTTAAGCAAATGATACAGTGGCATGATTGCAATCATTTAAAAAAATCACTTTTAGATAACATAAATTATATCATGCACAAGCTTTAAAATATATCCCATAATTTAGCATAACCTACCTGGAAGCCTCTTATCAAGAGGTGGTTTCAAATATTTGTTACACATGTCGGATTGCTTACAACACTGTATGACAAAAGTGTCATTAAGTTTATTTACATAATGACACGTGATGGGGTTTTCAGGTGGATACTCTAAAGACTTATCCAGGCACCTGTTTGTAAATACAACACACAAAAGACAACACAGATTAGTGAAATATGAAAACTCATGCACTGATCAAAAATAGCCAGCCAAGGTTTGAGGGGAATAGCCAGTCAATAACAAAATGCTCCAAAAAGGAGCAACACTTTAAGCCTTCAGTTTAAGAAACACACAGGACACACAACAGGAATTTAAAAATTGTTAATGTTCACTACAAGACAAAATAATTCATCACTTGTAGCTATGGTATTCACATAGGTTTTCACTGCAAACTAAATTAATCTGACGGCACAGTAAGCTACAATATAACAAATAATTGTTAGTAATATTTTAGATTTCCTACACAGAAAGTAATGCATAAGAGTGCAAACATTAATATTTCACAGACAACACAATACATATATAACCAGATCACTTAGAAGAATAAGCTGTTCCATTTCAGTTATGACTTACATTTGATTTTGAAAGTATTTTACAATAAAACTTTTGTTGGTTGGAAGAGTCTGTGATTATGATTTTAGAACTAATTTGTCTATTATCCCATCCTTTTAGTTCATAAATACTGGCCAAATGATTTGGCTTAACCCAAGGTAGTTATTTAAAATTTCAAAACAACAGAATAATGCAGAACAATGATATGTTGCATTCAAAAATATTAAAGCTAAAAGCAAATATTCCAAATGCACTGAATAATAATTTCCATCAAGATTTCATACTACTCAATAATATTTAAGAATTGTTTCTACTATTGCTTTACATATAAAATTCATTTTAAAGTACTAGCATAAATCACTCGGTAAATTTAAATTGGGTGTAATTGGTAGGGAAGAATTGCAAAACATTGAATACTAACTGTATTAATAGGTCTCATGGTAAATAAATAGAAATTAAATTATATTCCTGAATATTGTGGTAGAAACTCATGGTAATGGAGATTACATACAAAAATATTTTCTATAAAACCAATTTCAGGACTTGCAATTGTAATGCACTGTGTAGTAGATTTCTCTAAAAAAAATAAGTAAATAGTAAATTTATAGAAAAACACAGAGATTTAACTTTTAACACTAACTGCAAGAAATTAATTCTGCACATAGTCATGGAATGACAACAAATGAATTGTCTAATGATAAATGCATAGGCCTTTGAGCAGTGTTTCCATTGTGACTTAAGTCTTTTCATTCAAGGAAATGATTTATGGAACACCCATAAATAATTTACATTTAGTGGCAGAATAAATTAATTTATATTTTACAAGATTTAGAAACATTTTAAATTGTATACTTAGTGAAACTAGGTTATTTATTTTTATACCATGATACAATTTAATTGTTTATAATATAAATTATCAAAAAAATACCAATAATACTTCGGATACAAGAATAGAACATGAAACTTAAACAAGTTTCTTATACACTGTCACCTGTTTCCCTGCATACATCCCTGCTATTTAGCGATTTCAATTTAAAGTAAGTCATTAACTGTTTTTGATCTCTTTCTTATCCACTGTTCAGACACAATCTGAGGCACTCAAAAATTTGACATTGCTGCTTCACAACCTGACAATTCCTACAATCAATCTAAGGCATCTGCTGCTCTCTATCCAATCCGAATGTGCTAACATTTTGGTAGGCAAGTGAGATTGAGAGCAGTTCATTTAACAAAAATCGATAGTGTGCATCATCAGGTTGGTAAGCAGCAATATTAAAATATTTCAACCAAATTCTACAGGAAACAGTGCCCAAACAGAGTGGCAGCAAGCTGCTCAATCAAGAAGACATTCCGTGTTCCAGTCGGCTGTGGACCATGCTGTTCCAATACTCCTTGCCACGGAAGAGGGCTCAGGCCTTTGAGAATTTGACATTACTGTTTCCCACACAGAAAGATACTTCCTATCAATTTAAGGCAAGTCAACTAATCTAAATGAATTTTTTTGACTATGTCACATTATATATACATGCTTCTATATAGTTTAAGCTCAAAACTTTTCAATCCCCTTCTCTATCCATTCCTACAACCTTCACATAATGACTGGCTATATTCTTTCTTTAGGTCTATGGATTAGCATGGTAATTGACTCGTAAAGCATTTGTGTACAGAGTAAATGGATCTGGTTTAATTCTCAGCCCTGCTGATTATTTTTAGTTTTTCCCGCCTCTTCCTCTCCCAAACACACACCTTTGAGCGTATTACTATGCCAAAGCATATGCTGTAAAACAATAGCCCTCCGCCAGGCCACCAACCACACCAGGTATGGGTTGAAAAGCATAAAGATGGGGTTGATGTTATAAGCATGCTAATTTAAGAATGTCTCTTAATTATTTTTTCAGATAACTATGGGTATAAAAGCTCCAAGCTATAATTATGATGATGCTATAATAAACTTCAGATAAAAACAAGGAAGCTTTATTGCTGGAAGAGTTTAAAAAAATACAAACTGGGGAGTCCACTCAGACGGTAGAGCACCCACCTAGTACGGAGTAGACCTGGATTTGATTCCCAATCCTTTCAAGATTTTTCCATCCTAATCTTCTACTATTTACATTAAAAGAATTGACTCTTTATAATCAGGCAATTAAAGTACAACTCTGTGACTATTGTACACTACATTTCTAATTAAGTTTTGGACAATAACACTAATAAATTTAACATAAGAAAAAAGTGTAAGGTAAGTCTCAAATTCTGGTAAAAAAATAAGAAAATTTTGTTTCTAATGGCATTGTAAAACCATTCCCAAATAAGGAAACTACTGTTGTAAATCTAAAAATTGAATGACTATATTCAGAATATATCATTGCTAACATGTCTAACTATCAAATGTGCAAATTTTCCTTTTCACATTTGACGTTTAGAGTAAAACAAAGTTGGCAATTTTGAGACGTTTTAGAAACCAATATATTGGTTTTAACAATGTGCTGAATGCCTTAAGAATGATGTGTAAGTTAGCAATTTTGAACCTTTTTAGAAAACAAATATTGGCTTTCACACAGTCTCAAATTCCAAACTTTTTCCTAATGATACAACAGTTTTTTGATGTCCTAAAAAGTAGCCATTTTCATGTTCAATAATTTGACAAGGTAGTAACAATATCATAAATTAAAATTAATTGCATTTAAGAAGTGATCAAGATTGTTTTCAATCCACACAATGCAATTATGACTAACTTGCTCAATACTATCACTCAACTCCCACTAATGGAAGAAATAATAATGTGAATGTGGCAGGAAAGATGGAGATGGAAAGAGAAATTATAAAAAAGTTTTTAGTTCGTTTTGGCATCTTGTGAATAGGAAATAATATGCTCAGATTTAGTTAAACACACAGATTACCCATTAGATTGTTAATTCAAATTGAAAACCCACAAAACGTGCCAATAAGGGCGTAACACATTTCACCTTTTTTAATTGAACACAATAAATACACAAGTGTTTAAGAGCACTATTGTATACAAAGAGTTAAATTTCCTTTAGTAATATGTAAAAGGTGGTTCTGTTACCTACACATACTTCATAAAATTTGACACTATACAAAATTGACTCAGACCAAATTAATACATTTTAAAATCATGTGTAAGTAAATCTAAATTACAAAAATTATTACAATTCATAGACTGTTAACTTATCATAACTAGACATTTTGAAAACAATGACTTATTTAGAGAGCAAAAAATAAGCATGATGTTTTGATAGAGGCAACAACCGAGCCCCAATGAAACTCCAGAAAATTAAGCACACATCAGGCTCACTGCCCATCATGTAGCAGGATCTACACAAACAGTCTACTGTTAGTCTTCACACTGTGATATGAGTTCAAGAGGGTTAGAATGCAAGCCAAGGTCCTAAAGGGGGGGCCCACCTTACCTGAAGGCAGGGGCCTGATAGTGGGAGTAGCCAGTGTTGGGTTCAAGTATTTGTTGCAAAAGTCTGACTTGTTGCAGCACTCCAGCACCCGAAATTCTGTAGGTCGTTGAAACTCTGAGCATTGTACTGGAAACTCCGGAGGGAAATAACTCGTCTTGTTAAGACACCTTAATAACCAGGAAGAATACATAGATACTTTTTTCTGAGGAAATTGGTAAAATATTATTCCATTCATTTTTAGGATCTATTACTTCATAACTTAATATAACATTATAGAGTGAACTCTGTTAGATGTTAATGAGCAATTTACAAGATTAATTTCACTTACTGTAATCTAGTATTATTTTACATTAATTAATATACATTGAAAAACTGTCTCATCAACTTAAAAATTGATTGTTCATAGTACCCCATCTATAAATTAAAATGAACAAGTTAAAGATAACACATTTGAAAACTTAATATTAAAAAAACTAAATAGTAAAATAGTATCCAGACTAAATATATGCAATTCCATATTAAAATTATAGCTCAACTGTCTCACACAATGCAAATTTTTATAATTAAGAATCAAATTAATAGCCAAAAAGATACATCAATTTGATAAATCAACTAAGACAAAAACAGAGATTTTATCACTTCATTTTTGTGTATACAAATAAAAACATTACAAAAGCTCCAACATTTAGTAAGTAATGGGTGTTGCTAAGCTTTGAGTTATAGGTAAAGGACATTATAGCTGATATATTTACAATCATACTTACATACTTTAGTCAACCCCTACCCCCTTCTTGATTCATTTATAACCAATGAATAAATAAAAATAAACTAACATAATTGTAGGTTAAGTAATTGTTTTATCTACTGGACAACAAAGTCAAGACAGACTAAACTTTTCTTTATGTTAAACTGTAGGTTGGTTGCAAGCAGCTTGCCTTGAACTATTCTTTTGAGGGCAATGTATATTGGACAGCCATTGTCTTTGAGGATCTGGTAAATGAGTAATAGTCTCAGTTTGCCCTAGGAGTTTTTGTATTCAATCACTTCCTCTTATTTTATTAGGAGACCCTCATGTCATATGGCAGTCCCTATTTGTACTAACTTTACCAAGTACAGTGATGATATATATATTCTATGCTGAAAATCATCTTAAATTACTTTATTTATAGAAATTGTCTCTTGAAAGCCACTGCCCTCCTCTTCTTTATCTCCCAAACTTGTTGTAGTATAGCTAGCTGCCATACATAAAAATGTTTCACACATTCTTGCCAGATGTTTTCTAAGGCAATTGGAAGGAAGTTTCTCTTTTCTACTCTTGTTAAAGGTGATCTTTGCCTAGTTAAATCAGCTGACAATATCCACCTTCGACCTCCTGTTTCTGTTGATCTTACATAAATTTATTACAGTTTAAAAACACCACTTAGAAGCCTTATAAAGTTCATATGCCAATAAAAACAAGAAACACAGGATTATACTAAGCAACCATTTATATGCGATAAAAACAAGAAACACAAAATCAAACTAAGAAACCATTTGGAATAATATTGGTAAAATACATATCTGACTAAAATTTGAGAAAGGGCTCTATTTTAGAGAGCCCAGTATGATCATACTACTCTATCTAAATTATTTAAACAATGTAGTTGATAGCAGGGAATGAATGGTGAGCAAGCTCAGGATGGACGATAAGATTATACACACCACACCATAAACTACATAGGTAAACCAAAATGTTTCCAATGCTCACTAGCACTCTTAGCTGTGCTTTCTATACATTACATAAACATTGTGCACAGGGTCAACAATTGAGAAAAATATTGCGTGTAAGCAAATCTTTGACTGAAACTTCAACCTGTCAGAATCATTGCATGCATTCATCCTTGAAGCCAACAATTAATTGGAGAAAGCCATGTAGAGAACGAATATATAATGAAACTTGTTTTTAAAAGGGCTTAGAAAATTAGACATGCTACTTCTTCCCAGCCTGGCAAAAGCAACAATCGATTTAAGGTAAGTCAGCTACTATTCATCCATCTTTCCTATCCAAATGAGAGCAGCTGGCCATCTTGCCATTCAGACACTCAATTTGAAACACGGAGCTTAGATTTCCCTAAATTCATATCTTTTATTTACTTCCCGCCAATTAACACCTACCATCAATATGTCAATAGTCTTTTTCTGTCATCCTTTCCTTTCCTATCCAATTTATTTTTATGACTTTGCCACCTGTAAATTATCTTGATATTATTTTGTTACAAAATAAGTCTAGTGTTATAGATATTTTAAAATGGACATGTAAAGTGTAATGCATATTGTGCTCACTTTGAAAAACACCAGTAACAGGTTTCAGAATTGCTTGGTGAAGAGATTGCAGGTAACAATTTGCAAATGATATTGAATATATAAAATCAATACCAATCAAATATTAAGGGAATTATAAATTATAGAAAAGTTTGAACCAACATACGTATTTGTGACACAAACAGAAATAAAATTCTTATATTGCCAAGTTGAGAAATAGATGTAATTAAAGATACAGCTGTATCAGATATGTTGAGATGATAGAGAAAGTAAAGAAATCAGTTTTGAAACTAAAAGCAAACTGTTATAACATTAATTTACAGTAAAACAGTAGAGAAAATATATTTAATTTTTTTTTGTCTTACAGTGACATTGAACATACAATTAGAGAGGACAGATCAAGGTCAAACCTGCACATATTTTTGAGATTGGTGTTTCCCAAAATAAGTACCACACCCCACATAGGGGCAATTTGATTGTTCGGGGGATCAATTCTAAATAAGAGTTTGTTACGTGTTGTACTTTCTACAAAGTCATCCTTGAAAGTTTGGAATAACATAAATTGCAATATACTCTGAGAGTATTATTTATTATACCTAATAAAGGAACAGTGCATACTGTATGGACCAACTGCTATGACAAGCAACACTATGTCATCTATGATTTATGAATAGCGAAGACTTGAGACTAAAGCTGAAAAATGTGAACACAATATAAAATAAAATCCCTTTGTAGCAAGCATCAAGCACAAGGGTCTCACTACGCCATAAGGGACCTCAAATTGGAAATTGAAATTATTAAATAATTAAATCTTATTGTTTTTTCTTAATAGTCTTCAAGCAATTTGTTCCCAAAAGCAATGATTATTTCTGAAAAATTTGTAAATAAGCTTCATTTGGGGAATAATTCAATTTTTTAATATAAAAAATTGTATGTTACATAATGAGACGACTTACACGGAGCATGGTAAGAAAAAAATTGGGAAACTCTGTTCTAGATGAAAAAACTATTACTATAAACTGTCCTTTAAATAGAAAAAATGTTACATATACCATACTAAATTAAATTAAGGCCCTATAAATGAAAAAAGTATGATTTTGGCCACTACATTACACTAATGAGTGTTAAAATGTTATTTATTTTTAGTTTGCACATACCAACTCATCCACAATTTTACAAGAGTGTACACAAACCATTTATACATTAAGTCAACAAGTTGAGAAAATGCAGAACAATACCAAAGCTAATGACTGACAATGTGAAATAACTTTCAACATAATTAAATCACATACCAACAGAAAACATCACATATTTATTTCCTAACACCAAGACAATAAACAAATAATATTCAATGCCTGGCCGAACCCCAAAAACCTTGCCTCTTAATAATGACTAACAAAATGTAACACTAGATAAAATAAAATTAGATACAGTTGACAGTTGAAATCAAAATAGAATTATTATATTATAGTGGCTTCATATATACCAAAATTACAAATAGGTTTTTGGAAATTGTACTATGCAACAAAGTAGGCAATGCAGACACTTGTATAATTTAAGAAAATAACATTATTAACCCAAGTGTTTGCTGTACTACATGAAGTTTATAAGTAATGTTATATTCATAGCAACAGAATTTGCTATTCACTATATTTCACACAACTGATTACATATGCCATACAAATCTTGTAAATTAAAAGATACCAGAAAGATGAGATAAGTACTTCAAATCTGTCAGATTGCAAATACTTAATTTCTCAAATACAGCCATATATTAACAAAAAAATATTCCTCTAAAATTAGAATTAATTAACTGATATTATTACTATGAGAATTACAGCTTTGTGGCAGTTCATTAAGCAGTAACACGGAATTGCAAGTAAGGATTAATAATGTAATAGCATAGTATTTTCTTGCATTAATTTTTAGATAGTCTACACAAAGGTAAACAGCAATTGTGCTACGATAAATCCTCCTTTCCTTTTCTTGTATCATCTTTCCACTTTTCAACACTACTTGTACGAATAAAATCTGAACAAAACATTGAGATTTATTTTCTAAATGTTTTACTCTTTCACAACTAGTCTTCCAAGGCCGCTTCTGGAAGTATTTTGTAAGTTACATGATTAATCACGATTAGGTCTACTACTTTTTGGTCATAGCAGTAATGTTTGTCTTTGACATTTACAAAAATGGGCAATTATTTCCTCATTCTAAAATTGCATTAAAATTCATCATGTTTCAGATAGCAAAAGTGTATTAAAATATAAATAAATAATATAATAATTTTCATTCGCTAATGTATGTTACATAAAAAGTATTGAACTCCAAATATAATGAACACACTCTTTTCTATGGACATTATCCACACTGACTAATAATAAATGTCCTATATAGCATAATAGTCAAAATATTGAGGATTACAGAAACAAAACAAAATAATGGAAGCAGAATGTTTTCTCAAATTATTCAAAGTTTTTTGGGCCATGTAAAGCATCGTGTAATTAGTTCTTGTATTCATTTGTTCTCATATGGTTGTCACTCAGAATGTTTTCCTAATCTGACAAAAGGGGAATTGCCTCCGAATTCCACTCTCAACATGATGCCTACCACCTGAACACTTGAAGGTAAACCAATTAAGTCCTGGACTGTACATCCTAACTCTCTTTCCTGTCCTTATTAATTGTTTTAATTAGCCTGACAATGTCATAAGAACTGTAAACTCAATCAAACAAACAATAGGCATTTTTCATTGAGAAATACACATATTCAAAGAAAAACTTGACATTTAATACATTTCTTTATTATACTTGTAAAAAACAAACATGATGCAGTATAAAGTTATAAATAAAGCCATCTCTTACTTTGCAGATTTAATTATTAATTTACATTTTATAGACATGCACCGACTTTCATCAATTAATTAGTATGTTTTAACTATCACAAATTTTGAGTATAAGGAATTTGTAAAATATCACACACACACTATATATATATATATATATATATATATATATATATATATATATATATAAATTATCATTAACATTTATTTTTAGGTAAAGTTCTGCAATTTCAATAATTTACAATTGTCCAATTCATGAATAAAAGAAGAATTGTAACACCATTGATCAGGACAATATACCTCAGTATAATAAACAATTTGTATGGAGTGTGGCTTTGTATGGGTGTGAAACATGGACAGTAGGAGTTGCAGAAAGGAAAAGAATAGAAGCTTTTGAAATGTGGTGCTACAGAATAATGCTGAAAATCAGATGGGTAGATAGAGTAACTAACCATAAGTTCTAAGCAGAACAATATACACTGACAAAGGTTTTGTTTTGAGACAGGAGGTTCTTGTAAACTAAACTAAACTTGTAAAAAAAATGGGGGTAATAATAGAAGAGGGAAGGCAAGGATAGAATACACTGAGTGGATTGAAGAAGATATGAGCATTATGTAGGAATGAAAAAGCTTGTGCGAATAGGTTATCAAGGAGGGTTACATCAAACCAGTCTGAGGCCCGAGTACAACAACATCCTGTGTGAATAATGCATTCAATACTGCCAATGGTATTTACTTTAAAAGCTTAATTTATTTAAGGATCGAAGGTATCCCCGGTGTATATTCTGAATAAATAATTCTTGAAACAATAAAAACTTTCCAAAACTCTTACAACTTTTATTACAATATTCACTAACTTAAGCACATTGTTCATATAAATTGCAAGTTATTATTTCTCAATTTTACAACAATATATTTTATCTCCAATCACAGAACAACAGTTTGTAACCCCTACATTTATTATGAAATTTTATAATTTTTTTAACTTTAGTATTAAAAATATATATATACATTCATGTCAATTACTTATCACTTCATAGTGGAATAAAAGATAAATTTTACTTTAAAAATATTCACAATTTGTTTACCCACTTTACACACACAAAATTAAAGGACACCTAATTATATTTCTGAAAAATGGACTTGGTCACTCCTTCAATAAGAATCACTATATAAATTCAGTCTCCTTTTCCCAAATTGACAAACCTATTTTATGTCAGAATCAGGCTACCTGAATAATTTAAACTCTAAATTAGAAGTGAAGAAGGCAGATCAGAGATTTGTACAATAATTGGCATTACACAGGTTTGGCTTCTCCATTCAGGACAGAAGAAAGCTGATCAAATTTGTGAATGTGTTAGCCTCTTTCTTCAGCATAAACTCATTGTGTGTAGCCAGCCATGGACTGCACCAACTTGCAGAATGTGAATAGGATATGCGATTTGCATTACAATGCCATTACTGTGTTAATCAAGGAGAAGGTGGCATAGACTAGTTCAGAAAGGTCAAAGATGTAAAAGGAGTTGGTCAGTTAGGGACAATCATTCTTCAAAAGTTTAAATTTAAGATATTTAATGTGCTTTTGCTTTACTGTTCATAGCAGCTCTCAGAGACACCCTCATCGGGAAATCACAGCCTGTGAAATCAGAAAATTTGACATCACAACAGTAGTGTGAAGGTCAATTCAATGTAAGCTTTAAATTTCTTCTTTCAAGATATTTTACAACACAGCAGCAGTGTGTGGGCCAACTAAATGCAAAAATTAAATTTACTGTGTGCTTCTTCTATTGCTTCTTTTCAATAGTTTTTTTAAGGAAAAATACCTCCTTTTCTTAATAAATAAAACAATAACAGCAGTCTATGCATTCAGTAGCTCTATATATTCAACTGTTACCTGAAGATCTTTCTTCAGCTTCTACAGATTCATCCAAATCTTCATATTCTTCGACAACAATTATACCGTCTGTTCAACTTTAAAAATTCTATTTTCGAGTATATCCATTCATGCTCTTATTATTCGTTCTAAAGCTTCCAGTCTCTCCTCCATAGCGATATCTCATTTCTGTTAAGGACTTATTTTAACACACACAGGTACAATAAACTTAATACGTCACAGATACAGTAACACAGAATGAACCTGTATTCACAACTAAACTACATAAACTGTATCAGTGCTCACAGTTGTGATGTAACTTGTCTGGGAGTCACACCTGCTATGAGTTCATGTTTCAACCACTCTCAGCTGTGAAGACAGTTAAAGTTGTAGCTGATTGAAGCAATGCCAGTTAAAAGGAATCCTGCTGTAGCTGTTCATGACCAATGTCAGAAAACCAGCAGTTTCAACCAACGTTTCACAATGATACCTGATTCATCAGATGCTGAACTCAATCTTTGGGGAAATTTTTTTCCAACAGATCCAACAATCCCAGGCAAAGTCCTGGACTGTACATCCTAACTGACTTTCCCAATTTAAAAACAATTAGAAACAAACAGTAACGCAAGGCCAATATTGTAGGTCAAATTTTAATATTTAGGCATTAAAATGTATTGAAACATTAAAAAATGTATTGTATTCCTCACGCAAATCATGTAATCTATTTTATCAGCGTGGTGACTGGTATTGCCAGGGAATTTATTTGTATTGTTGATTTATTTGACAGTAATCTCTTTCTCAATACATGATTAATACAGTTTCCATCTATGTTGGTGCAATTTGAGCCCCATTCACCATGGTAAAAATTAAACTCTCCAAAACACAATAACTGCCATGCCCAGAGCCACAACACCAATAATTTTAAGCAGTGCTTCACGCTGAGCCCCTTGAAGACCCCTCCGATTCTTCAGAAGCTGAACTTATATGGGAACTTTCATTTCAACAAGTCTTGTACTCTAGTCAAAGCCTTGGACTCCATATTATCCTATAGACAGTGACCTTCAACCCCCCCCCCCTCCCAAACTGACCACCCAAGAGCACATGTGTTTCCATTGGTATATGTGTGTGACAATCTCAGTCGATGGCTGGCCGTCACTGGAAATGTGAATCAGATGAAGGGGCAGTGCCTCCAAAAATTAAAGAACTTCAAACCCTACATGGTGCCTGCCATCTGTGAACCTCAGGTAAGTCACCAACTCTCTATCTATCTATCTATCTATCTATCTATCTATCTATCTATCTATCTATATATATATATATATATATATATATATATATATATATATTATATTTATGTATTCATGAACGTTTTGACGTATGTGAATAATTTTGATATGGGTTGACTTTTCTTGTTATTCGTATCTCAAGAATATGATACATATGTGTTGCTCCAGCAATATTTGCAACTGACTCATTTTATTCGCAGTCTGATTTAGATTTGAATACTTTTAAATTTTCTCATTTAGACCTGTCATAGTCATTAGTGAACCAGTTCAGCAAGTGGCTATGCTTACCTAAATGTAAGAATATTTTAAATTCAGAATAGCTGTAAACACTAGATGGGTTCATAAAATGGCCTTTACGTATAAATATATATTGATAGCTAATCACATTTAAACTGAGACTTATCTTCAAAAAGATAACAGAAGAAATTCTTACATATAGTTGGAAATACCAAGTTAATATCTGAAGTCTAAAAATATCTGTAACTACATACAAGAACTCAATTGTGTATGCATTACAAAATTATTCACTGTCCTAATTTATATGCATGGATCTGCTAGTTGAGAATAATTTTTCTCAATGTAAATGCAAACTTTTTGAACAATTGGTATAAGTCTCCGTGAATCAAAATATGAGCATATCTATCCTATCTTTAGGATATCTCTCTCACTTTCTGCTGGATTAAAGCTTTTATTATTTATAAATAGACCTTAATTCTACCTGGGCTCCATTGTATATTAAATATTAATTATATTAGTTTTGTTCTAATAGATTTGACAACTTTTCACTTATTTATCTCAATAAGCACTACAGATTAAAAGGATGTATTCGATCCACCTTCATATTCTTTGAACATTTATTCATTAAGTTATAGTTTCTTTCCTTCAATCTCGTCATTTAAACGTCTGTTTTTTTTTGTTTTTTTTTTGCAAAGAAATCATGCTATTTTGTCATTCTCTTCAATCCAACCAGTTGCATATTCACTTAAACCGATAATGCAATATGAAGATTTCAATCAAAAACACTGTTTTCAGAAAAAACTTTTATAATATGTCATTCTTCTTAATATGAAATGTAAACCAATTCACACAGATTCTTCACAACTTACTTTATGGTTATGCAAATATATTAAACATGTAAAATGATAGTTTTTATTATTCATACAGTCTCAGACTTTTCTTCATCTAATCCCTAAACTATAAAAAAATCAATACTTGGTATAATCTCTTTTTGATACTATGGTTCACCCAAAACTGTCACATTACATAATGTACATTAAATTTGTTTTACTTACAAATAAAGAGAGTTTAATATGACATTTTAGATAACATCTTTTTTGCTAAAATTACAGATATTCCTCACATCAGTGATCCTTCTTTTCTTCGAGTTACTAAATGTTTATATAAAAATTTATTGACTCAGAATTTTGAGAACAGTAATCAAAATTCAGAAATGATAAATGTATCCTAAAATTAACTTTATTTATCAACATACAAAATTTTCTTATTTGGACACAGTAAGTGATTATTTCTATAAGCTGCAATTTACACAATTAAAAGCTTGTATAACTCTCTACTTGACCAAAATTTGCAGTCTATTCACACACTTCAAGGGAAGAATTATTTTATAACATTATAGTGAAGTTCAAAATAAACTAACAAGTATTGATGAATTGACGACAATGTTTAGTACTAAACTGTTTCAATACAATACATTAATTATTATTTAAAAATTCTCGTATAATACAAAATGTCACATGAATGCATTGCCAACTTTGTAATGATACTCAACAAAAGAGAAGAAATGTTACTGTACCTGTATTGATGTTTCATTTCTCCTGTATTTTTATCCAATGAGGTAGATGTGAAGCAATATCCATCTGTTTCACATTTTAGGTTGTCATCCAGGCATATGTCACAGTAACAGAACAGCCCTATAACAAATTGGCATGGCCAAACCTCAAAGTGAAATAGTCCCAATGAAAACTGAAGTCTTTAATATATTAATACTAGTTTAAATCTTTGCAAACTTACTTAAGGGTAACTACATGCTTTAATAGATTTCTATAGCATAGGATGAGGTAGATAGTATTATGTATGTATATATATATATATATATATATATATATATATATATATATATATATACCGTGTTCTAATATATCTAGTATAAATTAAAATCATCATTACCATTAATTTCGTTAGAATTTGATATAATAAAACATTTAATAACTATGATACTGACATCGAGTTAAACGTGTGGTGCTATTGACAGGAGATTTTAGTTTATCATCTTCAACAAAACAATCTGCCACAACTTCAGTTTACTATCATTTCTTTCAAATAAATCATCACATATGTTTCTAAAACACTATATTTTATTGTATAACCAAAAACTTACCACGCACGACACCGAAGTGTAGATAAACAAGTCCTATTACTTGTAACATATTAAAATTATGGGAAGACATCGTTGTCTTGTCACGTAGCACTTATCGTAGTAATCCGATTAACTGTCATTGTATATATTGGTAACATTTGAGAATTGTAATTACACAGGTCTATGAAACGTTCTCTGCCATTACTGTTCGCCGTACATGTTTCGGATAGGCAACAGCCAATCACGCTGGCCATTAGCATCAACATTTGAGATCACTTGCTATACTCTTCCGCGAAAAAACACACCTCCATCTGAGGCGCCGGTACTAATATCTGCTATTCATCTGTAAATAAATACAAGCTGCTAAACCACTTCAGATGTTCAGCGAAATTAAAAGAATAAATATTAATGAGCACAATACCACATTTAATAATATAATGATTTTCATCTCCAAGGCGGGAAATATGATTGAACGTAAGCACTAATATTTATATCATAGACGACTTTGTTTTCTAATTATTCGTTATATTTTCTTATAACACAGGTGTAAACTTTTGTTTTCTTTGACAAAAATCCTCAAAAAATCTTTAGAAAATTTCAATAATACCAATAATTGTCTGATACAATTACTGCTCAGTAATAGTTTGTTTACGATTTCTAATTAATGTTATCTTAGTATTATGTAGCTATTTTGGCAACACGGGTTTCAACAAAATATAACTTAAGACGGTATGTTTAAGTTTTCAAACTATCCATTCACAATTTACAAAAGGGATGCAGTATGACTGTGCAGGATTTGGGTTGATTTTCCTTCAAGTATTTCCTGTGAATCGTAATTAAAATCTTTAAACTGTGCAAAATAGAATGAAATAATTTCTAGTTATACATAATTCAAGTTTATTTTCGTTTTAAGACTGAAGACCAGTGGTGACTCGTGAGTATTTAAAGTTATGTGCTACATTACCCCAAGACTAATTTTAGGAGAATAAAGATATTAACAATACTACAACATCTACAGGGTTGTTAATACTCAATTACATTGGTAATTTCGTCTCCATCGCGTGTAATAGAAACGAAATTTTAATGTTTAATGTTAAAATATAAAACCATGTTGGCGCAAATTCCAAACACGACTTATTACATATTTTAATACAGAAAGTTAATTTTAGGGAAAAGTCACATATTATGGGAATATTGTATACAGGATCGTACGGTAATTTTCTCAAAATTGAGTAGTAATACTGCGCATGCGCATTTCTCATTACAAGATATAACGGGAGGGAACGAACAGTTTAATGTTTTCGAAACCAAAGCAGAAATTCACACGCTTAAAATAATATTATTTTATAGTTTCTTAAAATTACAAAACAAATAATTCCTCCTAAATTAATTCATGTGCTGTAGCACATGAGCATATACACACCAGCCGCCACTGCTTATGACTAAGCATCGATTCTTCTATTTACTGTCGAAATGACTATGAAGTTATATGGGTGAGCTGATAACACTAAAAAAATATGTAGAAAAGTAGGTACAGAATGCTGAGAGGTAAATATCTTAATAAATATTGATAATAAAAGATAGCCGCACGAGTAGTTTCATGCAAATATTATCAAGTGCGTTTGTCAATTAAAATAACATGCGATCTTTCTTATTCTTAATGTTGGTACGTTACGGGAAAGTTTGCGATGAAACTATGAGCTGCGTCGAACTGTTAACAGCAAAAGATAGTATTATCATGACATACCTATAGTTTCAATTCAGTGAAGACACATAAAACCGGTGCCTCCGAAAGAAATATTAATCAACAAAACCTACGTACATATAGTACTTTATTATATTTTTTACAGTTTAAATAACAGAACGTTTTAAAAACAAATTTAAAGTCTGTATTCGAAATATGATATACGCCATGTAGACGCTACTAGATATTCACGGTAACTAATTAAACATATTTAACTGGTTCTGGACAGGTTTTATGTGCGCCACTCTGTAGAAACGTATATTGAAAGTATCAGGAGAGTAAATGCAGCATACCACAATAGTTCCGTTGAACACACGATTGACGGGAACGCCAAATCGCCTCTGACACAGGTATCACAGATGAAAGAGGTAAATTACTCTGGAATATTTTTGAACAAGTACAAGTTGAGGCGATCAACCGGCCGTATAACGCCCCTACCTTTCAAAATCGTACAGGTGCTAACTCGTAACTGCCGCAAGCTTTAAACTAATAGAAAGGTAGTAAGTTATTAGTAACAAAACTATCAATGATCTCAACTTGATACATTTTGAAATAAGTAACAGCGTAAATCAGGTAAATGAGGTGATACCCGCTAGTACTCTTTATAATATCAAAAACTTAGGCTGAAGTGCTTTCCTGAAAAGGTTTAATCCTCCGGAAATGCCGCAATTGCATGATGTAAACTAGAAAGCAAAGGTTCTGAAAGAAGCTATTCACACTGCACTAGATGATATAAAGAAATGTAGGATCGAGAAAAGTCTAGGATTTTGGGGAGATTAACTAGAGAACCTAAGTAGTCTGGAAATATAGAATTTATCAGAGTTTCACAGATCTAAACACAAGAACAAAATTAATTGATAATTATAGAGAGATAAAACAAGCCTGGAGGTAATTAAATAAGCCAACTGCTTAAGATACGTGAGTCAATGCATAGTAATCGACCCTTGGTGGAAGCCGTATAAGATACTGACAGGAAAAATGTCTAACCCACATTGAGATATGGGAACATCCAAATGACCACTGACAAGCGGCCGTCGGCAGTGACTAATGAGTAAATGAAAGCAATGTAGATGAGACCTGAGAACAACAAGAAACCAGAAAAGTATGTGAACAAGTCTAGAACAACGGAGAAATTGTGCTAAAGTTTCATAAAAGAGATTTGTAAAATAATGACATACCGAAAATAATGCAACGCCTGACGGTATACAAAACGAGATGTTCAGGGTACTTTATGACAAACATGCAAATTGATGAATGTCTGTATAGTACAGTGAAGGTTCCCGAAATTCTGGAAGGTGTCCAGATAAATAATTCTATTAAAATGCAAAGATAAGGATGTCACAGAACCAGAACCCAAACTTCACAAGCCAATATACACTTGGGAAAATAGAGGAAAATCTCGAAGACTGCTGCATTCTAAGAATAATGATTGCCAATAGGTTTTCGCAATGGAAGATCAACCGAGGGTACAATAAACAGAGTATTCCACTAAATATAAAAGTCAATATAAGAGGTGCCTTTGACAGCCTATGGTGGCCCTTTCTGATGCGAAGACTACGAGACAGACTGTCTGACGACATTACACATCATGATTCAAGACTACTGTAAATACAAAATGGTAATGCTACAATGTCCACACGACCTGAGCATGACGACGACCACAAAGGAATGTTCACAAGGCTCTGTATGCAGCCCAGTTTTCTAGATCTTATGCATGGAACCACTTCTGGACCGAATGACTCCATCAACTGCAGTTGTGCACATAGTAGTATATGCCGATGATATTATGTTAGCTATCGAGAGGAATCCAGGCCAATTACTCAGCATAAAGCGATCTATATTCCACCATATTTTGGAAACGAGGAGAGAAAGCGCCATACTAAGACGTACAGAAACAGGAAAACTATTACACTCATATATCTTTAGATATTACTCATGAAAATTGCCCTGAAAGATTTTACATGTCGAAGTAGCCAAATTTCAGGTTAAAATATCTCAAAATAAGTCACTCCCAAATTTTAAAAAAATTATACCATTACAAAGAGCAGTCTTTTATGTACACAAAACATGTATTTTTATGTTGGGATCTGCCGGTTTATAACAGATATAAGCTTCTGAAGCTAACTATGTTGCTCCGGTATTGCGCGCGAGACGCTGAGGGAGCAAACTTTGATCTCGTATCAAATCAATTCTAGTGGCCAGATTGTAGTGAATTTTGGCTTATCGGCTTACCTTATACCGCATAAAAATAAGTTCCATTCAGAGTCCTGCAGTCGTCGTATACCTCGTAACCCAAAACGAATAAACGTTTTTCTTGTATATAAGAACCTGCTCTTTATAATAATACAATTTAAAAACAAATTGCAAGTGACACACATTGTGATATATTGTCATAAAATATGGTATCAGGTAGGTCGGGCTATTAAGGTCTTCCGAATGACGGGAGACGAGTCTGCTGTGGTTTGTCAGCATTCCCTTCTCCGTGTCTCTACCAGTTTTAGGAGGCAGTTGGCCGACTGATCCAATGGGATCAGCGGACAACTCTTTCCTTATGACAAGGTCTTCGACCGCAGTACATATACCTCCTAAAATAGGTGTCTCGGCATGTGAGAACTCTAAAAAAACAGAGTATGAGGCATTCCCGACATAATCAGGTGAGCCCCGCAGTCACTCTGCGAGAGAAAACTCCCACAGGCATCTATCTTCCTCAGAGACTTTTATTGGCGGGGGAGGGGGGGGTAACAGGCTACATGAGGATGATTCTGAAACAGCAACTCCCCTTTAATAGCTAGGAAGGGATTTTTTTATAAACACAATATAGGCTGCGAGTGCAGATGAGCGCATAGATTGAAACAGATTAAATCCAAAGACATCATCAGAAAGACAGAGTTACGTCGTACGAATCGGAGCGTGGAATGACAGAAGTGTAACCGTCCTGGTAGATTAGAAAAATTAAAAAGGGAAATGGTAACGTTAAAGTTAGTTATAGTAGGAATTAGTGAAGGTAGATAGCAGGAAGAGCAAGATTTTTGGTCGGGTGATTAGGACAAAAGCGATAGAGAAAATGTAGGGGTACATCTTGTAATGAATAAAAGGCTGGGGCAACGAGTAAGTTATAAAGAAATATAATGAAAGATTAGTTACGATAATGCTTGAAACAAAACCGCAGCCGACGACAATCATTCAAGTTTATTTGCCCACAAATGCCGCTGAGGAAATTGAGAAAATCTACGAAGTAATAAGTACTTATGTCAACGGAAACGAGAATTTAACTGTAATATGTGAATGGAACGCTGTAATAGGAAGGGGAAGAGAAAGTGATATCGCACAATATACTGATATTCCTTTTCGCCTGATGGTCTTATCAACACCGCTGGAATGTTATCTTTTCCTAACGCTTTACAATTGCTCAGATCTGTCAGTGCCCTGTCAAACTTAAAATTTTGTCCCCCAACTCTTTATCATCCACCTCCTCTTCTTCTTCCATTATTGACTGACCTAGATTTCCTCCATGATACAGCTCGTCTAGGTATTCATTCCACCTTTCTGCTTTATCCATAATTAGCTTCTCATATACTCGCCTGATGTTCTCGCTAATATTTTTCCTCTCTCCAAATGTTTCTTTAATTTTCCTATAAGTTGCGTCTATTTTCTCTTTCACCATGAAATCTTCAATCTCTTTGTATTTCCCTTAATACCAAGCCTCTTTGGCAACTTTGCACTTCTATTTATCTCATTATTCAAGCATCAGTATTGCTTTTTACTATTTTCAACCTCGCGTTTCTTTATTAACGCCCTTCATCAAACATTTTTATTATTTCTTGTGTTATCCATGCTTTTATATTGGTCTGAGCTATTCTTCCTATTTTTTTCTTCTTCCTTCAAGAGTGACCACTTCTCTTCTATATTGTTTCTTTCTCCTTTCGCTATTAATGTACTCCTTATATCTTCTTTGCAACTCTGAAGCACGTCCTCTTGTTGCAATTTTCTATTTCTCATCTTTTTGTTCTAATTCCTTTCTTCGGTTTCTTCATTTTCAGCCCGCATTTGATAACTAGCAGATTAAGGTCAGAGTTTATATCTGCTCCTGGGTACGTCTGGCAGATAAGCACCTGATTTCTATACCTCTGTCTAACCATTATCTAATCTAATAGGTAACTGCCCGTGTGCCCCGGTTTCTTCCATGTCTTCTTTCATGATTCCTAAACCAGGTATTCGTCACAACTAATCTGTGCTCAATGCAACACGGACTCTATTAAAGCCAGTACTATATTGAAATTAATATTAACAATAATAAACAATCATCCCTAAATTATTGCAACCGGATGAGTAGAAAATAACAAAAAATATGATATAATATTTCAAAACATGATAAAACAACAGTATAAAATTAATTACTAACTGAATCATAGTAAGCTTAATAAAATAAACACAATCAATAAATTAGCATGAACAAAATTAATAACTTCCGTTAATACAAATTGTGCAAGATCCGAAGTATCATAGTAATAAAAATATTCTTAACATTATAAATAATAAAAGTATAATTAATAATGAGAATATAGATTATAAGACGCAGGAGAAATTTTGAACACCCAACCAATCAACTCAAAGAATGGCAATAGCAAGGCTTAGACTATAATTGTCATCCCCACTCATTTAGTGGCTCGTAGCTCCATAAACGGCAATGTAAAGGGAAATTAAATTGAATGATTTAATTCAGAGTAACTATTTTCAAATATGTAATGTACTCATATAGATTTATCTTTTCTTCTTCTTTCTATAGCATTCTACGAGGACCACTGCGGACTGTCATACATGACACATTCCGAATTTGAAGTGATACGTGGTCAGCGTATCGACTGTCCATCAGTCTCCGTGACCATGACAACACAAACATCCAAGCCCTTGCCAGGATTCGAACCCGGGACCCCTGGCTTGTGAGGCTAGCCACTAGACCACAGGAGGAATATACATTTATACGGAAGATTAATAAAAGTGGCCATGTCTTAAAATCAATATTGTGAGTTGGGTACAAAGTTATATCAATATATTTCTAAAAAAAGTAAACATATATAATTTTTTATCCCTAAATGTTGAAGAAGAATTTACATTCTTTTACCTTGGGTCTAAATTTAGAAAATAAGATATTTTATATATTCCTGAACGTAATGGAGTTTAAAAATGAGACAATATCTCATTAAATTATTTAAATTTCTTCTTTTTTTAATTCACAACAAACATTTGGAAACGTTATTTAAACATTTTGATAGAAAAATGATTATAAATGGCGTTATACGGACGTCATTTTATAGTTAAACATATATATATAAAATAGATGTTTAAAGTAAAACTATTAACTATATTGATTTAATGTTTACGGTGCTATTCAACAACCCATGCTCTGTTGAAATAAATTTTAAGCATTTCTCGAATACGAGTAGATGTATTCTAGCACAGATATTTTAATAGGGATTATTTAATTGCAGTGCATCATCAACATATTTTGACCTGTAGCAAATACTTTTGTAGGTCGCGTCAACTGTGATGTTATTAGCGACCACAGTTACCTTCTTTGAAACTCTGAAGCACCTCCTGCTGTTTCAATTTTCTAATTACCATCTTTTGTTTTAATTCCGTTCTTGAGTTTCTTCATTATACTTGAACAGATATCAGAATGACCATCTGCAATACCATTACATACCACTACAGTCTGGGTTAGAAGTTGTATCAATAAGCCAAATTATCGCCGCTAAAACAGATTTCACAGGGGAAAAAAGTTAACCTTTGCAGCGGCGCGTACGAGTTATCGAGGTGACAGCCTGATCATTGAAGTTGATCTTCTAAATTCTGAACCCGTGTACAATGGGACTTAATATTTTTCACACTTTCAGTTTGGGTCTGGGTTTACTTCCTTACAAAACCTATGATATTTAGATAGAGTCGAGTGCGAGTCATAAGTTGTTTTTGATGCAGTTTACTTCATCTCATTTTCCTAGTTGAATTCACTATTATTTCGTGCTGGAGGATAAAGTACAGTGACAAAATAGAATTATATAAATTCTACTATTAGTGTGTTCATTTATCAATATTATTCTTTCCAATAAAAAAAATGACACTTTAAAACTAAAAATAAATAACTTACATAGACTTCTTTTCGTTTGTGTAGAAATTTTCTAAATAATTTCGAACATTTATTCCCAGGAATAAAACTGTTCCTGTAGTCCAAAATTTGCCCGTTTTTGTATTTTAGCGATTAACAAATCGATTTCAATGTGTGACACAGATACGCGCACTCGAATAATGCCACGTCTTGTTGAATGTGATACAATTTATTATTAAAAAAGACAATTTCACCACTGTACGGTCAAAATTATTTATAAAATTAGAACATACAGGAGCTTCCAATCTCTAGTCAGATGATACTAATCGATTCTGTGAATTAAAATGTCAGTACCGTCATACGTCCGTTATACTGGCTCACTTTATAAAGATGGATTTATAATGTATAACTGGTGTATGACGGAATTCAGAATGAGTATGAATAGATTTTAATCCAGAGAATTGATTAATATCATCTGAGTAGTGATCGAAAACTCCGCTCTGTTCAAAGTTTATAAATTATTGGGATTCTGCAAATGTTAAATTATTTTTTGTTTGACAAAATATTATCTGTCCTCGATAAATATAAGCGGCAACAAACATAGACAGTGCTGTCAGGATTCCTTATATTTTCCTAGTGTAATTCACATGTTACGACAACATTTATTAATCAGAAGAATTGATTTGTATATATTCAATTTTGTCAGTAACACCATTGTCACTATAATATCATCAAAATACCGTAAGAGGACCACCGATAGTGATAGAAACATCGTATATTTAATTATACTTATTTATTTAATTACTTATACTTATTCATTAAATTACTTTTCAGAATCATTTGGCTATTAATTTTAAATGTTATTTTATAAATTAAGACATAGCAATATAGATATTATAAATGAAGTGTCCACATGATACAGCTGGGCTGTTTGGTATTTCGTCGTTAAACAAACCGAAGAGTAAAACGCGCGACACATGTGTACTGCTCCATAAGGAACAATGTACCTGGAGTCGCGCTAGTGACAGCAGGGAGGCAGAGGCATCCCCGCTATTAACAGACCAGAAATCTCGAGTCGCGCGGCACTACGCGCTCACTCGAGTTGTACTGCTTGTCTCAATTCTTCCCTATTTGTATTGACTTGGGCCTTAATCATCTCTAAACTTTGGGTATTCGTATCTAATAACGTTTTAAAGCTACTAGTCGCGTCATCAACACGTTTAGCTAGCTCAATATGACGATTTTCCATCTGATGGTCCTTTTCGCTATTAGCTTTTTCACACTCGTCGACTGTTTGTTGCAATCTTAATATCGATTGTCTACTTTCGTTACTTAGAAACGTGATGCGGTCATAGAGTCTGTCCTCCGTTTCACGTACGTCTGCGCAAATTTTATTAAGTTGGTAACTCAAATTGTCGGCCAATTCGGCCACCTGCTTTTTGCTGTCTGCCACTATCGTGGTGATGCGTTCTTCGCTTTTCTCCGTCACAATTGTAATTCGCGCGTCGGCAAGTAATTCGATTTGACCCGCTACGTTAGCATTTTGGGTTTCAACTCTGTCTGGAAGTGACGTAATTTGACCGGCTACGTTAGCATTTTGGGTAGCAAGTATTGTCATTTGCTCAAACATCCTAGCCATTTCACTACTAGGTTTCGTCTTAGTTTCTTCGCACATCACAGTGTTATCGTCCCCAACATCGGCCTCCAGTGAACTCACCCCTGCCTCCTCAGGATCCGCCTGTACGTTCATTTCCTGGTCAGCCACCAGCGCCCCCTGGTCCGCCTCCGTCTCCACCATCCCGGCCGGAGATCTCTGGACGCTCCTTCCGCTTCTGCTTACAGGTCTCGAAGGTCGATCGCGGGACTCCATTGTGCCAAAACTTGTAATGATAACAAGATTAGTGTGACGTCGCTGTGTTCCTTCACCTCTCCTCCCACACTCGTCCGGTATCGCCTTTCTACTTCTGGTGTATAGTCAAAGCCCGTACGTTGGGCGCCAATTTATAACGTCTCAATCACTACACTACGTTGGGGTCAATTTCCAACGCCGCACTAGCGTTGAGTAAGCTATAAATTTAGGGTGTGAATCCTGCTTTGTAAGATACACCAGATTTTGTGAAGGCAGCTCGGACTAAATATGGGAAAGGGAAGTTAAGGAATAGGTACACAAATTATTTACATTAATATTACACAATTTCATAATATCAATTCTATTAGCTATAATACATTAATGAACAATCTATGAAACACAGCTGATGTTTGTGTTAAAATTACATTCAAATATTTACATAAGTCCGTGTTGATTAATCTACGAGTTCATGCGCAGGCGCCACAAGTGTGCGCGCGTAAGCCGTTAAGTCAAAGATCGTGATATTATTTGATCAGTGGTATATCTATCTTCCAAAGCAATGTGAAACAGCTGATTCACGTTTAATTGTTGCGTAAGCGCATACGGCACACGCTACCAAGCTGTTTGAATTACTTTACAATACAAGTTTATTGCTATACATAAATACACTAAAACGACACTGAATTTATGAAATCAATTTACACTTTTTTTATGTTTATATACCACTAATTTCGCTCACACAATTATATATCACGTTCAACCTACGATTAATGTTAAGTGAGCTTAAGAAAAGAAAATCTTTTAATGCTAGTACTTTTGATCGCGCTTAAGTTTCTCAACGCGCTTTCCTTAAAGGATTCACACAATTGTTAAACGCGTAATAAAGGAAATTTAATGTTAGTAACGCGTGATTAATTTACCGTCGCACTTTTGTTAATTTTAGGTCGCAATTCACAGTTACCGTATCAGTAATGCCACGATTTCACCTTGTTATTTTTGTGGCGTAGTCCAACGATCGATCCCGCTCGGCTGCTGCTTGACGCCAGGACACGTCCAATCCCTCAGCCCGGATGGTTAGGGATGAGACCAGCGTTCAGGACTCTCTCGGCTCACGGGATGATTCTGGAACGGCAAATGCTGCAGACGTCCCACCGTGATGTAGGCGAATCGAATTAGTAGGTACGCTTCGGTACTCGCCTAGGATTCCTGATATAAAGCCTATACTCTCGCACTTTTCTTTAACTGGGCCTATATCTGCTCGCACTTCGACTATAATCAATCTTGCTGTATCCTCAAATGTTACATACGACGCCCCGAACCAGAAACAACTTTCCTTCTCAAAAATACGTCTGTCCATACGATGCCCCGAACCAGAAACAATTTTCTCTGTTCTCAAAACATGTCTATCACCCACGACGCCCCGAACCAGAAACAATTTTCCTTCGTCTCAAAAATACGTCTATCACCTACGACGCCCTGAACCAGAATGAAATCTCTAACGGAAAAACAATGTAGCAGCGCAGCCAAAGCATAAACGTATCGTTTCCCGGAGTAAACGCGACGCTCGCATCTCCGTTGCTATAGGCGTTCTTTGATAACGGAAAGCCGTTACGCGCATTGCTACGTTGACAAATCTATAATTAAAACAATAACGAAAACTAAAAAATAATAACAGTAATAATTTAGTCAATAAAAAGATTAGAAAAGGGGGGGTAAACCTCCTTCCATGTAACGGGATGTTAAACAGGTGTGAAGTGGAATGCCCAGGTTTCGTCACCCGTGACAATCGAGATCAACAAGTTGCCCTTTCCGCCTCTATGACGGCGAAGAAGTTCGCGGGAAGAATCAACTTTTCTAAGCATACGCTCACACCTTCCGATATTGCAAGTTTTCCGTTAAAATCTTGTGGATGGTGCTTCGGGAAACCTCAGGAACAGAAATGCAGAGCGCATCTAGAGTGATCCTCCGATCTTTAAGCATCATTTCGTCAACCTACGCGACTGTCTCGTCGGAAATTGACGACCTACCGCTCTTTTCATCGTCGTGAATTTCAGTTCGACCGGCTGTAAACTCTACACCACTTGCGAACGTTTTTCACATGTATGACTGTCCATACACTTCCGACGATTGGCGTTGAATTTCAACCGGTTTAACGCCCTTTGCGTTCAAAAATCGAATATCTGCGCAAATTTCGCACTTGGCGGTAGCGTTCTTCCGGAGCTCCATTTTTAATGGCTGCCAACCAAAGACTGAATTTCCGAGCGAAGCGCCAGCGTGTTTATTTGAGAGTGAAGGAAGCGACAATCATAACAGTGTTGTCAACAACCCTATTTACAGTTTCTCTACGTCTGGCAATAATTACGCGTGGAAAAGGAGTTGAAGTGTTACTTGTTGCCTCGGATCTCTACCATATTGTTGGACTTCTGATGTTTTGTTGTTTTGACATTATTGTGGGACGCATAAACCTGAAGAAGGCATAAAAACGTCGAAACGTTATTATGAGTAAATTTATATAATAAAGTCCATACAAGGTCATCAATTTGTTTAATTATATACAACAGACGTTAAAGTTAAACCTTTAAATTCAATAATCTTTTCGGCTGAGGGAGTCAAGGAGTAAATATGATGTATTGCTAAATTTGTGTTTTTAATCATGATTTATATATAAATTAAAACAATTGTAGCATAGAACTCAACGTAGGCCCTGCGGGAGTTTTCTCGCAGGCGCTTCACCCCAGAATGACTGCGGGGCTCACCTGATTATGACGGGAATGCCTCGCACTCTCTCTGTTTTTTTTTACCAAAGTTCTCACATGCCGAGACACCTATTTTAGGAGGTATATGTACTGGGGTCGAAGACCTTGGGCATATGGCAAGAGTTGTCCGCTGATCCCATTGGATCAGTCGGCCAACTGCCTCCTGAAAATGGCGCAGACATGGAGAAGGGAATGCTGCGACCCCACAGCAAACTCGTCTCCCGTCATTCGGAAGGGCGTGAGAATAGTACCCAATGCCCGACCTACCTGATGCAGGTTTTCTAGGGTTTTCCCCGCATCTCTTTAGATGAAACACCGGGTAGGATCCTTAAACCATAGCCCGGGGGCCCTAGTTAACCCTTGGCTACCTTGCTCTGCCTTTCGCATCCCCCTTTTCAATTCCCTTCCTATGCTCTTAAAGGGGAGTTGCCTGTTTCAGGATCACCCTCTTGTAGCCTGTTAACCCCCCCCCCAAAAAAAAAACAACAACAACATAGAACTCAGATTCAATTGAATGTAATATTATGTTTGTAGTAAGCCCGACGAAGTCACTTATGTGAAAAAAAGTGATACTTTTAATGCTGACTTTTTGGCCGTCTTTTTATTTATTGTCGATCATTAATACACCAACAAATTGATCAATTCAATAAAATTTACGTTAATGGCTGTATAAACATAAAGTAAATGATAACTCGTTGTTGTTGTGGTGGTATTCAGTCCTAAGACTGGTTTGATGTAACCCTCCATGCAAACCTATCTTCCACCAGCCTTTTCGTTTCCATATAACTAGCACAACATACATCCTCCCTAATCTTCTTAGAGTATTCCATCCTCGACCTCCCTCTTCTGTTCTTACTCCAAACACTTCCCTCTAATGCTAATTTTACAAGACCCTCGTGTCTCAAAACGTGGCCTATTAATCTATCCCTTCTCTTAGTCAACGTCCTCCATATTGTTCGCTTTTCCCCTATTCTGTTTAGAACTTCCTCGTTTGTGATTCTATCCATCCATCTGATTTTCAGTATTCGCCTATAGCACCACATTTCAAAGGCTTCTATTCTTTTCCTTTCCCCAACTCCTAACGTCCACGTTTCACACCTATAAAACATTTTTATCAACGATTTCCCAATATTCACACTTATATTATCCGTAAGTAAATCCCTTTTTTCGCGAAAGCCTTCCTTGCCTGTGTCTACTATACTTCTACCATCCCTAGTTATTACGCTTCCCAAGTACCAGAATTTCTTAACTTCCGTCAAAATATTCCTTTCCAATCTAACAGCCTTTGTTATTCCACTGTTTCTCATACTACACTCCACTACTTTGGTTTTCCCTCTATTAATCCTCATATTGAACTCTTTCTCCATGACCACGTTCATGCCATTTATTATGGTTTCCAAGTCTTCTTCTTATTCTACTAATACTACAATATCGCCAGCAAAGCGTATAGATAACTTGTATTGAACGCATATACTTGTATATCTTAGATTATATCACCTACAATTCCAGCAAGAAAAGAGCGTTTTTATCTTTACTTTTCTGCATAGGACAATGAAACGCACAGTATTGTATTTTGCCGTGATCGATAAAATTTGTATGTACGAATTTTGAACCACTAATCAAAATACATAAACGAAAGGAAAAATCAAGTGGTCTCCTTTCAGCTGATTTAATATGGCTGTTTCCCCTGAAGATCGCTTGAACTGACCTGCGTTGATTGGAAGCGGGCGTCGGTGGCAAGGACCAGCGGTTGCAAGCGTCCGGGATGACGACGCGACCAGAGCGGACTAAGGTGAAGCAGTAGCACAGGCAAGAAGGAAGGGGATGTTCTGTGGATTCAACCCAGCGTCGTTCCTCTCTCTCGCAGGTAAACTATGTATAGGCGATGCGATTGCGATTCTCGGTTCGCGACTGACGCAGATTCCTTGGACCTCCGATTGTTAGGGAGGTAAGAGTGGGGATCTGGTGGTGGAATTTCCTCTGCGACATATTGAAATATCGTGGAATAAAAACAAGAATATCTCGTAGAAGAAGGAATATAAAAAGAAACGTGTTTTATAAGAAAACAAAGAATATTTTTCAGAGTTAAAAGGTATTAAAAATTTGGAAGATAGACCGAGTTATACCCAAAAATATGAAAACGGATGTGACGTTATGAACACGAGCTGCCGACGTGATCAGGAAAGGTTCTGGGACGTTCTGGAATTATCTAGAAGGATGCCTTATTAATGTGGCACATTAATAATAAGAGGAGCGCATCCCTTTATTGAATAAAAATCAGATGACAATCAAACTATTCAATAATGGAAAATGAACGGAATAAGTTAATGCAAGAAACAGATAAAAATAGAGTGAACGTTAAAGCGTATAATCACAGAAAGAAATTTAGAACAAAAATAATGGATTGCGATTTATAGTACGGTCAACAATTAAAAAGAGAACTTAACACGTGGCCGTCATAAAATCGAGTTATAGTACGAGGTACAATTAAAATCATAACTAACAATGTAGTCTTAATAAAATCAAATGAGAAGAAAGTACATAACCGCGTTGTTATCGACTGGCACGTTACATATTTTTTTCCGTGCTCATTAAATTATTTTTAAATTTTATAATTTCGCATGTTTGATTATTAAGTTAATCCCTTCCATAATTAGTTAAATAAAAATAAGACCGCCAGGAGTATCATGCTCGGTTCAAGAAGTCGTGTGTCTTGGCTCACAGTCAATCAGCTGTTTGGCTGGATCACGCGAATCTCGCGACAGACGATTTTATAACTATTTAATTAATTCTGCTATACGCCAAGTTAATGCCGTGTCGATGCGATGGTAGCGCCGCTCTATTGGTAAACTGTGTAAGAAAAGTGGTGGTAGAATTGAAATGTTACAATGTGTTGCGTGTTGTGACAAGTTTGTTAAATTTGTAAATAAATCAATTAATGATGATTGATAATGTCAATCGTTATTAAATGTGGGTTTCAAGAAGAAGATGTGAGTGCTTTCAGGGGAAAAGAACCTTAAATAAAGGACGAAAATTGCTAGAAAGCTTTCACGTTAGTTATGTAATAGAAGAAGCATGGGATGATCTGCTCGGTTTTGATATCTACTGCTGGGGCACAAAGTGCTAAAAATCACGAGATTACTTACAAATCGATTATGCAGGTATACATTTTAAATAAGATAACAGAAAAGTTAGATAATAATATTTTAGGAAAGAAAACTACATGTAAACAAATTATTTCTTAAATGGTTAAGCATTTTCTAAAATTGTAATTAACGTGTAATTTATATGCTTATGTTTTTTATAAAATTTCTATTTGAAGAATAAAAATTTTATTTGTAAATTGTATAGAAATTTACAAAATATACCTACAATTGATTGTTATACTAATTGTTACATAGGTTAATGAAAAAAGAAACATTTTATGCATTCAATAATGAAATCTCTCACTTGACGTAATTAAATAACCTATTAGTTATATTTTATCCCCAATATTTTTGCTCCAAAAGTACATCAATTATTAAGGAAATGTTTGATGTAATGTATAATCGGAAAATAATTTGATTCAGTTAATTAATGACATGTGTTTTCTTTCGTTTTTTGTACATACTGCAACTTCACTCTTGAGAGGCCCTAAATAAGGCCCTGAGACAGAGATATTTGTATTTAATTATTTTCTTGTGTTTAATTCAATATAGTAATTAAAAAAAGTGAATAATTTTTGCTCTATCATTTTAAATACCCCTCCCGTGGTATACTACAATATATATTGTGATGTAAAACCCGGGTACCCTTTGTTTTTTGGTGTATTATTTTTATTGTAAATATACAAATAAAGCTGCTAGGATTACTTAAATTGTTTGTAAATATTGTTAGAATAAGGCCGGTACAAATGGTAGCGCGACGGAAGCGCGGCAGCCGACGGCAGCAGCGTACACATGGGAAGCGACTTGGGTTATTGTTGACAGTCGGAACAAGGCAGACTGCTGGATTTTCAGTATTAATAAGATTTCGCTTCATTTCAAACATAATTGTCTATGGTTTTCTTTCGTCGTTAAAAACGGCAGACGTGACAGGTTATCTCGTATTTTTTTGCAACAATACTCAAAATTGTGGTATTGAGACACAAATTTTTTAACTAAACATTTACAAATGATGTTGCGTATAGATCTTTTGCTGCTGAGTATTTGGCCTCAAAATGAAGTCAAAATTTGCCGCGACAAATTTTTGTGGCGACTTTGGCTTGAACAGATATCAGAACGACCAGCTGCAATACTATATTGATCATATCACTACATTCTGGGTTAGAAGTTTTATCGATAAGCCAAATTAACGCCGCTAAAACAGATTTCACGAGGAATAAAAGTTAACCTTTGCAGCAGCGCGTACGAGTCATCGAGGTGACAGCCTGACCATTCAATGTACAATGAGATTTAATAGTTTTCACACTTTCAGTTGGGGTCTGGGTTTACTTCCTTACAAAACCTATGAGATTTTGAAACAGTTGAGTGCGAGTCATAAGTTGTTTTTGATGCAGTTTACTTCATCTCACTTTCCTAATTGAATTCACTATTATTTCGTGCTGGAGGATAAAGTACAGTGACAAAATAGAATTATATAAATTCTACTATTAGTGTGTTCATTTATCAATATTATTGTAAAAAAACAATTTCACCACTGGAAGGTCAAAATTATTTATAAAATTAGAACATACAGGAGCTTCCAATCTGTAGTGAGATGATACGTATCGATTCTGCGGATTATAATCTGAGTACCGTCATGCGTCCGTTATACTGGCGCACTTTATAAAGAGGGCTTTATAAGGTATAATTGGTGTATGACGGAACTCAGAATGAGTATGAATTGATTTTAATCCAGAGAATCGATTAATATCATCAGAGTAGTGATCGAAATCTCCGCTCTGGTCAAAGTTGAGAAATAATTGGGATTCTACAAATGTTACCTTATTTTTAGTTTTACAAAATATTCTCTGTCCTCGATAAATATAAGCTGCAACAAACATAGACAGTGCTGTCAGGATTCCTTATATTTTCCTAGTGTAATTCACATGTTACGACAACATTTATTAATCAGAAAAATTGATTTGTATATATTCGATTTTGTCAGCAACATCATTGTCAGTATAATATCCTGAAAATACCCTAAGAGGACCGCCGATAGTGATAGAAACATCGTATATTTAATTATACTTATTTATTTAATTACTTATACTTATTCATTAAATTACTTTTCAGAATCATTTGGCTATTAATTTTAAATGTTATTTTATAAATTATATAGATATTATAATTGAAAAGTCCACATGATACAGCTTGGCTGTTTGGTATTTCGTCGTTAAACAAACCGAGAGTATTGTCGTCTCAGGTATATATATAGGCAAATATTTTAGTGGTGATATGCGTAAAAGTTTCTGTGATAATTGCTTGTAAAGAAAATTAATGCTTATCTTTATCTAGCAACGTTTTCTTCAAAATTTCACTTTCTTGTAAAATAAATCAGTCAGCTCTAGTCACCATAAATATTTGTCGGGACAAATTTTAACGTCATTTTGAGGCCAGATACTCAACAGAGAGAAAAAAGCAACAAAAATTTGTCAATGTAAATAATAACGTCTAGTTAAAAGAGATAACCTGTGTTTGTTTCTGCCGTTTTTAACGACGAAAGGGAATCCAAAGACATCTAATTTCTTATAGTTCCATGTTTGAAATAAAGTGAAATCTTATTAATACTGGAAATCCCGCAGCCTGCCTTTGTTCCGACAGTCAACAATGACCCAAGTCGCTTCCCATGTGTACGCTGCTGCCGCGCTTCTGTCGCTCGACCATCTGTACCAGGCCTTAGAGATGGGATCGAAATAACGTAACAGTTATAAATAACCTGTTACCAGAATATAACTGTTACCGAAATAACCTGTTACTGAAAATACTATGTTATTTTAGTAACACCCAGCTGATATCATAACACCGTTGTTTACTTCACTACTGGCAGACAGCGAACTTTAAGAGCGCCATGTTGGAAGAGTGAAGCGCTGTGCGCCCCTACCGGGCCAGTGTGGAACTAAATATAACAGGTTGAGCGGAACCTGTTAAATTTAACAGGTTACATTTAACGGAACGGTTTAGCGGAACCTGTATTACTGGGTAACAGGTTACGGCGTAACAGCGTTATATTGATGCGTCTGCAAGGCGTGTTTTACACTTCTGTGTAGAATGATGATAAATTTTATATCATTCCAAAAAATAAATTAGATAATTCAATAAAAATTTTCAATAATTTTCTACAAAATTTAAATTTTACCAATTAAATAGAACTTAAGGACCCTATTCATTTTAAAGATGTTAAGATGAAATTATTACCAATTAGTATAAAAAATTAACATGCTGGAAGAGTTCTTAATTACAGGTCTAATATCCCAATTTTCAAAGAAAGGCTATCAAGTTGTCACATCATATTGAAAATTTTAATAAAGTTATTAATATTCTTTTTATAAATTCTTACCCCATTAATTTCGTCAATACACATGTCAAATTTTGAACGAATAAAATGAGATTCTCTTTCAACAATTTAAAAGTTAAAAAATATTTAAAATAAATAAATAATAATTCAATTTTTATCAATAATATATTTTGTAAAAAACTATATCAACAATTTATATAATAAACTTTATCTTAATAAAGTTTGCGATATTACGTATTCGTAATTGTATAAATTAATAGAGTTGGTATTACCGGAATTATTATTTTTTAAATTAAAGACTATTTAATTGTTTGTTTGATACTTGGGTTTGATTTTTGTTTTCGCTTAATTACTTTTTATCGATTACAGTTACTTCAATATTTCTTTTTTTCCTTAATTTATAATGCATTTGCTTGTAAATTTTGTAAGAAATATGTAAATATTAGTTTATACTTAAGTTTTAATTATATATTTTTATTTTAAATGTCTGTATAAATAATATTTATCTTAAATTATTTTTTTATCAATATCGATTACAGTTACTTCAATATTTCTCTTTTTCCTTCATTTATAATGTATTTATTTTCTGTTATCATTAAAATTATTTATTTTGTAATAAAAGCCTCAAAATTTAAGTGTCAGTGACGTATCAATAATTATTTTTATCCATCTTAGTTTATTTTTCCTTTTCCCGGTTTATCGTCAAGGTATGATTCTATTCCCTTTCGCTAAAGTACTTCTTGTAAAATGTAGGTTGAAATAAAAGAAAATTCTCTGCTAAGTAACGTAAACGGAAAAATAGGTAACAAATTATATTAAGTTGCTGAAATGGACAGCCAGAAAAACATACAAACAATTAAATAGTCTTTAATTTAAAAAATAATAATTCCGGTAATACCAACTCTATTAATTTATACAATTACGAATACGTAATATCGCAAACTTTATTAAGATAAAGTTTATTATATAAATTGTTGATATCGTTTTTTACAAAATCTATTATTGATAAAAATTGAATTATTATTTATTTTTTAAAATATTTTTTAACTTTTAAATTGTTGAAAGAGAATCTCATTTTATTCGTTCAAAATTTGACATGTGTATTGACGAAATTAATGGGGTAAGAATTTATAAAAAGAATATTAATAACTTTATTAAAATTTTCAATATGATGTGACAACTTGATAGCCTTTCTTTGAAAATTGGGATATTAGACCTGTAATTAAGAACTCTTCCAGCATGTTAATTTTTTATACTAATTGGTAATAATTTCATCTTAACATCTTTAAAATGAATAGGGTCCTTAAGTTCTATTTAATTGGTAAAATTTAAATTTTGTAGAAAATTATTGAAAATTTTTATTGAATTATCTAATTTATTTTTTGGAATGATATAAAATTTATCATCATTCTACACAGAAGTGTAAAACACGCCTTGCAGACGCATCAATATAACGCTGTTACGCCGTAACCTGTTACCCAGTAATAGGTTCCGCTAAACCGTTCCGTTAAATGTAACCTGTTAAATTTAACAGGTTCCGCTCAACCTGTTATATTTAGTTCCACACTGGCCCGGTAGGGGCGCACAGCGCTCCATAAGCTGTCTGTCTGCTTGACACTGGCTATTTTCTTTCAATAAATCAATTGTCTGGCATTATCTTCAATTATAAATTAATGAAGTTTTACATGATTTATTTACTTTTACTGTTAATTAGTTAGTAGCTTCAAACGTCTTTTTTTATTTTGTATGAATAATTATTTTTATCCTTTTTAGTGTCTTTTTCCCTCCTTATCGTGAATACATGATATTATATTGTTATGATATAACAAAGTTCAGAGTATATTCCTTATAAAAATAAAGATAATTATCTAGGTACATGAGGCACACGAGGGCGATTATAATGGGCGCAGTTAAGAAGGTTATATAAATCACCAGGTGCTGAAATCTATGTTTATTAAAATAACATGTTACTAAAATAACCTGTTACTGGAACCTGTTATTTCCTTGTAACTGTTACGGAGTAACATGTTACCGGAAAATAACTATTTTGCGCATCTGTACCAGGCCTGAAGTTCCAGACTACATTGTTGCGTCGTTGGGTGCCGCAAGCCGTGCACAAAAGTCTTCGGGAATTTTCACGAAGGTATTTAGAGATTTTATCACGTGAATGCGCTAGCGTGCTTAGCAGTAATTGATCGAGCAGGTCACCTGACCGAGTTCTGGCAAGATGGCCAGAGCCAGGTTGGAGAGTGAATGAGGCAGACGGTGTTGGGAGAGCAAAGCGTGAAGACGTACTTTTCGAGTCGGTGGCTGGATGTGACCCCGTACATTACGTAACTTTTGAGTAGTGTGTGACTTAATGTTATAAAGAGACGGTGACAAGAAGCGGAAGGGAGTAGAAGTGCTACTACGTGTTATAAAAAGTGTGTTTGGCGATCAGAAAGAACTGATGTATTTGAGAATGCAGGGATGATAGCCGAGGAAACCAGCAAATTGAGTGGTGTAGTGGTGTGTCCGGACATTTCATTTCTGACGAGTGCCGGAAAGACGTAATAATTTGCCGGCCGTGAGAGGACGGCAAACCGTTCAGTATTTTTGCAGGAACGGTGACAGGAGTGTGCAGCCTCGTACTTTGCAGCGGTGAAAGACTGAGGTGGAAGCGAGCGAGCAGACAATCTGACGATTCCAGGAATTTCTCATAAGTTTCATATAGATGACGTAGATGTAATTGTAGGATGGAGCCTGGAATACTATATTAGCAGCCATATACAGATGCTGGGTGAGTGAAGAATTAGATGTGGAACTCAAAATCTAAATGATATTTTTTCTTATTTTTACAGCATATACTTGCTTCACACTCAAGAGCCCCTGAGATCTTGAAAAATGCTTGTTGTTTGAATGTTATGGTTTTTTTGTGGTAAGTTCATGAATATAGTGGTATGAGATTTTAAAAAGGTCGTTAATCATTTAATTTAACCTTGCCAGTCCCGTTGTATACCACAATATATATATTGTAGCAGATCGGTCGTTTCGTGCCAACTCTTCCTCGATATTCGAAGTTAATAACTTTTGGGGCGCCGAGTATTTATTTTTGTCATAAAAAACACCAAAAGATTCAATTTAGAGTTTTAATTAATTCAGAGCACAAAAACATAAGTCAACAAGGCGTGGTCATTCATTCATCCTTACTTTACGAAACACAACATTCCTCTCCCATACCCCGTCTTATTTTAAATTAAAATTATTCTATCTGTGACCTTTGCTCATTTATTGTATTTTATTAGTAGTTTTGTATTCATTAATATAAATTTTTAATGAGCGTACATAATTTTATAAGTCATTTAGTCGTCAATGCTAGTGTAATGAACACACATGGAATATTTTTGTTTATATTTTATGGACGAAATATTCTAAACGTTTTCATATAACTGTATTATAAATGTCGTTTGAAAAATCTAGTTGTCTTAGTATTTTATAATTTTAATAATTTCCATTTCCTTCTGAAAAGTTTTCAAAAAAGGAACCATACGTCGTGCTACTGACATTAATATTACGCTTCTTGTTAAAATTTCTATGGCAAACAGGGCTGTAATGATAATTTATTTTCAGATATCTATTCAGATAACTTGATTCAGAATAAGATATGACCGATACATCTTAAATTCATTATAATATTACAGTAGAAAGCTGATAAACTTATTTCCCTACACGGATCGTATGGTTAATGACCTGTTGAAATAAGTATGAAGTTAGTAATCTGTTATATTTTATTTGAATATTTTATAAGCCTCAAGAAATGCAATGGCGTGTCAGGCATTATCTTTCTCTTTATATAAAAAAATGTGAAAACAATATTTGTATGAGTATTCTTGTGTCTATTATTGTCCCCGGGGTATTTTCAGTCTCACAAGGTACCGGAGTACATTTGACACAGTATTGGTATCGGGAGTAATTTCTTGTCTTAACGTACCGGAGAATTAATTGTAAATTTAAAAAAAAAATTATGTTGCTCTGTTTACTTAAGAAATTCAGATAATATAATATGAGATTCTTCAAGACCATTAAAGATGAAGGATATCTTAAACGTCAGCTTAGTGGCGAAAGCAATTTTCTTCAAGACATTGTTTTACTTATCATTTTTAATTTTGGAATGAAGTAAAAGTGACAAGTGCAGTCAGACTTGGGTTGCCAACTCCATAGCGTTCCAAAAACGGACACTGGAAAAATATTTAATATATTTGAATCGCGTATAACCTATCCAGTTGGGAGAGAAAAACAAGACGCCAAATGAATTTCCAAGTTAGTGAAGGCTTATGTAATAAAATTATTCTAATAATACTAAAAGAAACCAAGTGAATATTTTATTGTAAATTGTGTCATTGAATTAATAAATGTCATATTTACATTTTATGTTATGTTCAAAACTCATTATTTTATATATATATATATACAGCTTTAATAAATTCATATACAACGCTTAAGGGGTTAACGTACAAACAATATTTTAGCAATAGAGAAGTTCAGGGTAGGCGACCCGCCATGCACTTATTTTACCGGCAGATAAGTTTTTTCTTGATCTATTGAAGAGAACTTATATCGGAAGATAACACAGTTGTTTTGGCAGTAAATACAGTATTTATTCATCGAATAAATAATTGACATGAATACTCGAAAGAATTGTAATGTCCAGGACATTCAATCTCTCTGAAATCGAGAGAAAAGACCGACTTATGTAAGTAGGGATGTACGTAAGATTGTTTATACGGTTATTAATATTAGTTTAGATTTTCAGTAGCGGTGAATTTTATCACAGAATTTGGGATAGTTGGAGTTTTCAGCTATTAAAGAAAGGAAATAGAGGAAGAGTATGAGAGAAGGTGAATGAGGCGGCAGCTTACTAGGGAAAAGTTAACGTTATGTTATACCAGAAGGATGTAGTCTTTTTAGTCTGTGGTTGTGTGGAGGAGGAGGAGAAAGAGGGCTATCGTATCACTGGAGGGATTAGTTGAGCTTTAGATTAAGGAGGATATGGATGATTAAATTGTGATGGAGATCAGGGGAATTTGGATGTCGTTGTAAATTACCGAGTTGCGAAGATACCATGGGGAGTCGGAGATGATTCTAAGGATTCTGTTTTGTTTGGTTTTAATTGGAGTTGGCAGTGGAGTTGCAGCATGCGTATGACCATATGGGGCGGTTGAGAGGGAGGTAAATGAGATGGAGATTGGGGCCGCTACGTTTAAGAGGAAATATTTGGATTTTGTTTAACACAACAACAGTTAAATTAAACTACAGTTTATTAACAGTTCCGTAAACCGATAACACTTTTAGAGCTAGGGTACGAAATGACGACCACCTTGTTCGACGCTCAGTTGGCAACGGCGAATCATGTTTTCTCTTATCCTTTACAATTTGCCTGGAGAAGCTCGTATCTCATGAAAAGCTTGAGTAATTCTTTCGGTGTGATCTTCAACGACATATACAGCATGATCGCAAACCCCGGCTTTTAGGAGTCCACACAAGAAGAAACAGAAGGGGGCTGAGATCTGGAGACGGCGGAGGCCAGGGACAGGTTTGCTCGCCCGATCTAGTGGTTTTCAAATGTATCGGTCAAGTACTGACGAACTTCGAGCAAGAAATGTGGGCGATCTGCGTCATGTTGAAAAAACATTCGTTGGCGATTCTCTTCAAGAAGTACTGGTAACTCATTTTGAATGAAATTCAGGTAAGATTCGGCCTTGAGTCATGGAGGATGGAAGAACGGACAAACTAGTACATCATCCACAATGCCAATCCACACGTTGACTGTTAAACGCTCTGACCGAGTTGTGACAAAAACTGCGAGCTGATGATTATCAGAACACACGTGGATATTGAAAATCGCGGATTGAGTATCCGCACTCCTCTAGTGTCAACTCGCTCGTAGGCCCTGTAACGAACAGATACAGTTGCTCGGACTTTGGCGGCGTGGAATATTAAATAAAGGAGACGGCGGTTGACACTTGGGCCATAAAACTCCTCGTCGCCGGTTTCGGAATTTCCCAATCTGTCTGAGAATTTGGTGACCGGGGGCGTGCTTTTCCCCAAGTGTAACCAGGGATGTGATTGGAAGTTATCCACCCCTGCCACCTTGGTGATAGGTGTTACATAAGTGGGGATGAAGTTTTAAAAGAAGCAGGTGGAGATGTGTGGTGATGAGAGATAGGTAGAGAGAGAATTTGAGAGATGTAGCAGATTGATTGGTGACAGATTTGTGGAGACACAGATTGGTGAAAGATTCGTGGTGGAGATCATTGAGAGGAGAATTGGCCAGATGGTGCGAGAGCGGTGATCGGTAGCTTGCATCTGGAGGGAGGACGAGCACGGAAGAAGTGAAAGGCCGACACGGTAAATAATTCCTGTGACTTTGTAATTTTCTATTTGCTGCCAGGTCCAAATGGATTAGCTTCTGTTCTATGAGAAGGCCCATAAATGCGACCCTGAGATGAGTTTTTATAAATTGTAAGGTTTAAATAATTAATATAAATCAATTCGGTAAATATATGTGTAGTTTTTATTGAAAATAAGTGCCGGCGTAGTTATTGAAACTATCAAAATTTTGTAATTATTATTGTAAATGTTTGTTTTTTTCAAAGTAAATTGTTTTATAGTTTTTATTATAAAATCTCATCAATTATTTAATTTTTAAATTAATATCACCCACTATAATCATTATAGTCCGTAAGAGCCCATGTAAAAATATCGCTATTTGAAAGCAACAAAATGCAAATTAAGTGGATTATTTATTTTCACATTTCTTAGTATTTCCAAATATGTAATATACAAATTTAATTTCATGCGGAACATTAAGAAAAGTGACTATTTTTTTAGAACAGCCCCAGACTTTTCTACTGTACCGTCATATTTTCAAATGAATAATTTAGATGTACTTTGATATTAATATAATTATATTTTAAATATGTCATTACCAAGATTAATTCCTTAACCATTGACCAAACTCTAATAAGACAGACAATGACAAGTCAATGCTGGGATCGACGCAGTAACGTGTGGCTAAGCATATTTTAGTTAGAGGTAGCATATATGGTATACTTTTCTGTTCATCGCGGTGTGCTGTTTACCGTCTGACATCTGATAAGGATCCGAATCCATTCCCTCACACCACGCACATAGTCAAACAAGGTCAAAACTCCATTCATTCAACCGACGCATTTTGTTTCATATATCGAGAACCAGGTGGCTTTGCGCAATTTTCTTGCCTAATCAACTTCTTAATTTCCTCAGGTATGAATTCGTCCCTACATTTTACATCTTTCCGTTCTACTCCTTCGTGCAAGCTTTCTAGGCACATTGAGTAAATACCCACCATGTCATCAAAATGTAGGTCATGGATCCTAATAACCCAAGGCTACGTTCCCTCCCCACTCCCCTCCTCCATCCTCTGTGCCAACACATTTTGTTGATAACGTTTCTCGCCCCAGCCCTGCTCTGGCGCGCCAGATGAGCCGACGCAACCCACTTGCTGCTTAACAACACTCACCTTCCTCCCACTTTATCTCATTTGGAGTTAGAATTAGTTCCTATGTTACGTTAATTTTTTTTTATAAATTAGCGGGTTCCTTTTGTTTCTTATTTTGGGCCGCGGCACTTCCGCAGGCAGAGCACAATCTTGGGTATGTTGTAGCTGATGTGACTAGTTAACGGGCATGTATTTTCCTTTATTAAAGCCATTTTACTTATGTACAAATACTGTGCCTACATATTTCATCGATCGGAAGTACTTGGTACGTTGTATCGTATAAAGTGCGCCACTCTGCTATTTATTTTGGCATTCCGTTTGTTTTTCAGTTCCACTCGGCTATAAAGGCTTCTGCCCCTGAGCGCAGGGCGAGAACTTCAATCGATCCGAATACGTTACGAAGGAATCAGTTGTATGAATTATGGATTAGAATTCCTGAGGTGGCTCATTCAATACTGCCCGTTGCCTTGCTGTTACCTAGAGTCCGTGATTCTTCCCAATTACTTCCTCTGATGCCGAGGCGAAAGATTGTGTTCACGCTCTCGTGGATGAGGCGAACGATCTGATTCTCTAGGTGTCTAAATGTACAGCCGACATTCCGGTTTCAAAACTCCGGGTAAAGCGATTTCAGGATCAAATTTGGCATCTTCGGTAACGTATTCGGAATTTGTTGTCGGTTACTTTTCGGGATTCTTCAACGGCTGTGGGTCCCGTTCAGACGCCTGTTTCTCTTACAACCAGTGGTGGGAGTCGGTGTGTTCCGGGACGACTGCATCTCAGTGATTTAGAGGTCTCCCTATTTACAGTGTCCACTGCCCATTATCTCAGCTCAGTGATGCGAGCCCAGCCCAGGATCTTTCACCAGGCGTTTCTGGCGAACTTCAAAAGTAAGTTATCTTCCAAATACAGTCGAAGCATCCTGTCATCGACCTCCTAAGTGCTCGGGGAAATCAGTGGAAGAAGTTTTCAGATTTCTTCGGTTCCTCGGTGCTTTGCAGGATAGAATCAGCTCTTTCCCCTTGATGAGCTCGTGGTCCTCCGCTTCCTGATTCCGCGTACCGAATACATCTTTCATGAGATTACTCTACGTGCCGCGTCGATAAGCTATCCCTTCGAGACATGTAGAAATAGTCTTCATAGTTCCTTGCTGCCACCGTGTGTGCGTGATAAATTGATTTTCGCATGTGTATCGTGCACAAATATATTTGGGAAGAATCCTTCCCGTTTTATTTTGGAATGGAAAGCTTCTGCTTTAATGGTTGATACATCTGAGAATTGTTAATATTTTCTCAGGACTTCACCCGGAGATTCGTAATTAATTGATTTTTCAGTCCAAACTACCGTTCTTTAGTGATTTTCGCAGATTTGTTATTACCATGCTGGACGTCGACTGCGTTTCGACCAGGCACGCGAATGTTTCTGGCATCACCGTGCTACACGACAGACGGACCAAGCGGACGCCAGGAGTCATTGCAGTGGCTAAGCGCATCCATCGTTGCTACATGCACATGGACCTGACGTGTCACTTGTCCGCCCTGCTCGATTTTGAAGGTCATTCTGTGTTATGAAATTTCAAATGCAAGTTCTCTTGGTTTTTGTGTTTTATAATTTAGAGGCTCCAATTGTCCCTCGTATACTGGGTTCCGATTTCCTTTGTTCAACCAGATCCCGGCAAACGACGACGCAATTTTCCTTTCGCTCCATAATTCTCCGTCTCTTACGTACTTTACGACGTCCAGCAGTTAAGGTCAGCCTTTTCTCAATGCCTGTCACTGGAGCAGCGAATCGGGTCCGGATTTTTCTCACTTAGATGACAAGAGAGCCCATTCTATAGCAACCTTGATTTTCACTTGTCATTCAGTGTTAACTGAAGAGTTATGGGAGACGCATCTGGTGCAGTATGCTATTCTGCTTGCGGATAACAAACCCTTTAGGCTGAACCCTTCCAGTATTCGCCACCACGTCTCTTGATTCTCGAGAACAAGATTCATGGAGTTATACGTCCATCCACATCACTTGAGAAGAGAAGGATATATCATGACAAAGATAAATTTTGAAGTTATCTCGAAAACGAGTAGTAGCCTGATAATATACGGGACACAGAATTTACTTGAACGACGCATTAATTTTGCATAAATAATTGTATTAAAAAGAAATATCGTAGAAGGGATATATAAATATATTAACGTATTAAACTTTTTCGCCCTTTTTTAGGACAGGGCAGAGCGACCCTTTAACTCTGAATCCGTGAGTATTACACGCTGATCACAAACCGTAAAAACTAACCACAGGATTCAAGTAATTTTTGGGGGGGTTAACAGGCTACATGAGGGTGATCCTGAAACAGGCAACTCCCCTTTAATAGCATAGGAATGGAATTGAAAAGGGAGGATGCGGAAGGTAGAACAAGGTTGCCAAGGGTTAACTAGGGCCCCGAGGCTGTGGTTTAAGGGTCCTTCCCGGTGTTTCACCTAAAGAGATGCAGGGAAAACCCTAGAAAACCTGCATCAGGTAGGTCGGGCATTGGGTACTATTCTCACGCCCTTCCGAATGACGGGAGACGAGTTTGCTGTGGGGTCGCAGCATTCTCCTTCTCCATGTCTCCACCAGTTTCAGGAGGCAGTTGGCCGACTGATCCAATGGGATCAGCGGACAACTCTTGCCATATGCCTAAGGTCTTCGACCCCAGTACAAATACCTCCTAAAATAGGTGAAAGTGTCTCGGCATGTGAGAACTTTTATAAAAAAAACAGAGAGAGTGCGAGACATTCCCAACATAATCAGGTGAGACCTGCAGTCACTCTGGGGTGAAGCGCCTAGCGAGAAAACTCCCGCAGCGCCCAGAAGCTCAACCAAAAAAGGAATTCAAGTAATTGGTCAGGAAACACTTAAAGGTGCACAGGTCACAGCTTTGCTGTGAGAAAATAGTGGAATTCAACAAAAAATAAAAAAATTAGTAACACTAAATTATGTGCGTAAACTTTACACAATGCAAAATGATTGATAAAAAAGAAACACTTTAAATACAATGATAAGACATTGTCACGGCACAAATAACCTGAACTCAATATTTACATGAACTGAGAATCTTCAAAGAGAGAATGTAATGTTATTTGGAAATGCACTCTTCTCTCGCACGTCAAATATGAAGTCGTGGATGACCTACGATAAAAGCAATAGTTAAAGTGGTGTTACTATTTACACCCTTCAAGGTCGAACAGTGGTGCAGCTTCCTAAGAAATCGCCAGAGTTGTCTCAAGTGTGGACGTTGAATTCCCTGGAGAAATAGTGGAGATAAAAAGTAGAGGGTATAATTCAACTTGTAAAAGTGCAAATTCTATGAGAATGGATCAAATTCAAAGAATGTAAAATAGACAATAAATTATGAAATAGTTTTCTACGTCGATAGATGGGTAGATAATTAAAATAACGCTAAGAAAAGAATAAATTGAGGGTGCTGCAATAGAAATTAGGCGGAGCCTATCTTGGAAGATTCTGGAAATATCTCAATAATTACAGATCATCTTAGTAGAAAACTAATCAAAATCATTCTTGAGATAAAGAAATCAACAATGTGAAAAATATAAAGATGCCATTGATCAAGTTCTCTGAGCTCTGGCAATCTGTTTATCGCGGCAATTTCATGTACTGAAAAAGATAATGAAAAGTAAAAGAAATATTTGCGATAAAAAATGGGAAAAATTAGGGGAATTTTTCTATCTTTTTAGAAGAGAATATGTGAAATAAATATTGAAAATATAGGGTGATTTGAGATAGAATTTGATTATTAATGAAGAAATTCTATTCTTGGGTCAAGAAAGGACAGGAAAAATTGCCAAAAGAAACATGTGACGCAGTGGTGATCACTGGTCCGTCACAACATATTGTGATATCCTTTTCAGGGGATAAAACATTAATTTATCAATTGAACAAATTTTAATCAATTTGAAAATTTTACATTTATCATTTTAAAGTGATTACATGAGCCAATATCTCAGGGGATTTTGGGTCTCTCGAGAAGTGGAGTATACAGTTACTGAAAATAGAAAAAAATCATTTAAATATTATTCAATCAGCACAATGAGCAAGTTTCACAGCTTTTAAGAACTTACCCACAATTACTGGGCCTTCAAACATCCAACTTCACGAATGTTTCCGCGTCTCTCTGGCGTCTTGCAGGATTTTTACACCGATGAAGGTAGTATGAACCAGGTCCAACTCATCTGCTCTCTAGACTCATCTGATAGATCCGCGGTCCGTCCTCTCCGCAACTCATCTTCTTTCTCCAAACATCTGACCTCTGCAAACATCTGAACTCTGACCACCTCTCACGTCTGACCAATTCGTCCTCTCCGCAACTCATCTGCCCTCTGACACCATCTAACCTCGAGCCACCCATCGGCTCCCCTTTTAAATTCTCACACGGGAATTCCCCACCATCGGTTTTCTTACACAATACAGGGGTTCCCCGCCATCGGTTCTTCACAAAATTCCGGGGTTCCCCGCCAGCGGTTTATTTCATAAACTGCCGGGGTTCTCCGCCATAGGTCTTTTACAAAATTCCGGAGTCCCCCGCCAGCGGTTTATTTCACAAAACTCCAGGGTCCCCCGCCATTTTTTTACACACGCCCCGATGGAGTTTCCCGCGGGGGATCCCCGTCGGGGGTTCACCCGCTTTCAGCCAACTTGACATTGTTGTTGGCCTCGCTTGTCGCGCACAAAACTTAAAACGTAATAACCTCTTGTTGTAGGCCGAACTGCGCCTCATAACGCCACAATATCACCAAAATCCACGTTTTTTCATTACATTGCCCCCGATCAATTTTAAAAAAAATTTACATTGAAAATAAAAATTTTGAGAAATTTATCTCCATATTTTATCTTCAAGACCCCTTGCTCATTCTTAACAATCATTTTGTGCTCGCAAAAATTTCAAATTAATCTAAATAGATTGAGCACCTTTTACATCTTAATTTTAAAATAATCTTTCGTATTGATTTAGATTTATAATATTTATTAGCTATACTGAAAACAGCTAAAATTGAGTAGAATTTCAAATTAACTCGTGATTTACAGAAACTTACACATGTTTGCCTGGTGGCCCCCCATTGTTAAATAAAATCATGTTATGAATTGTAAATGATTTAAATTTACCCGCTCACAGGAACGAAACCTTCAGTTTTCCAGGATTGAGAAACTTGGCATCTCAGTTCAGTATTCACATGCCATCATATGTGTTTACATCGTCAGCTTTTTATCATTTTGCCTATCTTTCAGATAATATTTATTTGTACTACTTCTGTGCCATTCATTATAAGAATTTGGCTGGCATAAGACCTACTCAAAATAAATTCACCCATCACAAAAATACAACAAACTTATATGCCCCCTAAATCCATCCCTCAAACAAAACAATCCTCAATGTGGCTCTATGTTTTCCTTCCTGTGACATTTATCAAACCCCAAATGTTAAGTTTTCAGAAGCTAAATTTTTATTCCTAAATAAGACTGCTACTTATCCAACAAAAACTAAAGAAGCAGCTTGATAGCCCCCATACCATATTTAATTACCCAGGAATACAATTAATCTAAGTAAACAAACTCCTGATAGAAGAGAATATATAAGAAAACAGATAACACCCTATTTCTGCACAATAGTTTCTCATTCCATGACTTCCCAACAAATAAGTCTTCAATTTCTACCCAGTAAACTATTACTATCTCCCCATCAACTCAAATCCTGCCTCTTTATCATAATAATCGTTGAGGCACCACTTTGCTCATAAATTTCCTTCGATTCCCCCATATTCTTTCTCTATCAGCTCTGACAATTCAAAATCTTTAAAATCCAAGGTACCAGCTGGTCTATTTCAGTGACACATTCTCATCTAACATTTTTATTTAAACGACGATTTAATTATACTGCTGTGATCACCTTTCTATTTGGGCTAATCACCAACTAAATTTATCTCGTGGACTTATTTATGTCACCCCCAACACCATTATTCAATACTACGACTTCCCATACTATTCCATGCTTATAATTCGACGATTCCTCCACTTCACTATACGACGATTTCAACTTATAATTACAATGCGACGACTGATTCCTTTAATCCTTTATATTCTTCAATAACTCTATGAGGTCCCACTGATATTTTCCACCAAATTCGAGTACCATAAATCAAAACACCTTCCAAAATCACAGCTGACGTTTCCCAATTTTACTTCAAACCACATTCCTTTCATAAGCTCACACTAATTCAACTCTAATTTCTTCCAAAAAGACAGAATCCTCATTATTTCTCCCCACAATAAAATCCACTTCAATCATCTACTTTCCACACCCCAACCACCACATAAACCCACAAAATCGAAAAATACTTTTTGTGCAGAAACAAAATGACAGAACAAAATAGCTGATTCTCAAAACTAACCTAAAATCATCACCAAAAATCTATTACAAAATAAAAATATCATCTAACTAGAAGATAGCATAGAGGATGGATGTAAGAAATAAAGCATCAGAAATGGAAGAAAATGCTTTATAGCTGGAGTCTCCATAATCGCCAATTATGAAATCATTAAAGGGTAATGATTCTCCTAGACTTTACTTTGCTATCAACCTAACATGTCACCTGATATAGCAATAGACCCCTGCCATCATCACAATTTTCATGTACCCCAAATATTCCAGTGCTATTATTTTCCTCTATCCCCAACAATGGATGCCCATATTCTTTATGTAGCCAAATATTCCATTGACATATAAACAGATTTTTCTCAAACCATTTAATTACCTCACCAATTGAATGAATCCTCAATCCTTTAATTGACCAGGTAGCTTCATAATTTATAATATTTATCATTATTGCCATGCATTTTCCATACTCCATAGTAAAATGATCCTGCTTTCTCCCTCTACACTGCTTTCCCAACATCCGCGTTTTTTCATTACAATATATATATATATATATATATGTCCTTAGCGAGAAAAGGGGAAGTGGGGATAGTGGGCGTAGTACATTCCGATATATTGAATTTGATGGTTAATAATGTGTGAACTTGTGGGATCGGTATAGGAGGTCGTGCAATGATAACACCGATCGATGTATATACACTCCTTTATTCCCACTCGCCACGTGTAAGGTCCTGCGGGAAGCTGGTGGCGTGTGCGGCTGCGTGCGAGGCTGAAGCGAGACTGAGGGAGCACTGGGCAGCAGCAGCGGTGACGTCTAACTGGAGGTCGAACCTCCTCTTCTATTGGTCGGAGTTCCTTCCATGTGGAATCTGCTCCGCGATGACAGGTATATTCTAGGCCTATAACATACTAAAAAATCTGTCATTACTAAATGTACTGGGCTTGCTCCCCTGACTTAAATACCGAGGCATCCCTTTTTTTTTTCAATGGGCCAAAGGCCCCAAGGGCGGTGCCCCCTGAAAGCTCGCACCGCCCGCATGGGGGTCTACCATATTCTACACCCCCTCTGCACGTGCTGTTAGTACACTAACTGGAACACAAGGATCGGGATTTTGTGTTTGATCCGCACCTGAGGGCATAATACCCTTTAATACGGCCGTGCATCCCTTTGTCTCCCCGGTGTCCCGTTAGCTTTCTTGCTGCCTGCAAGGTTCCGTTAGGCAGCAACCTTTGTCTCCTTGCGATTCAGCGTCGCCACAAACTAAAACAATTGTATAAATGATATTTTTTAATAATAGTATATTGTAATAATATAACGTGGTAATATATATTATTAAGTAATGTATAATTTGAAATAATGAACTTTCACATGCATGCCGTTTACTGTGTTAGCTCGACGTTGGAGCACTGCAACAGATGAAGTCATGTCGGCGGTGACGGTTCGACGCCGTCTGTTGAGGGATTGATTGGTGGCACGCATGCCATTGGAAATAAACCTTCAACGCCTCAGATTGGAATGTGATCCTTGGCGTGCTGAGTGGCAAAGTGTAGTGTTTTTCCGAACAGATTTGCTCCAATTTGTGCTTCAGTGATGGCCGGGTGTAGGCTGAGCGTTAACGCAACCTGTAAACCGACATTGTTGAGCGCCATAGCGGACAAATACCAAGTGTGATGGTTTACGGTGCGATCTCGCCTCATAAGTATTGAGGGTAATCTGACGGTATTCGGTAAATCAGGGAGGTTTTAGAATCTGGGGTACTGCAAGCACCTCGACGTGCCATATTACATCAGATCAATGGCCGATCACGTGTGGCGAGGAATGTGCCAGCTTTCTGCGATTAACGCCGAGTACCGTTGTCTCCCTGGCCTGTAAGATCACCGGATGTCAACCATCGAACATGTCTCGGACATGGTCGGTCGGAAACTTGTTCGTTCTGGTCGTCCAGCAGCCACTATCGATGCTTTGTCGAGTCGCATACAAACCACATGTGTTCCTCATCAGCGTATCCAGACTAGCTTTCAATCAACGTCAACAGGTGTAGAGTCTCTGACGGCAGTGCGTGGCAAAATGTATGCAAACTGCAGTAATTATAATCATTGGTATTCTGGCATTTCTCTAATAATGTGTGGAATAAATTTAATTGCAATCGTATGTCTCCTTCTTGGTGTTGCAAATTTCATAAACATTAGTGTAACATTAATTGTGTTCAATTCAATTGTGGAAAAAGATATATAGGGTGTAATGTATTAAAAGTGCGCGAGATGCCCTGCAAAGAAAGCATTGTTGGCTGTGTGTGGCATCGCTTTCCTTTTTGAATAATTGTGACGTCCCTCCCTTTCTGGCTGAATAGAAAAAATGATCCTTTTGCAACTGGCAACGGAGTATTGTGAAACTTAGAATAATAATTATTATTATTTATTTAGCAAATATTAGCTCCAAAATATCTTTAAATTTTTACATATTTCATATTATTAATTAAGTCAACAACAAATATACTAGTTATATATATATATATATAATTTATTCATGACAGCACATGTAACTCGTATAATATGAATTTGACAGATACAATTCTCTTACTTATTTACTAAAGAGTTTTGTATTGCACAGTTTTAAGTCTTTTGGTAGCTTGTTGTAACTCATAATTGCCCTAAAAATAGAGTTTTGACTCTTTCTATATTTTAAATTTTGGTAATCTCTACGTTAGACCGTCTGCTTTGTCGTCTCTCGTCTGAACCCGACAGTATGGGTTCTTCTAGAGTCGTGGTAGATTTCGCTTGAGAACTTCCCTATTCTGTTTGCCTCCAAACGCTGCTCGACGATTTTGAACTCGACTTGCGTTACACGTACGCCAACCGAAATTTTGGCGCCTCACTGGTGGCATTTAACACGATGTAAAAACCTGTAAAAACACATCAAAACACGAAACACACTTGTAACGAACAGATACAGCTGCTCGGGCTTTGGCGGCGTGGAATATTAAATAAAGGAGATGGCGGTTGACACTTGGGCCATAAAGCTCAGACTCCTCGTCGCCGGTTTCGGAATTTTCCAAACTGTCTGAGAATTTGGCGATCGGGGGCGTGCTTTTCCCCAAGTGTAACCAGGGATATTATTGGAGGAGATCCACCCCTGCCACCTTGGTGATAGGTGTTGCATAAGTGGGGACGAGGCTTTAAAGAGGCGGACGGAGACATTTTGGTATGCAGATTGGTGGTGATGAGAGAGTAGAAGATTGATTGGTGAAAGATTCGTGGTCGAAAGCGTTGAGAGGAGAATTGGCCAGATGGTGCGAGAGCGGTGATAGGCAGCTTGGATCTGGAGAGAGGACGAGCCCGGAAGAAGTGAAAAGCCGACACGGTAAATAATTCCTGTGACTTTGTAATTTTCTGTTTGCTGCCAGGTCCAAGTGGATTAGTTTCTGTTCTATGAGAAGGCGCATAAATGCGACCCTGAGATGAGTTTTCAAATTGTTAGTATTTAAGAATTAATATAAATAATTTTTGTAAATATATATGTAATAGTTTTTATGGAAAATAAGCGCCGGCGCAAAGATTGAAGCATTAAGAAATTGTAATTATTATTGTAATATGTTTGTTTTGTCATCGTAAATTGTTATTTAGCTAATAATTTATATGACCCCAATAGATTCATTATACACTACGTTTTGCTGTTGCGAAAGAAACGGTAATTGAATACGAATGATTGTCAATCTATCAATAATTAATGAATACGTCCGTCCAATCCAGTGGTTCACAAAGAAGACAGAGAAAGAGAGCTTACGATCGCTTCACGGCAAACCTTATAAGTCGCAGTTGGTTTTGACCACGATCCACTTTCACATGTTTGAAATTTTCATTGAAATCCGTTGAGCCGATACGGAGGTTAACAGACCACATTCACATTGGAAATTCAAACGCGCGGAAAAAAGTAGCCTTCTCGTACTTAGGTTTTCTGAAATTTTTCTTTCCGTAAAAACCTTGTACGAAGTGTTAGAAAACTTATAAAAAATTAATTAAATAGGTAAAGTCGTTCTCATGTTATGGCGTGACCAAGGGAAATATGGATTCATTTTTATATATGTAGATTATTAAATTTAAATCATTATTTTGTAACGCTTACCCGCTCCCTCGATTACATTTAATCAGTGGCGGCTGGTGCATATGTGCTACATTACATGAATTAATTTAGGAGGAATTATTTGTTTCATAATTTTAAGAAACTCTAAAATAATAGTATTTTAAGCGTGTGAATTTCTGCTTCGGTTTCGAAAACTATTAACTGTCCGTTCCCTCCCGTATATATCTTGGCTTCATTCTTTATAGCACGAGAATCTTGTCTGTAATGAGAAATGCGCATGCGCAGTATTACCGTTTCGAACCCCCTGCTCGTCTAAGATCCAACAATAATGAGCCGTCAGAGCGAGCGTGAAGGCTGACATACAGTAGCTGCAGGCAGCCTCATCAGGTTACAGTTTTAAATGCTTTAGACGAAATAATAAAAAATATTGTTTATGTACTTGTTGTAGTTTGTTTGGTTTAATCAAAGTTTATTACAAAAAAAACGATTAACAGGCGGCATTTCGAAGACACATAATTTTGAGAAAATTACCGTACGATCCTGTATACAATATTCCCATAATATGTTACTTTTTCCTAAAATTAACTTTATTGATTTAAAATATTGTAACATGAAAAGTTACACGCAACAATGCGGGCCAGCTTGCGAGTTGCAATTGTCGCAACTCGGGCCAACAATGAAGTCTGGCGAGACTCGAGGAGTCGTCAGGGAGTGTTCGGAGAAATAGGTTGTGTCGGCAGTTACGGACGGAGAGTGACCACGCCCTGTAGTGATAATTTTACTCATGTTCTGAAATGGATTAAAGCTATTAAAATCCACTTTTTTGGTATTTTTATTAAAAAAAATACCTGGCGCCCAAAAAGCATTTAAATCCTCGAATACAGAGGAACGCCGGATCTTCTACAATATATAAGTCGTGTACACTCGATGGAGACGAAATTACAAATGTAGCATATTACGGGTCGTGGAATATTAACAACCCTGTAGATGTTAGTATCATTAATATCTTTATCCTCGAGGTGATGTAGTACATAACTTTAAATACTCGCTACTTGATTTAATATATGATGTATGAAAAGAAAAACTACAATCGCGAACCGCGCGATTCTGAGGAAGATGGCAAGACACATCAGTTCTTGGACCGAGCATGAGTTTCTCAAGAGTCGTGGCTTTAATTAATTAATTACGGGGGGAGGGAGAAGGTTTATTTAATAATCAAACGAGGGCTAAAAATTTCAAACAATTTAATTCCCAAGATAAATTACGGCCAAAGCTCACTCACACGCCCCCACAATCATTGAATGTTGCTTCTCACACCCACATTCATACTCACTTTTGAACTATAATACCTAAGCTAACTACAAAATATAAAGATTCTTGAATTTTATCAAGTTTAAAAAGTTTAGCGGTACGTCCGAAATTTAATTGTAGATCATTGCAGTTAAATTAGACGCCGTAAAAAGGGAAGGGCTTACTTGTTGTCGATCTCGTTGCGACTGCCGATGACGTACACGTTCCGGCTTCCGCACATATAAGCGGTCTGATCTCTCTGCTGGTGAGACGCGCGAACAGGCACTTCAAATCTCTCTGGCCAGCACTCCTCTCAAACACTTCCCACGTGCCACCCTGCTTTCACTCCTGGCAGATGTGCTCGGCGAACTTAAGCGAGGCGAGTGGTGACCGTCCACACGGTAAGATAGGTCAAGCAGTACGAGAACTAAATGAATCAGCTTCATGTATTTTTTCAAACATAGTATCTACGTTATTCGCGACGATTTGTATTTCATTTTCTGGCAGTTTCCTCAGATTTTTGACCAACATTTCTCCATACAGACCACATTAATCCCCCCCCCCCCCAAATTTTAAAGGCAATATTTAACCACTTGAATGCCTCGTTCATTTGCCTTTTAGGAATTTGTAACTCAGGAGGCTGGTACATCTTTTTACTTTCTTTTGTAATTCATCCATAATATCTTTAACTCCTCGCTTATTCGCCTCATTGACCTTTCTTCCTGTCATGCTGTCTGAGTTGCGCGTTCTAAATATAACCTTCCATTTATTACAGTTGTAGGAAAGTACATAGTCGTTACTCCCAAAAACACCTTCAGATGACATAGTACTATCAATTTATTAAATAAATAAGTAAAAGAACAGTATAAAATAATGATCAAAATATTATAATAGTTAAAAATAGCAGTTGGTGAACAGAAGACTCAGGCAACGTACACGAGTGTGGATAGGTACAAGAAACCGCCTCCGGACGGAGCGGGGGCGAGGCAAACCGAATGGGCGCCGAGTCATGGTGCGTGCCATGTGCGTGCACGGATCGACTCGGCGAGAGTATAGAGCAGGGGTTCTCAACCTTTTTTTGTCCTACGACCCCCTTTTTAGGTCAAATATTTTGCAGTGTTAACTTACCATGTTAATTATATCTACAATTGATAAATGTTTACATTTACTGAAAAAGTGAGTTACTTTTAATTATTTATAATTACAATAAATTCAACGTGTATCATGTATTTAAGACGATTATTACTCTTAACTGGATGTTTAAACCCTTAATTTGTTATGCGACGTCAGCTGAAAGTAAGAAGCCTTCAAAAATGAACCGGCACTTCACAAGCTCGATGGTTGCGGGTGCATGTGCGCGCTCAGGGATTTATCTAAAACAGTTGTAAAAGTAGTGCAAAAGCTATGTAACCTCGTTTTCAAATACATTGATGTTAAACTAACAATATTTGTTTTCATTTTTTCCTTCCACGTCTCGCGACCCACCGGTTGAGAACCCCTGGTGTAGAGGGACCTATACATCAATCCCCAAAACCCGCACTCTCCTCTCCAAACACAGCACACTGTCCTCTCAGTCTCACTGTTACATCTGTCTTCTCTCGCTGCTCACATCAAGTGAGTTTGAAACCCTCGTAGGGCGAATAGCGGCAGGCAGCCGAGGACGTCGACCTCTAGTGCTAGCAGGCGACTTCAATGCCTGGGCAGCAGAGTGGGGAAGTAGGAAGACCAACAGGAGAGGACAGATCCTGTTGGATATAATGGCAGCACAGGACTTAATCCTAGCCAACAGCGGGGGAAAGCCGACGTACGTGAGCGGAAGGAAGAGCTCGGTCGTCGACATAACATTCGTAAGTGAAGGCTTGGCACCGGGACTGAGGTGGGAGGTCAGCGACCTCTACACTCACAGTGACCACCACTACGGTTGCCGCACCAGGAGCAGCCAGAAGAGACAGGAAGAAGCGGAGTGGGACTGCATGGAGCTGCAGGAAGATGGACGAAGACTCCTTCCTAATCATGATGGAAGAAGACGTCAACGTCACCGGCTCGCCGGAGGAAAGGACGGAGCAGCTAATGGCGCTCGTCACCAAAGCCTGCGACGCGGCCATGCCGAGGACCGCGTATGTGGGCCGGCGTCAGGCAGTTTTCTGGTGGAACGAGTCCATTGCGGAACTGAGAAAGAAGTGCCACGCTAGTAGGCGCCATTACCAACGTGGGAGAGGACAACCAGACGCCCGTGTAAGATGGGAACAGTTCCGCATGGATCGCCTGGCACTAAAGAAGAGCATCAAGATGGGAAGAACCGCGACCCCTCCTTCCTCGGAGGTGCTGCGGGAAATAGTGTCAACCCTATTTCCCCGACAAACGGCCGAAGCAATGGGAGAAGCAAGAGTGCGAGAAGCAGATGTGGAAGCAGACACGGAGATCACGGCAGGCGAACTGAAGGCCGCCTGCGTGAGAATTAGGGATGGGAAGGCCCCAGGGCCAGACGGGATTCCGAACAAGGCCATCAAAGCGGCCATTAGCAAGAGGCCAGATCTTTTCCTCGCAGTGTACAACGAATGCCTGAGGAAAGGAGTTTTTCCCAGGTGGAAGAAGCAGCGCCTCGTCCTACTGCCCAAGGGAAGGGACCCGCAGGAAAATCCCTCCGCCTACCGGCCAATATGTCTCCTGGACACGGCAGGGAAAGTGCTGGAGCTAATCGTCTGCGACAGGCTTACAGCCCATTTAGAATCCGTGGAAGGGCTATCGGGCAACCAGTATGGTTTTAGGAAGAGTAGGTCAACGATAGACGCCGTAGAAGAGGTAGTAGATACAGCACGTAGGGCCATCGAGGGAGCAAGATGGAGGAGAGGAGCGAAGAGATACTGCGCTATGATGTGAGAAACGCCTTCAACTCGGCGAGGTGGGACAACATAATGGCCGCACTCCGTTCGATCCAGGTGCCGGAGTACATAGTGGCCATGATAAGAGATTATTTCCGCGAGCGTACACTCCATTACGCTACCGACGAGGGAGAAGTATGCCACAGCATCACAGGAGGAGTTCCGCAGGGATCGGTCCTCGGCCCCGTCCTGTGGAATGTGATGTACGACGGGGTACTAAGATTAGAGATGTCGGTTGGGGTCCGTATTATAGGGTTCGCGGATGACCTAGCGGTAGTCGTCGTGGCGAAGCTGCTAGAGGAGGTGACTAATGCAGCAAACGTCGCAGTAGAGACCATCAGGCGGTGGCTCCGAAACAGTGGCCTTACGCTAGCTGAACAGAAGACGGAGGTCGTCCTAGTAACGAGTAGGAAGAAATCACCGTGAGAGTGGGGAACCAGAGGATAGTTTCCCAGCCATGCCTCAAGTACCTAGGAGTATGGGTCGACTCGAGGCTGACTTTCGGGGAACACGTCAGGAGGACAAGTGCCAAGGCAACGACGGTTGTCAGGGCCCTGGCTAGACTAATGCCTAATGCAGGAGGACCCCGACAAAGTCGGAGAAGGCTACTAGCTGCTGTCGTCAACTCGGCCCTGCTATACGCGGCCCCCATCTGGGCGGAAGCCTTGAAGACTGAATCGTCCAGGAGGAAGATCGCTGGAGCTTACCGCACAAGCGCGCTAAGAGTCACCAGCGCATTCAGGACCGTCTCATACGATGCAGTGTGCGTCATCGCCGGAATGAAGCCCATAGAACTGGAGGCAGAAGAATGCAAGCGGCGATTCCACCGAGCCCGCCTCAATGCCGAGTTAGAAGAGTCATCGCAGCGGAAGAAGGTCGAGAGACCATCAGATCCTGGCAGGACCGCTGGGATCACTCTTACAAAGGAAGATGGACATACCGGCTGATTCCCGACGTAGGAACGTGGGTCAACAGGAAGCACGGCGAGCTGAATTACAACCTCACTCAGTTCCTGACGGGACACGGATGCTTCAAGCAATACCAGAAGAGATTCGCCATAATAGAAGATGAAATGTGTCCAACATGCACGGAAGAAGTGGAAGACGCGGAACACGTTTTCTTCGACTGCCCTCGCTTCAACGAAGAAAGAGCAGCAGTACAGGAGCTTCTCAGACGTCAGGACCAAGAAAGCTGGGACGTAGCGTCACACTTCGCTACGAAGGTTCTGGAGAAGCTACGGACCGAAGAAAGGCAGCGTCTAGAAGCCAACGAGTGAATGTGCTTATAACTGGCATCTCGTGAGTGCGAGCGTTTATGAAGCGTAAGTGAGAGTGAGAGTGCGTATGATAGTGTTTGTGTGAGTGTCTGTACGCGATGCGTCATTAGATGAACGTTCGACGAAAGCATATACATCCGAGTGAATACGTGTGTAATAGTTGTATTTTGTAAATTGAGCGTGTGAGTGAATCTTGTGTAACTGAGATAATGTATAATTTGCATCTTCGATGAGACGTGTGAACGGACGCTAGTAATAGTTAGGAATAGCTATACTATAGTTTTATTGTTATCTAATAATTATTGTATCCTGTGTGCGCCCATTGGCAATCCAACCCCTCGTGAAGTAATGCCTAACGGCGGTTCCGCGAGGAGGTACTTTGTAAAGGGAGGTGGTTTTTAGTGGGTAAAAATCCCACACACCGTGTAACTCGGGTTTCACGGCGTCTTTTGAAGATTTTCCCCTACCCTCGATTTAAAAAAAACAAAAAAAAAACTGCTCACATCAATCTGATCCCAGTTTTGTCCTCACACACCCCAATTTACCTCAATTTCCAGAGGGTTTTCCAAAGTCTAACTGGTACTCCAAGTCAACAACCCTCTGAAATCACAAGCTTCCGACACAATAATAAGGGTCGCCTCTTGTCTACCGCACTTTGCACAATAACCAACGGTGTCCACAGCTAACTTATTATTACACAAAGTACGGCAAAGTCACATATATTTTTTAATTGGAACAGTAACATGAAGATACTATTAAACAATACAAAAAATTTAAAATTGCTATTTTGGGACATTTACAAATTGGGGCTAAAATGCATGGCTATAGAATAATAAAAAGATGGCCAATAAGTCAACATATAAATTTATCACTATTTATTCAAAAATGACATTTCGTCTCCTTTTTGAGACTTTCTCAGATGTAAAATTTAGCAATTCATCATATTTACTCCTTGTCTCACTCAGCCGAAAATATTATTGAATGTACGTGTGAAGAATTTATTGTAGAGAACCATCTCCGCAACGGTTACGGCCAAAATGATCCTTTAAAGATTGAACCTTCAATAATGACATATTTGAATTATATAAATTCTTTCCTTGCAGGATCATTGTAAGCAATCATATATGAGTTACTGAAAGAAAATGTGAAATTGCTTCAACTTGTACACATTGAAATTTCAAATAAATTTTCATTCTTTGTGCACCTATTCTACTTTTAGCTTTAAAATTAAAACATTAATTTTGAAAATGTGAGTACTTTTATAGGTTTTATATATATATTCCTATTATTTAAATCAATATTCATAAATAATACCAGTCCAAAACTCTAAATACAAAACAAAACTGTCCTAAATTTTACAATGTTTTAGGAGCACCACAAATTAAGTGAAAATCCCAGGTACACTTTCCAGTCTGGTCATAATTTTTCAATCTTAATCCTTTTATAGCCTTTAATGCTGGATTTTAATTGTGCTTATTTCTTTTGTTCCAGAATTAGGCAGTGATTGTCTCAAGCTAACTGCCAGTATCCTACAAATTTCAACATGGAGTTGCTATATTAAGTTCCTCACAAGATAAGTCACTATATCTTTACAAATGGGAGCTTTGCTCTAGTTATTCACTACCTTTTTTCCAACATATGTTGGAATGATTCATAAAAATTTAATTTAAGATTGAGAATTATTTATTAATTCATTCTTGGTTTGATGTATTCAAAAAAACAACTTTTGTTTCCAGCTCAAGTACAGCCTATGACCCCATTATATAATCACACAAAATGAAACCAAATTTCTTTTTTCAAATATTTATTACTTTAGAATAGAATATACAAATGTGACTTCTTTAAACTGATAAAAAAAAGGAATTCAGACAACATTAAAATTTATAAATTGATATTGTATTCTAGTTTAGAATAAAACACTGCCTTTCCTTGTGTTCTTTGCAGCATATAGATAAGATAACTTACATCTGTTAGAAGTAGTTTATCAAAATACACTGTAAATACTTCACTTTTATTTAGATACAATAAACTTTCATTAAGTTAGATATTATTTTGAACACAATTAAATTTTCTTCATATCAATCAAACACAAAAATAATGTACAAAACTAGTCACTACTTCTCCCCTATAGATGAAAAAACAACAAAAGTATGTACTAATATTTTGTATGCACATTTAAGAAAATAGAAATAGGAATGTTAAGTTTGACTGTGTTCCTTGTTAGAGCATAGTGTTGTTTATTACTTTTTGTAGTGATAATAAATTATTGATATTATAGGAAACTGAATGTAACTCAATTGTAAATTATAATATGAATAGAAGGTTAAATAAAAAATATTCAAATCATAACTCCCAACTAAAACACACCCATACTTCAAGAGGTAAAATCATAGTTCAATATAACAAAATAATAATAATGACAGAAAAGAGAGATAGAAAATTGGTTGCTTACCTGAAGTGTACAGATGGCAGACACCATTTTGAGTGTAGATTTGTTTTGGGAGGTGGCACCCTTTTGATAATTGGTAATCACCTGGAATGTTTTCCTTATCTTCTGATGAGGGGGGCAGTGCCTCCGATAATTCATCTTCACACACAACATTGTGCCTGCCATCAGTACACTTCAGGTAAGCCACCAATTTTCTATTTTTCTTTACGGTCCTTATTGATTATTTTAATTAGTCTGAAAATGCCATTTTATGACTTGTGTATGTAAGCATTGTGCCCTGAAACAATTATAAAATATTCAGGATTGCAATGAAAATAAAACTTTTGGAGTAAACTACATTGTAAAATTACAATTCATCATTTCACAATTTGTGCAAATATTTAGTTACACATTAAAAGTTTCAATCATGATAGTAAGTTTATTAAATTAAGTCTGGCATTAGTTTCCATGGGAATCTTCAATATAACATCAATGGCTACACTCACAACTGATAAATATATCTGTAAATAAACACATTATTATGAAATACCTTGGTCTCCAGATAATTTGTCTCTTATGAATATATATTGGTCACTAGTCACAGGAATATTTCAAAACATCTGACAAACCACGTACATGAAACTTTACAAAAACTTACATGGACATATGTGGAATTTAAGTTTAAATAAATCCATTTTCTTCTCCAAAAGAAATCAACATGAGTAATAAAAGCATAGCCCCTAAATAACTCCATATTCCATAGGTTGTAGTGACAAAAAAAATTCTGATAACATTTTATTTCAAAATTATTAGATAACTTGGCTGTAAAGTAGCAGGGAAAGAACTTTGGGTCCTTTTAATTAGGATGTTAAATTCAAAACAAATATTGGTAGGAGGAAAAAACCTTAATCTTTTATTTTTGTCATAAAAATATGGAATGTTAATGTGAATAGATATTTTGATAATATATAAGGAATGTTGCTAAACTATAAATTTATAAAAATAAGCTGGTATGTTTAAGTTATATAAAGTGCAAAAAACAGAAAAATGTGGCGTGAATGAAATGTTGATTATAAAAATGCAGTAATTAAAGTGAGAAACATATGATTCCCAACATATAGAAATCTAAGAGTTAAAATCTATGACATAACCTTACTTAATTAGAAATCAATTTCCCCCTGTTTACTGGACCAATAGTTTACTTTGTCATTAATAATATCGGTGAAAGTGACTTCAGAACACTTTGAAAGCAAATCTGATCAAACAAAATCATTAAAGAAAATGTGAAAATTTTAAGTTCTCTTTTCTGGTGGAGTAAATTTACATTGTTTTTATTATTATTTAAACAACGATATGATTTCACTTTGGTAGGTTTGTTAAGTGCAAGATAGTATTACAACATTGTTTTTACTTTTTAAATATTGCCTGAATAATGTGAGTTAAATTGGCGACTGTTGTGAATTAATGAGGAGTGGCAGAATTAATTATGTGGTTTATAACTATTTATTCTTCATGGAACTTAATATTAAACTATGTCGAATTTGACAATTAAAATTGACATCATGTACCATATATAAATGTGTATTGAATTATGAAAGAAGTATTACTGATGAAGTCAAGTAAAACGTTATTTTAACCATACAGTAAGAACTGTTAGTAACTATGTAATAAAATTTTCAAGTTTTGAACAATATAAAAATACATCAAACAACAAATTATAAACTTATATGACTGAAGAAAACTATTAATAACCAATGTTCCCCCCCCCCTCCCCCCCAAAAAAAGTTAGAAAACAGATTTCACACATAAGTTTGCTTAAAAATAATTGTTTTACATATTTTTCAATCTCATAATATATCAATTTAACAACACACTAATTAATATTATTGGAGTTGAAATAATTCAGAATGATACTAAAGATTCTGATTTTGTGCTTCATGTATTTCAATTTAAGAATGAATGTAATTAGAATACAAATTATGAAACATTACTAGTACACTACATATTTGAAGTAATTTATATCAAGTATAATAATTTGATATAAATTTTCCAATTACAAAATTGATACATACTGGTAAGAAATGTATAGCAAGTACATTTATGCATAAACTTTCTCTCTTTTCACTTAAAATTCTTTCACTTTTGTAAATAATATTTTTAAATGTAAGACTCTCAAAACTATTCAGTATATAAAGTTCACAATAACATAAGAAATTATTGGCTTGATTTGTGAATGAATAAATAAATAAATATATCTGTGCCATAAAAGTGCAATGAAGTATTAACATTGTATTTGCTTATCCTTCACACATTTATACCCTGGAAATGCCAATATTTAAAATCACTTTAAATCAGTCACAGGAAATTTTCAACTCACAATTGACTTGTACTTCCCCATGTTCTAGATAAAATTGGCCGTGAAAGTCTTTTTCCAATGGTTTGAACTTGGAAACCTATCTTTGTTAATGCATCATGGTCCAATATCTTCCTACCATCAAAAATGTAGGCTGGTTTCATCATACTATTGTAAATGCGTTGATAATCCAGATTCTGAAATAAATAAACATGTATGACAATAACGCATTTGAGATATTATAATATTCAATTTTTTTCTACAAAAGAAGACTCTAAATATTGTGTAAGAAAAGCCTAAAAATAAATGAGTCAATTATATAATGTAACAGTCTCATTATATTGAATGCTTTCACCTTGCTTGCACCTCCAGTGAAAGCAATCATAACATTGCTGTTTCACTTTACCAAAGGGGATGCCCAAGAAATTTTTATTAATTCTCTATACCGAAAAACTTTTAACCATTAGAATAATATGCCAACAAAATACTTTGTTTTGTTATATATAATTGAAATATAAAAATCATATAATGAATTTTTACTACATTAAATGAATTTTATAAAAGTTACATGTAAAGTGTGAAGTTTCAAAATAAAATTTTGAGTGTAAAATGAAAACAGTAAATATAAAAGTTGCATAGCAAATATTTCATTAATTTCACTGATTGAATGTAACTATAAAAAACTAAAATAAAGTTTAAAATAAATTAAGTAAATAATAAATATATTATTTCCTAATTGTAATTAATTCACAAAATTTCTTACAATAAATTCATCCCATTCAGTACATAAAACAATTGCATGAGTTCCTTTAGTGGCAGAATATGCATCAGAATGGATTAAAACAGCACTTTTCACCCTTTCTGGCTCTTCAGTTATAACAGGATGAGTTAAGTCTTCTATAATTTGACTTTCTTCAACCTAAACATAAAGTGATTATTATATAAAGCTGCCTCAATCAATCTCTTTGGAACAGTTATATCATTCACTATCTCATTGGCAAATATTCATATAAATATTGGTTTAATTTTTTAACCAAGCAGAAACAAAATAAAAACATGTTTAAAATTGTAATTATTTTTAGATCATATTAATATAATAATGATAGTTCAACACTGAAATAATTAACTTCTGAATTAATGACTTTGACAATTTCAAAACAATCAATATGCCACAATCCTCAACTACACACCTTTTGTAACTTCATGCCCGGCCGTGCAACGTTACGCATCTAACTTTGCAACAAGTCGAGCACGCAGTTGTTTACTTCCTGCTATCGGTCGCAGACAGCTACCCAAGCCGTCAAAATCGTACGCATTAGGACCCGCATCACATCGCCAAGAATCACCGAGAATCACATCTTCACCAGCAAGAATCTACCAACTTCAACAACCATCGAGACAGCCACACCACAATGGACGTCGCAAATCTACAACCATCGCCTCTACTCATCGCAGCATCAACCACCGCCCTACAGTCACGAACGAAACAGCTCACCTAGAAGACGTCCAGTACAACCAGCAAATGAGCAAGCTAAAAGCACCTACCCACTTCTTCGCAGACCAACAAACGGACAACATGGACCACTCCGATGAAGAGACTGAGTGTAATAAGTGCCCAATCAAACAATTCTACATCCACTCCTACCTCTCCAATAATCAAAACCAGTGTCAAAAAGCGGAAAACTATAAACAATCAATCCAGGCTGTATGCACCAACACCAATTTCATCCACAATAACCACTACCAACTCTCCCTTCTCCACGACAAACAGATTCCAAATCCAACAAAATCTTGATGATGTACCTACAAAAAACCAAACCACTCCAGACTCCCCCAAAAAACCTCTTCCGATATATATCAGCAACACAGATAATGTCAACATTATGCTACAACAACTGAAATCCATCTGCTCTTCACCCTTCTACTACACCGTGCAAGATCAAAAGCTCAAGCTAAAAACCGTCACCATACCAGATTTCAGAAACGTCATATCCTATCTTCAAAACAACAAAGCCGAATTCTATACTTTCCAAATCAAATCTGAGAGAAACCTCAGAGTAGTCCTGAGGGGCATACATCCCAAATCCGACATAAATATAATCCTCACAGAACTGAAAGAGTTAGGCTATTCACCAGTTCAACTCCTCCCAGTAAGGCACCCTATCAGGAAAATCGACCTTCCCTTATTCTTCCTCAACCTTCTTCCTGACCCCAAAAACCATACCATCTACGACCTCACCCACCTTTACCATTGCCAAATAAAAGTCGAAACCCCTAAACCAAAAAAATATATCCCTCAAGGTATCCGTTGCCAAAACTATGGACATACAAAAAACTACTGCTTCAATCCACCATGTTGCGTTCGATGTGACATCCCACACCTGCCTAACAAATGCCCTATCCCAAAACCCCTCCTACCTGTATGCACAAACTGCCATGGTAACCATACAGCAAATTACAAAGGCTGCCCAGTATTCAAATCCTTACAATCATCCTACTCAAAACCCATCCAATTCAAACCGGCTCCACTCCAAAAACCTCAACAACCACAAATCCCACCCCCAACAACTCAAACCCTACAAAACAGCTCAAGCCCTACATCCTATGCGAACATCGTCAAACAAACCCACACCACTCCGCAAATGCCCCAACAACCCTACACTGATTCGTCAAACCAAAACAACCTTCACAACTCCTTGTGCTGCAAAATAGACAACCTGATCTCCATCATCACCCCACTAATCCACTTCCTAACTGCAATAATCCCCAAGCTAATAGACTCAAAAAAATGATCCACACTCCTCCACAATATCTATCCATATGCACTTGGAACACCCGCGGGGCTACCAATAAATATCACGAAATCAATCTATTCCTACAAACGAACAACATCGACCTTCTGCTTTTAACTGAAACTAAACTTATCCCCACCCAACCCTATAACTTCCTGAAATACAAAACCTATAGAGCCGATCATCCAAATTCCACGAGAAAAGGCAGCTCCGCCATCCTAATCAAAAGCTCAATAGATCACAATCAACTCCCCTCCATAACTCTCCTTGAACTCCAACTAACTCAAATAACTCTAAACACAAACACTCCCATAAACATTTCCTCGTTCTATTCTGCCCCAACAAACCATATCTCACCCGACACCTGGAGAAAGCTCATCTTAGCCCGCCCTTTCCCATACATAATGGGAGGTGACTACAATGCCAAACACCCTAATTTTGGATCCAGAACATCCAATTCTAGAGGCAATGACCTAAATCTTGTACTCTCCAAATCCCATATTAAGATAATTTATCCTACTGAACCAACACATTACCCAGACAGCCTCCCCTGGTCACGACCTCATCACAAACCGCCACCTAAAACATCTCCCAAAGAAAACAATAATCTTAATTACCTATATCTTTAACGCTATCCTCAGAACCACCTATTTTCCAACCAAATGGAAACACGTAACCATAATAATGATACCGAAACCAAACAAACCAAAAATACACCCTGAGAGTTATTGTCCAATTGTTCGAAAAACTACTCCTACCACAACTAATTAATCAACTATCCTCTCTGATTCCTGACACTCAATACAGTTTTTGCCCAAAACACTCCTGTCCCCATCAAATATACCGTCTCTCCAACCTCATTAACAACTCCTTTGAACACCGCAAATCCCTCATCACCACCTTTATCGACATCGAAAAAGCGTTTGATAAAATCCACCATCCTTCCCTACTATCTAAAATTAAAGACATCCTTAATGACACCCACTACAAAATACTCATAAACTACCTTTCAAACAGAACCTTCTCTGTCAAAATAAATAACCACCTATCACAACCTCACCCAATCGCTGCGGGCGTCCCCCAAGGAAGTGTCATTGCCCCCTTCCTATACAACATCTTCTCCCATGATATCCCACAACATCCTAACACTAGCACAATCTTTTTCGTAGACGACATAGCCATCTCCTATGAAACCTCCTCCCTCACCTCCAATTTCCAACCACTCCATTCAGCGCTCAATAACCTAGAACAATGGTCCAAACAATGGCGAATCAGTATCAACCCCACCAAATCAATAACCATCCCATTCACTCTAACAAAAAACCCTCCTCCCCAAATTCATCTCTATCTAAACAATTCATTAATCCCTACAAAAACGGAAACCACCTACCTCGGAATCATGTTTGACTCAAAACTATCCTGGAAACCTCACATTAATTTTCTCCTCTCCAAAATAAACCAAAAATTCAGAACTCTATATCCCCTCCTAAACAGAAAATCCCCTGTCTCCACCAGCACAAAACGCCTCATATACCTCTCCATTATACAACCCACCTGGTCCTATGCCTCCTCCATATGGGGAACAACAGCCAAAACCCATTCAACCAAAATTCAAACCAAACAAAACATAATACTACGCACCATCACAAACTCTCCCTGGTACCTAAGAAATTCCGTCATCCATCATAACATCAAAATTCCCAATGTAAACTCAGTAATCTCCAAATCCATAACAAACCTAATCAAAAGCGCACTCAACCACCCAAACCCCACGATCCAGCAATTTCACAACAATCCTCCACCACCTCCACGCTCCCGTCGCCTCAAAAGAAAACTTCCAATTGACCTCATCCTTCCCCCTGATCATTCAGGCACACCCTAACCCACTCTACCATCATGTCCGCAGACCACATCCTCATTAATCCTCCAAAAATCAGTTCACTGCCTGTCAATCCTCACCCACCTAAGTCGTATGCCCCTCAGGTACTCGCAAAAATAAATAAACATAACCAATTCTCCTAAAGTAGGTTAATTAAATGGATTAACCAATCTTCACGTTATCATGTTAATTATATACCTTTTTTAATATTGTATATACTGTATCGTTATCGTCCTAACTGATAATCTGTACGATAAAAGTTTTTAAATAATAATAATAAAAAATAAAAGAAACACACCTTTTGTGTGTAATCTGTATCATTAATTAGGATGACAACATTATTTTAGGCAGTAAACAACTGCAAAGAGGTTAGATAGGATGTGCATGATATGATGTAGGGCCTGGAACTTTTGGCATTAATTGACGGATGATTGTGGTGAAATGTGGTTTTTTGACAGAATTCATAGGACAACTGTGGTGGAGTGAGCTTTTTTGGCATAATTCATAGGGTTATTAGGGTAAGGAACTTAAGTTCGTAAATTAATGAGTATGCGAAGCAAATTGGACTAATAAACACAGCCTGTAAAGGTTTAGGAGTAAAGTGAATAATTTACTGTATAATCAGTGATTCTACTCTGTACACAAGTACTTGTATTCCGCATAATGATAACAAATCCATTTTAAAATAATAAAACTAACTACTCACATATCTAACTTTTATGTAGCTAATATTTATTAATTCTATATTCATAAACTTGACATCCTATTCTCTGTACAATGTACTTTTAGAGTTTTGTAGGAGCATGTTACTGACATAAATGTTTTAACTTTGTTTCATTTTGTTGTTTAGTGTTGGCACATCTTAGCCTTTTTGGGTTAAAATTTTAATTTTGGGAAATTAATATTTATTACTTGATATGTGGTAACCAGCCCCCAATCAACACACCATTAAGGCATCAAGAAATTTCGGAAAAAATTACCAAAACCAGTTTTTAATTTCTTTGATTATAATGAGCATAAAACTTTTACAAACTTCTTGTAAATGATTTTAACTTCTCTCTCTGCTGTTTTTTTTTTCATGATGGCAAGTTGACTGAGATCTTAAATTTCCAGTTACAGACATATTTATCCAATTACACTATCTCATATCTCTGCCAAGAAGGCCAACACCGGTTCCCATTACCACACTGTACCACTCAAAACTAAATACAATGAGCAGAACCAAGAAAACACTGGCAACAGTCTCTGAAACAATATACACTATCTAATTTAATGTGAAGTTCAAAGATTGTGCTACAGTACATTTTGTTTGTCTTCCAAAAAGTAAACTTGTACAGAACAAAACACAAATAAAATTAATACAATGTACTTATTATATTACAACAGCCATCCATTTAGACAGATAGAAAATATTATTAACACTATAAGAATTAACATACCTTGGGGTCATATATGTGAAGCTTGGCACCTTCATCTAATAAAGTAGTAGCAACATGAATTGCAGGAGACTCGCGGGTATCTCCAGTATCCTTTTTGAAAGCAAATCCTAGCATTGTGATCTCTTTCCCTGATACTGTATTGAATAAAGATTCAATGACTTTAGCAGAAAATCTTGATTTCTGATATTCATTCATATCTATTACCTGGAATGTTAATAAAATTTATTTAAATAATGAAGAAAAAACAGTATAAGTTAACTAACCATTCACGCCAAATTGCTTATTCATGTAATATTTATATATTAGAATTACGAAAATGAACGATGGAGATAAAAGATTGGCCACTTTATACTTTTCATTTCATATTACAGTTGTTCTGGTAAGAACAGAAGAGAGAGGTCAAGGATGGAAGTTACTAAGCAGTTTAGGAAGGATGTAGTAGTTACATGGAAATAAAAAGGCTTGCTCAAGATAGGTTAGCATGGAGGGTCTTAGAACTGAATACCATAAAAGCAACACAACAGTTGTATACCTATTGGCTCCTTTCGAAATAATCTTTCCTTACTATATGTCAATCAGATTTTCTTTAATTATTCTTCATTTACATTTCCAACTCTATTACTAAATCCAATATGTCTCATTCATATTTCCCCACTCTTCTATAAGTGTGTTAAATTAAAATCCCATATTCCCTAATTATACAATGTCACCCTCAATTGTAAATGACACCTTGCTTGACTGTACATCTGATTGCATGTGTGTATGATATTTGTTAATTCTGCCACTTCTCTGCATTTATTCAAACCTGTCTTTGACAATATTTGCTTGTAATAGTTTACACTTGACACAGCCTCCAAATTTGGCTGTGACATCTACAGCATGTAGAATCTATATCCTGAAGAAGAATTAGGAATGAATGTAGTTATGACTAACAGTTCAAGTTGTTGAGTCGTGAGCGAATTGCTCGAGCCATGAGTGAATAGCTTAAGTTGGGCCCTGAGTGAGCTGCTGCATGAGTAAGTTACGAGTGGCATTCAAAGAATTAATAACAATAACATTTGTAATAAATTTTAAAGTTACAGGCATAGATCCTTTAACAGGCAATATGGTAAAGTCTTAATTACTGATAAAATAATCAAGACAAAAAATTAATTTTGATCTTTTATTATTTCAACTGTATGTCCATAGATAACACATTATTCCCAACATTTTTTGTCTTTTTGATGTACAAAGTTTTGTTTCAATTCCTCACTAATATGTTCTCAATCACCAACCCATTCACAGCAGCTTAAATTTACAAGATTATGTGCAGAATTTTATTGATATATAGGTTGCAATCATTTTACATACTACTTGCATTGAATATTTTATTTTCAGTAAAATGCAAGGTTAAGCCTTGTTCTCAAAAACTGTAAAGCCATATGGCCGTCAATCTATATTTAGAAGGAACTGCTGGTTTTTCTCAAATGTATAATTAGAGGATTTACTTAGAGAGCATCAACAGTTAAGAGAGGAAACATTGCGAGTTCTTGACTCAACAAGACAACAATGTGACCTCTTGGAAAACAATAGATTAATGCCTACAGAGTTCACTTTCATCATTTCTATATTGCTCTCACGATTTAGAATCAACCATTCAGCTTATCGAGTATGTATTTTAAAAAATGTTTCTTTTTTTAAATTAAAGAACAAAATTTTAAAAAGGTTTCTGCATGCGAATATGTTTGGAAATCAAGATTTTATCATTTTCCGTTAAATTTATTTCAAGAGACTACATTTCAATTTAATTTTCATTTGTATCACCTCATACTCCCTTTATATAATATACATACAAACATTAACACATTACTTATTAGATAAAAATTATTTGTCTCAAGGAGTTTTATGTCATTTAATAGAATTGACTCATAGCAATGAGTGAATTGTCTCTGAATGACTCAACAAAAAGAATCGATAAGTCCATCATTACAATTAATAAATTAAGAAGATATATACAACTAAGAAAAATGGTTAACAAAACATGTAGGAATGGCATCTAGCATACAATAGCTGTGTGAAGAAGAAAACTTGAATCACAATTCTAATTGAGCAAGTAAAAAGCAGTGTAGAATGTAATTGCAGTACGTACATGTTAACCATATGGTAAAGAGTGGAAATAATTTGTAATAAATAGAAGACCTGTGAGCATATAGAGTATGGGCAATCACCATCGGTAAAAGAATCAGCAGAACATTCCAGCTTTCTTCCGACCACATGAAAAGAAGATTCATTATTGCGTCAGAATATTTTAATTGCTCTTTCCTGTCCAATTTGGTGACACTGTCATCAATTTAAGATAAGCTCATAAAACTATTTTCTCTTTCATGTACATATTAAGCACTTTGACCATTATTGTTCCTAGTATTTATATTCATAAAGTAAAAATAATGTGACATGTCAAAAAATTAACTCTTTAGATAAGAAATAGGGATAGGGAGCGGTTGGCTCGTTAAAACAATTGTAGGTGTTACCAGGTAGGGAAGAAGTAACATGTAAAATTTTTGAAGGTCTAGACTCCTTCTTCAAGACAGAATGTCTGAATGGTGTGGTGACCAGCAACTTGGTGAATATAATGAAGAGTGCCTATATTTGATGTTTAAAGAATTTGAAATTATGTTGATATGCAGCATCTGCACAAGACTTAATTGAAACATCACATTCTACAGCTTTTACACAATTGTTACAATAATTTACTCCGTTTTATTTTTAAAAAACCACAATACTCATTCTCACCTGTTGCCAATAAGCTGCCACTTCTGGTAAATTTAAACACTCACAAATATAAACCAAATTTAGAATGTCTTTTTGGAAACAGCTTCCTCCAAATCCTATAAAAAAATTTAAAGACACATAAAACAATTTGTGTAACAAATAAAAAAACAGACATCACCCATATAAACTATCCATATCAAAAACTAAAATAAACTAATACTAAAATTCTTACCAACAGAAGCTTGAAGAAATTTGGATCCTATCCTTGAGTCAAGACCTACCGCACGTGCCACTTCTGAAATATCGGCTCCAGTCGCTTCACACACAGCAGACAGGGAGTTAATACTAGATATCCTCTGAGCTAAGAATGCATTGGCAGCCTATAAGTAGATAGAAATCTATAAATATAAACTTACTTTAAATATTTTATTGTTTGAAACATAAATTTGAAACCGATTGGCACAATATATATATTTAGTTAATCAATAATGTGGTCAAAAACAACATACTGAAATAAGTGATTTCACCCAACAGGCATTATGTGAATTTTCATCACATAAAATGTTTGTGTGGTCGGTCATTGTGCCAGTCGGCAGGTAATGACAATGATCCTTAGTATCCTTAGTATTGTATACAACAGGGTCATTGACCTGGAGCAGCGGGCAGGGTAAATTTTGCAATGTGAAGGACAATGCAGCAGGAGGAGGAGATTTTTGTTGTGAGTGGCATGAGAGGACAGTGTGTTTTTTGGCAGACAGAGTTAAAAATCAGATCTATTTAAGAGGCATAGGGGGTGAGATTTTGGAGAAAACAGTGCAGTGGAGATGAGTGATGGCCAAGGAGATTGCCAGGTTGTCGAGGTATGATATTTGGAGCGCCTGTCAACAGCGAAGAAACCAAGCCATATGGAGGCTGTATTGCTGAACCTAGGAGGGGCATCAGCCGGAATGTGAACAACAATCGTTAGCAGCCGCACTGAGAAATTCTAACAGTAAAGCCTCCCCTTCCCCTTTTAATTGCATGTGATTTTGCTGCAAAGACCGGCAGATAGATTTCGGACGTGCTGTTGAACTTTTAAGGTTTCATATAAATTTCTTAAACTTTGTAAAATTTTAGTTAGTTCTAAATGTTTATTATAATACATAAAATGGTGTGTAACTGTGTGACTGTACGACAGCAACAATCAATGTTGCTCCCTCCTGTAAATAATTAATGCACTTGATAGTCTGCTTTGCTGAAGTCAACAAAGAAAGCAATAAACACATTAGACTTTTTAACATTCAGAATTTCATGTCAAACAAAATGCAAAACATTCATACAAGATACCTAATAGGAAATTTGTAATGCTTAATGCAATAATATTTTATCATGAATGTTATTGTCAACTTCTTCAGAAGAAATCTTATCCATTCTTAATTTACAGTTATGTTCATACTTATATTTATTTATCCACAAATAAATGATCTCAGGTGTGGGGATAAAGATTCAACGAATTTGGTTTTGCTCATTTTGTATTGGAGTCTACTAAATGAAAATGGTTTATCATCACTGCACAATACTTTCTTCATATATTTCTACCAGCACTTGATAGTTGCTTACTCACATTTAAGTATTACATCTATCTTAAAGTTTCTCAAAACTATTATAAAAACACTATGCAAAAATCATGCTACTTAACAAAATTACTTGAAAAAATTGCCAGACTCATCATCCATCCACCTATTACAACATCCATGTGTGCTAACAAACAATTAAAGAATGCTTAACAACAAATTGAAACTTTTTCTCTAATTAATCAACAAATTCCAACACTTTCAGCTATGTTAGAGGTACCTCAAAGTCAAAGATTCATATCATTTCAGCTAAATAAATTTAAAATAGAGTATAAATTAGTTGGTCATTTGATATTAACTTTAAAGTAACAGTATAAAAACTAAGGTTAACTTTTAAATATGTTCTTAAATGTTACTACAGATAACATTTTTTCAAAGATTTTTATACAAAATATTGTAAAAGGATGAGACTATTTCTAGAATAAGAGATCTGAAAATTATGATTTAACAACAAAATTGAAGACAGATAAATTAATACCAAATAGTTAGTGACTACGATAATTGTACACAAATTGATTTAAAGAAAACAAATTTACAAAAAACAATTTCAACTTGTAATACACAAAAATTTGGTGCACAAGTCAGGTTGCTAAGAATATTATCTATGAGGTAATGTAACTTACCAATTTGGACAGTTCTGATGACCAAGTATTTGTAGTAATTATATTGCTTCTAGAGATCCAGTGCTCATACACCCAACACAGTTTCTCTATGGCAGCTTGTCCTTCCGGGGAGTCTTCTCCTCCAATCAGGACACGATCAGCATTGATCAGATCATCAACAGCGGTTCCCTCAGCAAGGAATTCAGGATTTGATAATATCTATAAAACATTTCATACAAATGAAAATAACAGACAAATTATCCATAAAAATAAAACTTTAATAGGAGTATTTCAAGAGAAGATATTTTATACATTTATACATAAAATATGTCGTATTAGTTCTAAATACCACACTATGCCTCAATGTTTTTATTAATTTACTTGCTAGGTGCCTAGTATTTCCTTGATATTTATCTACATTAGCCGAGAAAAAAAATTAGACTGTAACCTTTTACTAAATACACAGTACGTATATATAGGACAGAGACTGAGGTTCATAGATGGTAGACACCTTGTGAGGTTTAGAGTACTTGAATTTTCAGAGGCACCACCCCCGATCACTGGAAATGTCTTCCTAACTTTCTGATGAAGGGCACAGTGCCTCCAAAAATTCAAGTACTCTAAACCTCACAAGTTATCTACCATCTATGAACCTCAGGTAAGTCACCTTCTTTCTATCTCTCTGTCCATTCCCTATTAAGATTTTTAATTAACATGACAATGTCATTTCCTGACTCATACATATAGGATAAGTGACAAAGTCACACATTGGATAATTGGATGGAAAGAAGATAGAAATATTTGGGAGAAAGGCAGGAAATTCGCTCTTTGAATTATATGTATGGCATGGAATCATGCACAAAGAAATACATATGTTAAGTGTAGAAGGAAATGGAAGAAGGAAGAAAGAATGAAAAAATTTGATGCCTGAAGATGACGACAGAGCACTTGGTTGTTGAAACGTAGCGTTTTCATCACACCTGCACCCGAGTGGAAACCCGAGAACTATTTCTGCGTCCTCTATATTGTTCACTTTTCCCCTATTCTGTTTGGAACTTCCTCATTTGTGATTCTACCCACCCATCTGATATTCAGCATTCACCAATAGCATTACATTTCAAAGGCTTCTATTCTTTTTCTTTCCCCAACTCCTATCGTCCACATTTTGCACCCATATAATGCCATGCTCCATACGAACATTTTTAGCAACTTTTATTACCCATAAGTAAATTCCTCTTTTTCGTGAAACCCTTCATTGGCTGTGCTATCCTACTCTTTATGTCTACTTAACTTCTACAGTCTCGAGTAATTATGCTTCCCAAGTAGCAGAATTCCTTAACTTCTGTCAAAATATCCCTTCCTAATCTAACACCCTTTGTTATTCCACTGGTTCCCAAACTACACTCCATTACCTTGGTTTTCCCTCTTATTAATTCTCATATTGAAATCTTTCTCCAGTGTTCCATTCATGCCATGTATTATGGTTTCCAAGTCTTTTTCTGACTCGCCTAATACAACAATATCGTTGGTAAAGTGACAGGTTTTTATTTCTTCTCCTTGCAGTATAATTCCTTTTCCATAATCCGTTTTAACCTTCTTCATCACTTGTTCTATATATAAGTTATACAGCAAAGGCAACAGACTACATCCTTGTTAAATTGGTATGGTTGTTTATCTTAAGGTTTGTAGAATTTTTCTTCCGTTCTGTTATATCTGAATCAAAAATACTATGCTCATTCAAAAATCTGAAGTATTCAGTGACACAATTCAGAGCCATATAAATACTATTTGTTTGAGTATAGGCAAAATCTAAAACCTGCAGATGTTCTGTTTTGTTTGGACATCTTGAAGCTATGCATCATCTTTAGCTTGCTGTCCCAGTAATTTAGTTGTATTTATTTTATGAATCTGTTGGAACTCTGTTGAAATGCCAAAATCATTGGCAGTATTGCACTTCATGGTGACAGCAAAAGTCTCATGGTGCTGCTGGTCGGGTGGAGTCTTGATGCACTCTCAGTACTTTTGGCCCAGGTACTTCATACAGTTTTGCTCTTCCTACATATTGTTAGGTTCCTCATTCAGTATGGGAAAAATATTAAAATGCCTTCCCTTGTGGACCAACTAAGCATATAAGTCCACTTAATTCATGTCTGATCCTATGAATTAAAGATCCAGTCCCACATTACAACAGTCGCCAAGTGCCTCGATACGATAGAGACTCAGGAGGTTTGTATCATTAACTTTTTTTCCTGATGACATGAAGTCTTTTACTGTTCAAAAAAAATTGGCACTTCCATTCCTTTCCCCAGCTCATATTACTTCCTGAAATTTCATTTCATGTATCAACTTAGCTCTTTTGTAACATACACAACAGAACACACAAATTATTTTTAATAAAGACAAAAAAATATGCTTCTTAGTCCTTAATGAGCAGCCTTCACACATATTTGAAGTTGCTAAATTAGACATTTAAATAAGTATAATGCAGTTTTTAAATTAAAATTGATTAATTGATTAATTTTGATGTAAATAGTCATAATGTCCTACTGGAATAGCATTAGGCAAACATACCTTACAGTAAACTGAAGACAATTGGCAAATTGTCAAAACAGTGGGCTAAATTCAAAATGAAATAATTATGGAAAATTATTGAGAAGTTTTTTTTAAAAAAAATTGATGAATGATTACAACTATTGGATAAAGGTATTACCATAATGAAACAAAAACCAATCATAATAATTAAATATTACTAAAAAATCATTTTTATTGTCCATGTGTAGTAAGTATAAACGTTAAACAACTGATATGAGCATACCCCACTTCACTGATTTCCTAGTCTTTCTAAATGCCAAACATTTTTGACTACATATTTTTCAACTGTACTTAACCAATGATACACATTTAAAAAAGTCCTTAATTTCAAGAAACAAAATATCATACAGGAAACAACACCTTGATGTCCTGTTAGGATAGTAAAATAACCTTCGTTCTTATAATTCAGATTAAATTTGTACTGTCTGTACTCTTAAACCAAGCCATGATCCTATTTCTCAATGACAACTGAAACAACTTACCAGCAATTGTCAGATTTCATGAATTGAGCATCCTTATACAAAAAGGAAAAATTTCACATTCCTCTACATAAAACCAAAATTTAACAATAACTACATTTTTCAATTTACTATAAACCCCATATGGTACCATTATTCTAAACACTTTAACACCAAGCAGAACTCACAAATGCAAACTTCATTTTAAACCCTGTAGAATTTACCTGATAGGAAACTCCTGGTCTATTATTTGCTTTAAGAATATTTAGGATGCTCTCTGCTGCTCTAACTGGAACAGTACTCTTTTCAACAACTATTTTGTCTCCAGTAGCAACTTCTGCAATCATTCTAGCTGCACTTTCCACATATTTAAGGTCTGCTGCACGGCCCTAAAAATTCATTAGTTAATAATTTCAATACATGGATTATACATCAATTTTTCAATAGGTTTTTACCAATTAGACTTTTATATAAATATAGATTTTTTTACCTTTCCATTTCCAAAGGTTTTTGTAGGTGTATTAACAGAAATAAATATAAGATCAGCTTCTTTTATGGCAGTTTCAATGTCTGTAGAAAAAAATAAATTTCTTCCTCTACATTCAGTCACAACTTCAAAAAGGCCAGGCTACAAATAAATAAATTCATTTTATAAAATTGAATAAATCAATTGTGCAGTTAATTGCATTATGAATTACTTGAAATGTAATTTTATGATGTGACATTGTCAAAATAATTTATATGGATGGAAAGGCAACTTAGAATAACTGGCTTACATTGAGGGTTAATGTTGCTCACTTTTTGAACATTTTAAAGTTTATGAGGTTGTAAGCCTCCTCCTTTAAGAGAGTACTGCACCTCATGCCAGTACGCTGCTCAATGTTGAATTTAGACTGTTGGGCCAGTCATTAGAGAACAATCAAATAAGTATAAGTATAAAATCATATTCCATAAATCCTATAGAGAAGCAAAAGCTTCAAGGATGTGGAACGAGCCAGAGATTTTACATAGGTTGCTTTATTAATATTAAAATATACTGTAACTATTCATTAATTTTTAACTTATAATAAGATATGCAAAATAAATTGATTTTCTTATGTTAGGATCACTACAACTTGACATAATTCTAAGAGAAAAGGTTGCCGAGGCTAGTTTTCGTAAGAGAATATTAATATGATCCTTCAAGTTTAATTTTAGACCATGGATATACCTAAAAGTTTTGTACATTCAACTTCAGTTTTTCACAGTTATTTGTTGCTAGTTTTATTGAGTTCAAATTGGCATTCTTTGTCTGAAACTGCATGAAGTGAGTTTTATCACAATTGACTGAGAAGCCATTGGTTGAAAACCAGTGAAGCATCTGGCTTAATGTAACACTGGCAGCATTTTCCATACTATTTTGTTTATTTGTAACCAAAATACTAGTATAATCAGCAAAAAGTATAGTTTTAGAAGAAGAACTTGTTAGAGTCTTTTAATGTAACCCTCTATTTCCTATTTGTTAGGTAAGAGGAGAGCCAATTATGGGAAATTCCTGTTATTCCACTGTCTCTTCACACTTTATGATTGATATCTATCATCTGATTATACCATATTAACTTTGTTATACTGTGTTTGGCTAATGATTATTAATTTTCCATTATCTGATTTTGTAGGGAAAAATATATAGGAGGAAAATTTAATTAAGTATAGGATGGTAGTTGATTTAAAGAGGAAGGATTGAAAATATCAATATATTATAACAGTCACGATTGCTGTTATCTTCAAGGAGTAAGGAACATCTGTGTAAGAGTACTTGGCAAGTGAGTCAGAAACCTTTAATAATATGCACATACTGGGTTATGAACTGTTGACCGCTTTCTGTTTATAAGTAATGAACTGGAATTTTTGCCTTGGTTAATTGGAAAATTAACTGACTTTGAAATGGAAATAAGTGATTTTTTCATCATGTAACAATATATTGAATCCAGCATAGTTGGCAAATTCCTAATCAATTCTATCACTATTGTATTACTATATTTGTTGATGCTTAATTAAAATCGTCATTTTATATATTTTATATTTTATATAAATAACTTCAAAATATGTTAAGGGTGTCACAACCTAATAATAAATATATAATAATATAAATTAATTTTTTCAGAAGAATAAACAAAATAAATAATAATTAAAGAGCATGAATTTAATATACTATATTATTACATAGACTAGCAGCTTACAAATAAAAATTTAAAATTTGAATATGAGTTTATGTACAAAAACTTGAAAACTAGAATGAGCATTAAAAGAACTAATAAAGAATATATATCACAACTTAGAATTGAAAGAACAAACTAAAGGAATCAAACTGAAGTCAATTTTTTTAAGGATTGTCCAGGGAAGGAAGCCCAAATTTGATTATTTTGTCTCTTACAATATACAATGCAGTGAGGGTCAATATTAATCTATCCATCTTGTGCACTTAGAAAACATCCAGAGAAATGATAAATGAGTGTAACAGTATTTCCAAAAGATAAATCACTAGAATGGAGGTAGGGCTTAGGTAGAACTAATATAGGTGACAATGCACATATTTTACTGAAATGAAATCACTGAATTTTTAAATATTTGTATTTTAATAATATATAATAAATTTCATTAATTTATTAAAACAAAAATATTTCAATTCACTTTTTTCTTGCACACGAGGTTTATAGTTAAGTAAGACAAACTTTAATGCAAAATCCAATAAGTACATTATGTACTATATACAATAATTACCTCATAGATTGGTAATTTCTCAGAATTCCACTGTGCTATCCTATCTTTGCTCTTGTCTACTACAGTAACAGAGATATTTGGACATTTGAGCGCTATTATGCTGCACGTCGGTCCGCCAACATATCCTGCTCCAATACAGCAAATCTTCTTTATAACCATTATGCTAAGAAGACACAAACCATCGGTTTTAGTGAGGTGATGAAATGTACAAAAAAAAATTATAAGTAGATAACTATTTACCGACTTCTAAATCACTAACTTTGTTAAAAGTAAAAGTTACAGTACAGGTCCTTCTGACAGTAATTAATTTTTTTCTTTTACACCTGCTTTAAAACATTGCACCGAACTGAACCACGACGAAGAAGTAAACACTACCTTCTCGGACACGGTCAACGTGAAAACTGACAACTTGAATGAACCTAAGCTCAGTATATTGATTGCACAACAGATGACACTGTGCGTCGAGGAGGCGCGCATGCGCCGTGGAGCAGACGACATACGAAAAAACAACTAACCATTCTTTTCTCGTAAGAAACTAGAATTATTTGTTTAATACTGTTATTCGCTTACATGGTCCAGTGGTTACAAAAATGATGTATTGATTTTGATAAAATGATTTATTTTAATTAAAAACTTTAGATAGGTCTCCTACATTTTTTTTACAGAAAGAGTAACACTTGATTATTTATACCTTCTAGAAATTTTTTTTATATATTCCCTAAAGATTTTTCTCTATTTGTTGCATTATTAAATAATGATAGTGGTAAAATGGGGTTTGTTTATTAGCTTTTTTCTGTCAATTAACAAAATAATCCACTCTAGGAATCGTACTGAGATGTTGACGGCCAACTAAAGTTGTAGCGTGACGGGGACGGCCGTTTCTGTGGGCAGTTCAATTTCACAAATAATAAAAACTTGTGATCTGAACTAAAAAAACTTGAACTCTGTACAACAATAACAAGTTTATTGTTAAAAAGTTGTTTATAGGGCTGCGAATTAGAATTATGCTCCGAGCAGCTGAAACTAGAGCTACACCACTCTAGTCAACAGATTCGAAGTTAATCTATTTAGTTTTAGATCTACGATGTCGCACATAATATCATAAAAACATTTAGTTATCAGAACCCTTAAAGTTTAGGGGCAAAGCGAAAAATCTATTACAAAATCATTACTCCTTATGCTAAACTCGAGTAGTTGAATTTTACTTAATGATAACTCCTCCAATTAAAATAAATAGTAATAATAAAAACTAAATTGTTATATAAGTGTACGTCTTCTATGTTCTCATATATCTAACTGTTATGTAACTAATATTTATTTTATTCTGTAATTATATTCTTGACTTATTCTTTTCTTTGCACTATATATTCTTGGAGTTTTGGGTCAAATAAATTTAAGTGAATTACTTCTACATTGAATCCAACAATTATTTACATCTGAAATTTAAGTGGCTTCGATTAAAATAATAATAATTATTGATTTAAATTACTTGTTACATAAATTCATTGCGACAATGATGCAACGGTAATTACTATGCTATTTACATTATTCTAATTATTTTTCATAAATTTAAGTAATTAAGTTGTATATTATAAGATATTATCAAATAGATTATCTGACAAATATATAATAAATGAGTTAAATCAGTCTCTTTGTCAGTTTTCTTAATTTATATATTAAATATTACAACGTTTCGTCCCTCACTTGAGGCTTCTTCAGGTAAAAATTTTCGGTCGAAGGAGTCATGGAGTGAGGTTCCATGTACAACTAAGTTTTTTCCTGAATAGGTCTCAAATGACAGACGAGTCGTTGTAATATTTAAATTAATTAAACTGTCAAAGAGGCTGATTTAACTCATTTATAAACTATTATGTTAATAAATGTAAGTATTGAGAAGTCTCATTCTTTTAATATAAAACAGACGTAAACACCCATTATTCTTTTTCATTATGTCACCGAATAGTGTTATCGTGGATTCATTTTTTTTTCACTTAGGACAGACATTAAAAGAAGATTTTTCAACATGTTAAAAACGGTTTCCCAGGACATATGAACATCTTCTGCAGCACATGTTACGAGAAGCCTTGACTTTTTATATTTAACCGCCAACCATTTTACTGTGCGTCATAAGCCTAATACCAAGGTCTAGTTTATTAAGGAAACATCTTTTGATTTTGCGAAAATAAACATAAAAATGTCGAATGAAAAGTCTACTTCATTTCAAAATAGTTTGGACTAGTACATATATTATATCATTTTATCTTTAATGAGAAAATAAATTGCTAATGAAATATTGTAACAGATTTCCCCTTAGGGATCTTAATAAATATGTATATTCTATTTTATAACCAGCAATAGATTACCAGTAACTCCAATACGTTCATAAATGAAATTTAATTAAGTAAACTATTTTGGTGGTTTCGACATAAGCGTGTAAAGGGCAATGCAAACGTAGTCGAAAAATGGTTTAATAACTGATTCCGTAAGTACCGTTAGTCATGAATGATCTAAAAATTATGTGCCTCCATTTTATTATATTAGAAACGGGGACTTCCGTAAGGATTTCAGTTTCCACTACATTAGTAATATACAGTGTTTTTTTCCAGAGATTATTTCAACTTATAAGACAATTGTAATGACTTGAGTTCAACCATTGGGCGTTGTATAAACCGTCATTGAAGGTCAGAACAGAAGAGAAAGACAACGATTGTAACGTGTAAGATATCGTTAAAATTGTGAGATGAATAGGGGATTTGGAAAAGAACAACTTGTTGACAGGTCAGAGGTAGCCAAACCGTAGCGCATGCGTCAAATGTGGCGGTTTGGACGATTAAAAGTGGCGCATAGCATCCTTGAGCCTGTTTCGGACGAGAAGTCCCCTGACATTGTTAAAAAGCATTGTATAGTTATAAATGAATACACTGAGTAAGAAAAAGTCAGTAATAGAAGAATAGCATTTCTTCTGGCTAACAGAGAGAACAGACAACTCCAACTTCCAAGCTGAGTTCGCTCTCAGGGTCAACAACTGTAGTCCAGAGTTATCTTCACTAAACGAGACTGTCAACTATAGCATCATCACCCTCTCGTACAAGAACATCATTCTTGAGATTTGTAGATTGATGCTTCATTGAAGTGGCGTAAATTAATTAATTTAACTGCGTCAATGCTATTCCCTTTCGTCCCCTAATCGAAGCAGATTCTATCCACATATCTATTTTCCAGCCTCTAACCATGAACGTATGGCGCCATAAAATGAGTCATATGGCACATCTGAGCTCGTCTGACAAAAATTTGGTGCTTCGTATTCAAAAGGTTGGCCACTCCTGAATTTAACATCTGGATACGACTTTGGAATCACATAAAATTAACGCATTCAATCTAGAACATAATCTATAATTTCATGGACTCAGAATGTATGGATTCAGAACGTAATATTGAGTCCTCGATATTTGCCCCGAAAATTATAAAAATAAAAGTTTCGTCAAAAAACGTGTCTTGAGCTGTAAAGTTTCCTCGTTATTTGTTAACTTTTTAACTTGCGCACTGCGTACTCATCATAATCTTATCTCAAAGAGCACACCTAACGGTATGAATGTACCTTCCTCCAAATTTAACTCAGCGGCTCACGTTATACCGGTTTACAACCCAATCTCGATTGTTTTCTGGTTATTTTTATAGGTTCCCCTCCACCCCACCCCTAAGAATACTCCCCATCGTTTATAGATGGATTGAAATTATACGATAGTAGTATCGAATGACACATTATCAAATTAATTGATCCAGGAATGTATTTATGATAATAAAAATATTGGTCATTTTTGGCTGTTCAAAATTTTCCACCCCCGCCCCTAAGGGTGGTAGCCGAATATTACCCGACAGAGTTGGATTTATAATGTGTACCAAATTGGTCTACTCGTTTAGATATGTACGCGTAACATACATACAGACAGACACCCACACAGAAAAGAGCAATTTTATTATAAGACAACAGTTCAGTCAACAATTTGTTGAACAAATTATACCCAAAACAGTCACAATACTGTAGTAATTTATTTTAACAGACACTCCACATGAAGACTTGTTGGATTGACAGCGTTCCGAGCGTTAAGTATCACGTGTGACCTCTCGCTACAAAAAGCAAAATTGAGAGGGTCTGCCATACTGGTAGCGTATTTTACAACAGAGATTGTCAGTCCCAGGTTAGGACTTAATTAAAATTACAATCTTTAAAGGAATGAATACGACAAAAGTACAAACTTATATTTGATTTTAACTCAACAAATGAATATCTACTAAAAATGTTCGTACGGAGTTTGGCCTTATATGGGTGCAAAATGTGGACGGAAGGAGTTGCGGAAGGAAAAGAATAGAAGCTTTGGAAATGAGGTTCTATAGAATATTGCAGAAAATGAGATAGGTGGATAGAGTAACTAATCAGGAAGTTCTAAATAGAATAGGAGAAGAGAGAACAATATGGAGAACTTTGAATAAGAGAAGGGTCTTGTAAAATTACCATTAGAGGGAAGTGTGTGGGTAAAGAAATAAGAGGGATGACAAGGATGAAATACGCTAAGCGGGTTAGGGAAGATGTGTAAGGTATATATAAATGAAAAGGTATGCGCAGAATAGGTTAGCAACAGACATGTCTAAGAACTTAATACAACAATAACAATGAATATGTCCTTTTTATTTTCCATTAAATAAGTATAACGCTTCTATCTTAATATTACTTTCCTAATTTAAAATTAGTAAGTAGATACCTAATGTAGAATTGAAGTAAAAGGAAGGATTTGGCGGAGTTCTGGACGTTGCCCGGGTATTTATTTATAATAGCCCAGAAAATTTATGTATTATAGTTTATAGTATGGAATCCCGTCATATTTAATAATATAATACTCTATGTACCTTAAGAGTAAAAGTACACCCTTAAGGTACCCTAATCGAGCCAAAAATACTCCCAGTTCTCTAAGGTGTCAAATATATGAGTGAAGTGAGCTGTAACATGAAATATGGGTTCATGCTGGGAGATCGTGGGAGAGTTTTTCAATAATATGATTTACCGACGATGGATCAGTCGTACTATACAAATTCAGCGTTACGCTCAATGCAAGTCGGTTTTTTTGCGTGGGAGGTTTATGTGCCTTCACTTCCAGCAAAAATGGTCTAACTGCGGAACCGCTTAACAACATCAGTGGAAGCAGTAACTCAAAATATGAACTCTCGAGTGTGGGACGAATTTTAAAACCGCAAAGTCAAAATCCTTTATGTATTTTGCTTCATTATAAAATTAATTTTATATTTTTATTTCAAAATATATACATGTCATGTAGGAGTATTCTTTTTAAACTCTCTCTCTCTCTCTCTCTCTCTCTCTATATATATATATATATATATATATATATATGCGAAGAGGCGCCTGTGGGAGTTTTCTCTCGCAGGCACATCCCCCCAGAGTGATTTGCAGGGCTCACCTTATTATGTCGGGAATGCCTCGTACTCTCTCTGGGTTTTTCAAAGTTCCCCCATGCCGAGACACCTTCACCTATTTTGGGAGGTTTATGTACTGGGGTCGTAGACCTTGGGCATAAGGCAAGAGTTTTCCGCTGATCCCATTGTATTAGTCAGCCAACTGCCTCCTAAGACTGGTGCAGACACGGAGAAAAGAATGCTGCGACCCCACAGCAAACTCGTCTCCCGTCATTCGGAAGGGCGTGAGAATAGTACCCAATGCCCGACCTACCTGATGCAGGTTTTCTAGGGTTTTCCCTGCATCTCTTTAGGTGAAACACCGGGAAGGACCCTTAAACCACAGCCTCGGGGCCCTAGCCAACCCTTGCAGCAGCATAAGGCACCAAAAGGTCCTATCGTCCAGTTGTACGTTTTGGTGTTCCAGTAAGGATCAGCGTCCACGTCCTACAGCGACACCCGCGGCCGGCAGCAACCTATATTTGCTTACGAAGTTTGATATAACCGCAAATACGTTCGACTTCTCCTCTCAGTCGATGTAAGGAGGATTAAACTAGACGTGTCCGCAATGACGTCCCAGGTCTCGACTTCTCTTCCTTAATTAAGGTATGGAGGGTTAAATCAGACACGTCCGGCCGCTATGCGTCTCGAACTTGAATCTCTTTTTTTATGTGCGTGTTTTTTTTATCATTTAGCTTCCATGCCACAGAATACGCCAGTCCAATACAACTCTTAGCAATACGAAGTAAATAATAAAATTTAAGTGCATTTATATTATACTTGTTCCCCGTGACAAGAACTATTCATATTTCTATTTAAATATCTAATCCATTGAAGAATTGCATTCATACCGCAAGCGATAGTCGGCCAGTGATGCACTGGCTACGTCATCCGCTAACGTTCGCATACGTCAGTGTCGATATAACACGCGGCATCACCACAAATAAAATAACTAACGAATAAACATTAATACAATTTACGTAACAAGAACTAAAACTAACAACAAAATTTTCTATTAATCTAGTGATTGTAACGGGTCGTTACAATATATATGTTCATGGCAATTAAAAGCTATGTAACAGGTAACAGATTTTTTATGAATTTCTTTTGATAATTGTGACTATAAATATTTAACGCACAACATACACCAAGTACGAGTTTTTCGCAAAGTTGGACAGTAGCCTGACTTCCTGCACTGAAATCTTTAAATACCACATACGTTATCAGCCGTTATTACGTCTTCTTCATGAAAACATGACAGAATTTTTTTTTTAATTTAGAAAGTGATAATTCCCGATTTACAATGAGTATCAAAATCGGTATTCTCTTTAGAAAGTAATCATGTTACGAGTCAATGTGGTTGGCTTAATGCAGTGTTTTTTCTTAGCGGTTTAAATAATAATTTTCAAATATAAATAAATCAAGGTCTTACTGTAGTAAAAGTTTAGTATTAAGGCCATATTTACGTATAAGCGACACAAGCTATAGCTTGACCAGCAGGGGAGAAAAGTCATACATATTTGAATGTATAATTTATCCAAATGCCGCAGGTCCAACCAACCCAATTTCTTTAGCTTTATATGCATTTTTCTATTTACCATCTCTATCTTAATATTTTTTGCCGACGATATTAGAGGAGTCAGAAGACGACTTGGACACCATAATAATTGGCATGAACATGATCACAGGGAAAGAGTTCAATACGAGAATTAATAGAGGGAAAACCAAGGTAATGGAGTGTAGTATGGGAAACAGTGGAATATAAAGGGTGTTAGACTAAGAAGGAATATTTTGAAGGAAGTTAAGGAATTCTGCTGCTTGGTAAACGTAATAACTAGGAATGGTAGAAGTATAGTAGACATAAAGAGTAGGATAGCATAAGCAAGGAAGGCTTTCCTGACAAGAGGAATTTACTTACGGGTAATATAAGTATGTATATTAGGAAATCGTTTCTCAAAATGTTCGTATGGAACGTTGCGTTATATGGGAAAGGGAAAGAATAGAAGCCTTTGAAATGTGGTGTTATAGGAGAATGCTGAAAATCAGGATGGATGGATAAAATCACTAACGAGGACGTTCTAAATAGAATAGGAAAAGGGAACAATATGGCGGACGTTGACCAAGAGAAGGGATACATTAATAGGTCACGTAGGGAAGTGTGTGGAGTAAGAACAAAAGAGGGATGACAAGGATGGAATTTGTGTGCGAAACATACATTCATACGGACAGGCAGGCTGATAGACACACACAACACATACAGGCAATTTTATTATAGGGATTCTTCCTACCAGTAGCAAAATATGAACCTGACGTTATAAATTTTTGTTATGCATAATGACTTGGTTGGCGTTGTATGCCAAAAACATTTTTGAAATGTAAATTTATAATTTTTAATAATAAGTGAATCATTTTTGATATGTTTGCTGCCGGAATTAAAAATATTATGAGAATATTAATAAAATATAGCTTTAGGCAGCAATGTATATAGTACAAAAATGTCTCAATATTTCAAATAAAACTATCTAAAGGGCTTTAGATGAGTTAATTTCATATATGATATTTCTGGTTTTACGAATAATAAATTGTGAGGGTCAGGCATTATAATTCCAAGTCCATGACACAGCGGTAGACTATAAATGCAAGAGTCAAGGATGAAGACCCTCGACTAATAGTACACGTGTATGTATCATCTAAATGGAAAAATATATATTGCAAGTGCCTCGCAAAAATAAATCCAAAGTCATTGAACCATTGTTCCAATAATGTCATTAAATCGTTTTAAATTTAGCAATTCATACCGATAAACGTGTGATATTATATTAGTTTGTCGACTTTCATTATATCTGGAAATAGTATGTCAATTATACGAAATTGTGAATACTCAAGCTATGGAAAGTTTTCATGACTTCAAATTTGAAATTAAATTATGATTTTTAAATTAATTTTTCTTTCTTTTTACCAGAGTTTGCATTATTAAGCTGTATCGAATAGAAATGGTTTAGGGTTTCAAATTGCTTAGGGCCTCATCAAGTCAAAATCCTGCATTGGCTACAATGGAAATCTTAACATTAAAACGTAACAGACACAAACCTTATTTATTTATTTAAGGCCTCAAAAGTTCTGTGCTTCAGTCGTTATAACACTCTAATGACAGGACCGTCTCTTCTTAATGTCAAATTAAAACGTTTGTAACGGTGACAGTGAATACCCGCTCAGAAATAGAAATGTAGCTGTTCCAACTAATACGAAATATAATACGGTACTTTTATCGCCAAATAAATAAATTCAGCCTTATATTAAGGTTTCCAAAAATAGCAAATGAAACAGAACACAATTGAGATGGACCATGAATTTTATTTACTGAGTACAGAATTGGAATTAAGGAGTGTCAAATAATAGTACGTTACTGAATATTATGATTAACTATTTAACACTCCTTTATTTAAATTATATTCTGCTTCGATGGGTATTTTTGAAATGAGCAATGCCATTTGCAATGAACTACTTCTAACACGAAGCACACTTCAATTTTTTTCTTCATATCATTAAATAATTTTTTATAATAGTTTATATTTGCACCTAAATACCTTCAAAAGAAGGAAACTATACGTCGTGATAAGTTTATTCGTTAACACGGCGCTAGTAGCACCCAAATACAATCAACAAATTATCGTTTTTCAGTTATTTATTTAATTGAAGAGTTTAGTGCATGGTGTTAACTCAAAACTTTGTGATTTTGAGTTATATAGTTAAAATTAATTTTCCTGGAGTCTTATTACATTACATTACTACTTTTCAAGAAAACCACAGAATTTCTGAGATATTGGACGTCGAAAAGGTGTTAATTCATGAAATGTAGGAAAAAGGTGTGTGCAAGAAGGTGTTATATCATAGTTTTGCAAGCAAGACAGGGTTATCTTAATCGTTGGCTCCTTCTTGCAAGTAACCGTAGAAAATGAAGGTCACGGCCCCAAAGAGTTCTAGGAATCTTATTGCTTGGAATTAATGTGCACCTGGTCAAAATAAAAACTGTTTCATAATTTATTGTTTCCAATGCTTGATTCTAGAATATTTGTTTGGCTGTATACTATAAAACACAAGTTTCCAAAAGTAGGACATACTTTTATTGACGTGGAACAAGATTTTGCTGCATTTGAAAAGCAAATTCGTAAACATTGCAATATTTACAGCATTTTGGTTAAATGGTCATTATAAATACTGCCCGAAGGAATACTACAATTAATGTAGACACTTAACTGCAAAATTAAAAATCTGCCTAACCAGCTCAGATTTTATAATAGGAAAACTGTTAATGAAACAAATCCAGCATATTCATCCAGTTTTTCGGGGATTCCTTCAGACTCTGCAGAGGGGATATTTATTTGTATATCAACTGAATTGAGATTCTGGATTCCAATTGAGCCTGGCTTGGAACCCATTGTTTTACCGGAGGAACGCGGGGCTGAGTCACGGGACCAGATGCAACGGAGACGGGCTGCGTGACCGCAGCCACGGGAGACTAGAGCATGACCGAGCAAGTGGACCAATGGGAGACGCCCTCGCTCCACATCTAGCCAATCACAGGCGGTCTGTGCTTGCACAGACTTGCCTCAGACTATATAAATTCTGACACTTACCGAATTTGACACTTCAGTCTGAAGATGATGGCAGAGCAAGCCATCGAAACGTCACTGTTAAATCTTTGACCCGGTTGGAAACCCGAGAAGAATTTATACATGTATATCAACTGTTATCATTTTATAATATGTTCTTTTATTTCTACCAAATACTTGAAACAAATGAAGTTATACTTGTGTTAAAGAAAATGGTATAAATAATTTGTGAACTTTTATAGTATCATTTTAATCCGTTATATAACCAGTTAATTTTTTATTGCTAAGCAATTTAGGGTTTAGAATATATTTCATCAAAAACTTTTCTAAAATGTTTCCCAGCATGTTTGCACTTCGGTTTATGACAACATTAGGTGTTAGATTTAACACCTTCTTGCAATATTTTCTTGTCAATATTTTGCAGTTATATTAAAATTATGAGCACAGATAGTGCGCCAATCTCATCAGATGATAACTAGAAAGAGGGATATTTAGAAAAATAGAAACTTTTTCGGATCAATGAAAAATAACGAAACCTCTAATATCTACTATGGTCATTTTTTGAGTTAACACCTTCTTGCACTAAGCTCTTCAATTCTATTGCCACGACAAATGAACCGTTCAATCATGTATCTTATTTCCGTTAAAATCACCTTTAATAGGATAAGGCAGAGAATTCAAAGGTGGGATGCGGAAGGAGAAGGAGGCAGCCAAGTGTAAAGCAGACATTAAAATTGAAGAACACGAAACTTAAAGTCGCGTGCATTTATTTAAAACGCGAACTTTGAATTCTTGTTAGATATGACAACCCTGCACGTGAAACTTTAACTAATAATTTATGGTTCTCGGTTTAAAACATGTAAAAAAATAAATCCTCCACTTTTTCAAAGGAAAAAAGACGGCTCTAAATAAAATGTAACTATGCAAACTTATGTATTTCGCACTGTTCAATAACTGATGAGTTGTGAGATTAGGATACTGTAAAGTAATAGACGACTTAGTGCGTGTAATTAAATGTGTCGTATTTCCCAGCAGTGTGTGTCAATGCTCGGTGACGTCACAGATATTAGCAGACGCACACATTTACCTACTTTTTGTACGAAAGACCTAGAACCAGTCCGCGACGATTAGCAGCAGCAGAAGGCATATTCATTCTCTTGCCTGAGTAATACTACATGAACAATAGCTGTATCCATAGTATTTCCATCGCGTCCAGGCACTAAGGCCTAAAGACCACCATAGCAGATTGCAATTCTGTCATAGCTCTTGCAGAAGTGTACCTCAGATTCACTGTTTTCGTCGAATATTTTATTAACCAACAAGGCAGGGTCCACAAGAGGCGGCGTTCAGCGGGATAATGAAAATCCCTCATGCAGATACTCAAAAAGGTCATAAACATAGTTTCTTCATCAACGTATGGGTAGACGTTCTTAGTGAGAAATTATGCCACAAAGATTAAATGGAGCTCATAATAAGAAATTTCTTACTAATGTATTGCCTACTTTGTTATAGGAAGAGCCATGTCCCGCAAAGACCACAAATGTCCACGATGTCCAGCCACTACAGAATCGCGTCATCAATGCTTGCCATCAGAACCGGAGTGTGATTCCTTACACCGAAGGGCGCCACGTTAAGCACCACCAATAATAGTGTCATCAATGGACGTCATGTTGAACAAATGTACAGGACGCAAAAAGTATGCGTGACCCGAACCATGTGTAATGGTATTCTTTTTCATGATGTGAAATGAAACATTACTTCTCACAATATTGGACACTTTTGCTTTCAGCCGCTATGAGCAAGTGTACATATCCCCATGTTTATTAAAATATTTACTTGTTTTGATAATTATTACCATCTCTCACAATATTCGACACTTTTATAACCACGTGTTTCAGTCTTATCTCATGTTCGATATGGATTGTATTTTAAATTTAGAAAATTTCTATTCATTCTTATCTACAAGCTTTTAAATTATAGTGTATGAATATTCACTTTATTTCAGTTTGATTGAAATTTTTTGTTAAACTACATTTTCCGAGCTGCGGAACTCGTGGGGTCGTTGCTTTTCAAGTAGGGCGGTCCTAGCATACCCACATTTGTTGAAGTGCCCTCTGAATGATTGACGCCGCGCCTTACCTAGTCGTAAATCTGTCGGGTTGATAAGCTTCAATCCCAACATTTTGACACGTCTGAAACTTTCCCACAGAAAGTGCAATGACTTGGTGCGTGAGGTTTCACGACTTTGAAGCAAGAGATGTGAACCTCGTATCGGGAGCTCGTAAATGTGAGATTAATTCCTACTGACTAAAGTCGTGAGTAATTCGCAGTTAGAGGGGGAAATCCTAGGTATCGAGGTTTGTGGGAAAGATTGAAAAAGTCAGTTGTTTGTGTAAGGCATTTTTTGAAGTTAGGATGATGAATTCAGAAAGTCCGGTTGACGAACTATACTTAAGATTTCAAGACTGGATAATGAAACTTCAAAGATAGCGTTTGTTGGAATTGGGATGAATTCAGACAGGGCAGTGGTTAATAAGATTTAAGAAAATTAAGTTGTTGAGCGGATATGAAATACCTGATCGTAGCAGAGACGAGGTATACAGCCAGATTTCAAAGATGTCGGCTATCCAATTCCAGAATCTTTACCGCTTCAATGACTACAAAGGTTCTGGTGATGATCAATCTACGAATTCTGGTGTCATCGATGGTAACGTACAAATAAACTAATAATCCCTCAAAGCCGTCAACTAAACAGAGTAGTCATCACACCAATAATTAGTACTCATAATATAAAGAACAGGAATTTTAGCCCACAATCGCATGAGGGACGACATCAATTTATTTTATGTTAGGTCATATAGTTAAGTTCATTGTATGAAATGCATAATTTTAAACAACAGGAAGATAGTTTCTTTGTGTTTTTCTTGTTACGTATATTAGAAATTTTAAATTTGCTTATTATTTAATCTCCTTGCTGTCTTAATTTAAAGTATAATCAAAATTACTGAAAAGTATTACAAAATCATCATGTAGATTTCAAATTTGACTCATACACTTCCTGGTAAAGAACCGAGTGCAAATATCATAGCCTACTAAAGAATGATTTTGGGTGATTAAATTGACGGTAACCGATACTATACAACATAAAAAAAATATTTCATCGTATTTTTCATTCGTATACAGAGATATATGTTTTAAATAAACTGGAAATTTTATCTGACTTGTATTAAATAAAAATAATGTATATATTTCAGAACTTATAATTTATTACATTTACATAATTACAAAACGTTAACCACTTGGTTCAGGAACCTCTTCATTTGCATATAATTAACAAAATTTTATTTGAATTTAAATATAACCTCTAACAGGAAAAATTAGACTTGTTCCTACAACATCCAGAGCCGAACAGTTACAAATGTACCACTTACTGAGATCTTGAATTACGTTATGAATTTATATATTTTCGGTCCTGAAAGTTGTTGAAAGGAGTCTAACAAGTGAAGAGGTATCTGTGTAATGGAGTTAAAGTTTTAGCTGTCGTAAGTTTTAACTTTTGGCTAAAAAAGTATTATGATTATTCATATTTTAAAATAAACAGCTTCTCATCAATTTTGATATATGAATATATTTAGAAAACGAAAGTTTTGTAGAAAATATTTTAAAAAATTGAATATTAGTAGAGAATCCTCTTACCGACGTTTCTGAATGCGTTCCCGTCTCCTGGGCTGTTAGACTCGTTCTGGAAAGATCAACAGAATCAGGCCAGACAGTTAAAGCTAGCGGCAATTAAATCAGCCCAATGTCAAAACCATATTACGATCCTTGGCACTTCACTACTTGACGCGACTCAGCGTTGTGAGATTTTATCATTTTCAACGTTAAAAAGGACTATAACTGTTGGCACTTTTCTGCCCGCAATAAGATTTTATCAGTTACACATTTACAAACATACGCACAATGAGACCTTAAACAATACTACTAATATATATTTCGGTGTCATTTTATTTTGTTCCCAAAGTATATCAATTAAAATATTAGAAGTGCTTATAATTAAATTAATCTGACTTATAAAATACGAATAATGGCCAAAAGTCATAAACACAATAATTTAATTTGAAACGGATTCGTCCCACCTTTCAGGATCTCCTCAGTTAATTAATAGAAGTATTACAGAATTATATAATATTACAAAAGTAGAAATCGTCCAAACGTTGCAGCAGCAACATGAAATTTTGTAGTATTTCAATTAACGAATTGAGAAAGTCCCAAAAGTATTGTATTTTATTTATAGTACTTATAATTTTTTAAACAAAACAAAAAAGTTAATTTATGAAAACCGGACCTTTCGGCCAATGTTTCCAATTACATCTGTGCAGAAATCAATTCGTTTATAAATTTGAAAAAGTCCTTTACAATTCCATAAATATTTTTAAAGATATATACTCTATTATCAAAAAAACCACTTTGTTACATTTTACATTCCCTCAATTTACCAAATTTTTTTTTCGAAGTTTATCGATTCCTATCAGGATATTCATCCATATACGGAAATTTCTTGTAAGGCAAAGAACTAAGCGCATGTTGGTAAAATAAACAACCACCATATCGGATTTTACTATATAGTATAGTAGACATAAAGAGTAGGATAGCACAGGCAGACTTTCACAAAAAAAGAGGAATTTACTTACGGGTAATATAAGTGTGAATATTAGGAAATCATTGCTAAAAATGCTCGTAAGGAGTGTAGCGTTATATGGGTGCGAAACGAGGACGGTAGGAGTTGCGGAAAGGAAAAGAATAGAAGCCTTTGAAATGTGTAACTATGGAGAAATGCTGAAAATCAGATGGGTGGATAGAATCACTAACCAGGAAGCTATAAGCAGAATAGGAGAAGAGCGAACAATGTGGAGGACGTTGATCAATAGGGATAGATTAATAGGCCACGTTTTGAGACATGAGGGTATTGTAAAATTAGTATTAGAGGGAAGTGTTTGGGATAAGTACAGAAGAGGGAGGCCAATAATGGAATACGCTGAACAGATTAGGGAAGATGTGATAGTTATGCGGAAATGAAAAGACTTGTACAAGATAGGTTTGCATCTTACTAGTCTTAGGTCTGAAAACCACAACATACTAAATTGCCAATAGTGTCAATCTATTTCTTGATTTAATTTTAAATTCTGCCTTCCCTTTGTAATGCTGCAATCGCATTAAATGTTTGTTTAGCATTGTTATTCAGTCATTATTTTTATAATTATAAACCCTTGTACGTAAATATATGAAAATGCCCGTATGATTATTTTCGTAATTTATTAATATTTTAATATATAAACTGTTTGCCCGTTGTTGATCGGGTTCACGTAAAAAATAAAGCAGGAATGTACTTGAAGATAAGTTCATTACAGTATTTGAGGGTACACTACCTTCATAATTCTACTCCAGAAAGATTACTGTAGCACAGGTGGGGGGAGGGGGTGATGCACCTTGGAAATAAAGTTATATACAAATAGGTCTCTGTGAACCAAGAGAAGAAACCCTTACTAGTTCCTTCAAGGTGAGTACGCACTTTGCTTGAGGCGGAAAATCACTGAAAAAAGTGGAAAACGGAGTTTTGTTAACATTTTCACTTTTTATGGACAGCTTCCGGCTCTGAGGAACACGTGTGCCAAATTTGGACAAATTCAGACCAATAGTTATGACGCTTATAGCTGTGATATACATACTCACGGACGCAATGACAAAGGTTATTATTATTGTAGATAATTTTTGAGAGTAATCGGAGGCGGAGGCGGACGCGTTGCAGCCATGAGGGTCCAGGAGGGAAGCCGCCTTCGCCGATGTCCGGGAGCTCTAACTTGTAGGCAGCTGTTTGAACTGGAGGTCACGTCGAAACCTTCAGAGATTAATACTTTCCCTTTCCTATTACTGCCGTGTTTATGAGATATTTTTGCATTCCAATGACCGGCAGTCCTCCTCACGGACAGACACATTAGATTTTAGTTGGAATGTATGATCATTAGAATATAATAGCAACACGTAACTATTGAGGAGTCTTGTAGGTGAGCAAATGGACCTGAATTGTAAATACTAGTGTTTTCAATTAAATGTGTATTATATGTTCTAAATGTTTACGTGTTTTAATCATTATAAATAACCCCATCACCATCGATCAAATCCAAGACCTTTGAGAGTCTAATTCATGACTCAATTATTCATGTCTCTAGGCTCTTGTTTGATCGCTTGATGATTGTCGCATTTTAATTCATAAATAAGTTATATTAAAAAGTTGGGTAATTGACTTTATTACTTAGGAAATTTAAAAAAACACCAATGCTTTCTATTAAAAAGTTCCTATATTTTCAGAAGAAACCACTTTATTCTTGCTTGTGACTTTAGTGTAAGAGTAACGAGTGATTTCTTGTGAGGCTTATATTGACAAACCTTGGTGTTTTTGAAGTATGAAAGGAACTTAATTCTGCTTGGGCCTACAATCGAAATGATCCGAAGAATCGTATAGGCATTATAACACAAATAACAATATTTACCAAGTAGTTATTTTCTTTACAGCAGGCATCATTACGTACGTGAGGTTATTGACTTTGGCATAATAAAATTGGTTTAAGAACAGATCGATATGAAGATATCATGTTTGAAAGTTCCTGTATAAAAAACGACGAAAAATAAAGTAATATTTCTTTCGATACAGATTGTACTGAATTATTGGTTGGAACTGATTCCAACCAATAGGGAACTGATTCCCTAATTTTTAATGTCGAAAACGTGACTGATAAAAATATTTTAAATCAAAATTTAAAAGCAACCAAAATCATATATCAGGCTTATTAAATTTATAATCAATATCCAAATTAATGTAACAATTATAAAATGAACAAATAAACATTCATACAGGCAATACGTCACCTGTAGTTTTCGGCACATTAACGCGTGTAATGTGTTGAATAACATGCTAATAACGTGATTATGTGACTTATTTGCTGTTTTAATGTTAATCTGTATAATTATTTAAAAAACATATTTTAATTAATATGCTGCCTCGAAGCCTATGAAACTGAATTTATAAGATCAGGGTGCAGAAATCTCGAGCGGACGGGAAGCGAACCCAGGTCTGCCACTTACCGGGCCAAATAGGTCATCCGAGTCGACACATAACCCGGATTTGTTTCCTCCATCTATTGTATATAGCTCAGGCTACAACTGCAGCATATCTTCTGTCCTTGATTAAAATAATTGAACCTTTTATCAATTCACACATAATAGTAATGGCTTAACAATAATAAAATTGGTTTAAGAACAAATGAATATGGACATACAATGTTTAAGATCCTGCATAAAGAAACGATGAAGAAATAAAGTTATATTTCTTTGGATACAGCTTTTATTGGTTGCAAATGAATTTAAATATATTATTGCCTATTAATGCCTAAAACGTGACTGATAAAAATTTTTTAAATTAAAATACGAAAACAACCAAAAACATACATCAGGCTTAGTAAATATTATAATAAATATTTAAGTTAATGGTACATTCTTCGCTGTTGTCCTATAAGCGGATCGTGAAGAATTTGATAAATTAACGTTAGTTGAGCATAATCTCAGGTTTATATAATAGATAACGGATCTCGCACCAGCATGAGGAGACAACTCCCACGGTAGAGCTTCCGCCCAGTAAACAGGAGTCCCAGTCTAGTCGAGATTTATCCATACTGAACTTCACACACACATATATATTATATTTTGTCGTTTGTAGGTATTCGAACAATCATATTGGCATCATGTTATATGCTCTCGTTTTTCCTTTTCTCGATGAGATAACATATTTATTTATCAGTTTTACAATGTTGAATGTGGTGCGTATGTTATCTACGCCACGCGCGTCATGACAGTTGTTTATTATCCCGATCAAGAGATACGATAACCGTCTGTCCAGAGACACTATGGCACTCCCATCTGGACAAAAACACATTTGCGTAAAGCCCACTATTGCTACATAAGTTTCTCACTCACCAATTGCATCTAATCCGAAAGTCTACATTACGGCGCCACGAAGAAATAAAAACAAATAAAAAAATATTAAACATCACATACCTTCGCCGATTAACTAGTAGCTGGGAAGTAAATTGTGGGACTGAAAATATGGGAAGACAATGGTTTTAATAATTTTTCAGGCAAATTCTGGAAAGTAGTCACAACGGTGGCTCTTGTATCTACGTCAGTAAGGAGTATGCTAATCAATTTAATAAAATATTTCATATTAGTGATTTAAATTTAAATTTGAGTACAGCGCCGAGGAAACTACTAAAATTTATAAACATTGTGAATTTATAGACAAAAAATCTAAAAATGACTCCTAAACTTTTCTTTGTCTGCTTGCCAAAGTATTAGCAAAGTTAAAACAGAAAACAAACATATTATAGTTTCTCGTTATTTTATCGTCAGCTTCCTGGATAACTTCCGGAAGAAATTGCAGCCACACAGTTAGTTATTCCTTTCGTACCTCCGTAACGTGCGAAGTACCAACTCGTAAAGTCAAATTTCAATGCTAACTGAACATGGATTCGTACGGAGTGCACGTAACTGAAATTGCCCTTTTCGATCAAAACTATTATTAAGGGGGGGGGAGGTAACAGGCTGCATGATATGAGGGTGAGACTTAAACAGGAAACTCCCCTTTAATGGCATAGATAGGGCAGTGAAAATGGGGAATGTGGAAAGTAGAGCAAGGTAGCAAGGGTTGACTAGGGCCCCGGGATATGCACGGGAAACCCTATAAAAAACTGCAAAAGGTAGGTTAGGCTTTTGGGTACTATTCTCACGTCCTTACGAATGACCCACTGCTGTGGGATCGCAGCTTTCTCTTCCCTGTGTCTCCACCAGGAGAAAATATAAATACTTTCTTTCACCCTCTACATTCAAGTGCTGGTTGAATGTTTATATTAATTTTTAAAATAGCTTACATACAAGTTTATTATATAAAATATTATTTTAGTTGATTATAATGCTTATTAAAATATATCATTTTTCCTTGTTGTATATAAATTGTATATAATAAGCACTCTAATAATTAATTCAATAGTCACTGTCGGGTATAAGATAATCAAAATTCAAAAATATATTCGTAATACAATTTATTTAATAATCGTCCTAAAATTTACGTTAATGATGTAAACAACTATTGGTAAAATTTTAAATTAATATAGCAATGAAGTTAACTTTACATTATTGTGTGTTGTACAAACATTAAATTCATATCACAAGTTACGTTTACAGTTATTTATTCTGAAACTTTGCTCTGTATCTGGGAAGCATTCACCATACAGTATAGCTAGTTTTATATAATAAGTATAGCTGGTTCTATATAATAATAACAAGAGTTTTGGAGTCTGTGTTAGAATATTTTACTCTGTACAGGAGTTTCTTGATCGTTCCCGTCATAGTTGAAATTACTTTTTATGTATGGGAAATGCTGCTTTTAAAATATCCCATTTCCGAACTTGTATACTATATATTTAGTTTTTTCCTACTGTTTTCATTTCATGTATGGTCTGGTGTTACCACGAATATTCAGATTTCTCTTCGCTCATCTCTGAGAGGTGAATTCTGTGGATGTATTCTTAGTCTGCAAAGTTCTTTGTGCTATTCTGCATAAAGCTTTATTTTATTGAGACTGTTCCATGTTTTTTTAAAATTACATTTCTACTTAAATTAATTTGAATTTTCATATTGTATTCAAAGTTATATTGTACAAATAAGTTTATGTTCTAGGTTAGTCCATTGTTTCCAGTAATTGTTTATAATTTTATTGATGACGTGTCCTCCCTCTTCGTGGGCCAACGGAATTCATTTATATATATATATATATATATATATATATATATAGAGAGAGAGAGAGAGAGAGAGAGAGAGAGAGAGAGAGAGAGAGTCCGGGCCGCTTCCTTCCCTAAATTGGCCCTGGATAACCAAGGGTCCATTACGAGAATGGATTACACGCAGCTATGTTTTATAGCTTAACGACTGACATTTAAAGGCAGTTTATCAGCTTGTTTTATGATCACTCAGGACGCGGAGCACGTATACTTTGATAGTTCGTGGTTGGACGAGTTGACAATAAGATTGTGCATATGGAGACTAAAAATCATTGTCTTTAAGGGATTCGAAGGCTAATAATGGTAATTCATGAAGCTGCCTTGTACTGCGTAAAAATCACTAGAATGAGTAGTACGGAAAATCTTAGTCAAGATTTTCCATCCCATTAAATTATTTATTATAATAGTATACCGTACATCTCTATTTATTTAAATTAAATTGTTTATATACATACATATATATATGTAACTTAACCGCGTTGTGTGAGTGCCGGTTAACAGGCGTCGCTACCCCAATTGTTGTTATCATTATTTTATCATTATAAATTTCACGTAGGGTATATTTTTGTCCAAAATATACTGGCTGGAACTAGCATGGGCCGGAACCGGTCAATGCCTAGGAAGAACTTTCCGCCAAAATATAGCAAAGTTCCTGGAAAACGCCTATTCCTTGCATGCTCTGCGTTTACCCTCCGCCAACCAGGAAAATTTTGATAAATTTGGCCGGGGGAATGCTGAGGCCGGTTTCAGCCAATCAGGGGAACCATAATAAAGATGGAAGACGGGTGAAGAACTAGCAAAATTTTTGGATAAGGTAAGAAAGGATTTATTTGCTGGTTCTTGGTGGTGAATGGATGAAGAAAGGGTCGGTGGAAGAGACGAGAAAAACAGACACCACGTGGATGAAGATCCGAGTGTTGTTCCAATTCCTTGGGCAGGTATCATGTTGGTAAGCCGACGGAAGTTTCATTCCCAGGAGTTTTGCCACAATAAGTTAATATTTTTTTTAGAAAATTTAATTTTAATTTACTTGAGTGTACAGCATAAACACGGTACCCTTGGGAAAAGTGTTTCATGCTGAACAGCCGTCAAGTTTTATTGTAAAGTAGAATTTTTCTTGTATTTTGTATTTTTATTGAATAAATTTAATGTTAAATTTTTAATTTTTCTTTGATTTTATTTAATGATTACGTGGTGTGCTATAATACTTCCATGATATAAAAAATTAGATTACATTATCTGTATCTGAAGTCAGGAAATCCGAGTCGTTCAGCATGAGAAATATCAAACTGTTGCATTGCTTTCCTATTTACTTTTACCTGTTAAGGAACACCAAAGCTCTATCGTTTAAAATTAAACAATTTTTCTATTATTTCCCTTGTTTCAACAATTATAAATTTATGAAACTGAATACTAAATTTTCAGTTGCAATTCAACAATGATACAATTATAAAACTGAACCCAATACAAATGCCACATTTTGAGTTCGTTCTCTAGCTTGTGCGACGTGACGTAAGCATTAAAGACTACGTGAATGTTGTGTAAAATTATCACATAATTCTGTATCCTTTTTCATGATTTAAATTGAACTGCCTATCACACTGTTTTTACACTGTCTTGACAATGCCGTTCGCATATCATCACACTACTATTACATTTTTATTGTCTTTCATTTCTTGTGTTGTGCTATAATGAATGTGTCCGAAGGTCACAAGTTCTCGTTACACGTTTTGGTTTTTTCAAGTCACTACTCATACACAGAGCATTCCAGATGTCCCAGGTTCCATTCCGGGGTCAGTTCGACATTTTTTCCATCCTTCTAAAATGTTTATTTAAAGCACTATAACGTTGTGAACATATTTGTACCCCCTTCAGGCTGTGCCCAAAAGAAACTAAAATTATTCTTTTAAGTGAATACTGTCTCATTAATTAATGAAAAAAGGTTCGTAATTGATGCTATAAATAATCATAAATTTGTGTTGAAGCTTATTGTTTTATAATTCTTGTCACCATTTCCAGTACTGGTAAAATAAATCCTTGTCAAAGAATTAATTTCGAACAACATTTAGGTGGTAACTGAAAAATTGAGCAGTCTGTACTCAATAAAAAGAATTATGTATATTATTTACTGCAAAATTTGCTATTTCATTTAATTATCAGTTTTAACTAGTATATCTTCGTTTCGAAGGTAAACCTTATGCGTAGATTACAAAAATAAATTCAAAAAGTTACACAAATATCATCCAATGATCATTGTGTAAACGGAGCAAAGGTCATCCTTCAATTGAATTTATTTTTATAAAAATATTGAAATAATCAGGTGTCTGTCCCTTATATATTTTATAAATAAAAAATTAATAATTCCAATTTATTTAGCATACCTTTAATTCTTTAATACTTTCTCTCATTTAAAATAGCCCTTAATCCTCTATTCCATATCATTTCTAAATTCTCAATAGTACTTCCACTTACACAAAATTGCAAAGAATTACAAAAACGTACATGAGGGACATAAATAGTTTTCTTTAGAGACAAAACATTTCTTAATCTACAAACTACTACTATTTTCATTGCTAATTTCTCTTCAATATGCTCTCCATATTTATTAAATTTAATTCACAGTTAATAGACTAAGCTTCAGGTTGGCCCCCGTTATAACTGTTTTACGTAATCAAATGCCCTATAAAAATTTCAACAACGACCTCAGATTTCTGTCGTTGCAGAAAAGTTAGTTCCAAACCCATAATTAAAAATTCAGGTCAAACAAACTAGCAAACTACAAATATTAAGGAATATATTATATCAGGGTTTCCCATTTTTTTTCTTCAATGGAACACTTGGTAAAAATCGGACATTCTTACGGAACACTTCAGTTATTTTTTAGGTTGGGTGATTCCTAGTCATAAAAAGTAAAACAAGATTTAATTTAGTAATTGTTTTATAAAATAGACCTGTATATAATATAAATATATGAATAAATAAATAAAGTACGTAGTGAATGATGATTTTGGATCCTTGAATTGCATATCTTGTTGCTGTCAGGCTCAATATTTATAAATTGAAGTCTAATATCTGGTGTGACGCCGAGCGTGTTTCTGCACTTTTACTTCATTGCAGCATAATAATAAAATCCAGCATCGCATAAATAGGTTGTAGGAAACGGAAGTAAAACAATAATAGCATGTATTTGAAATATTGGGGAACTCTTCTAACTCGTCCAGAAATCAGAAAGGACTGATCGTTGTATTTTTCTTTCACAAATTAAATCAATTATATTTTCATAGTCACCAGCACCTAAACCTACAGGTTTAGCTGTAACAGAAAAAGGATTCTGAACCCAGGAATCGTCCATACTATTTTTCGGAAAATGTTGCAAATGAGTTGATTTCAAGTTATGTAGGTGTTCCTAAAAACATTTTGGAAGCTTCACCATCCACTTTAAAATTTAATTCATTCAAACCATTCGTGTAAGGTAGGAAAACAATTAAAATCATTAGATTCAATTGATTAAATCTAAAATTATAGTTTTTTTTATCAAAAGGTGCAATTTTATATTTTGTATTAAACATTGTAATACTTGTTCTTTGTAATGATAAGTTAATTGTACTTTTTAAAAATATTTTCCGGACGTGCAAGTTTTATCAACCACAAAGAATTTCTTAAAACTTCAACAAAATACTAAATTATTTTGTGCCTTCAAGAAGACCAGCAACTTACTTCGAAGTTCAAAAAGTGTTAATAGTGCTTTTCCTCTGATCTCACTTCAGTAGGTAATAAAAGGGCTTTGTGTTCACTACCCATTTTATCGCACTAAATTTTATTTCATCTGGATAGAAGTGGTTTTGATTTTAGATAGTTTATCACTTTCACGCCTTCATTCATAACATTTTTCAACTTGTGGAAAATTTTTGTTACCAGTATTTTTTCTAAAAATAATTTCAGATCCTCATTTGCTTCGGTTTTCTGCTTTGTGAGTTTACCCAACAAGACTATTAATATGTCTTAAAACACCAAAATTTAACACCTAAGTATATAAGGAGACTTTTTTAAAATGGATCATTATGACAATATGTTGAAAGATTCCGAAATATGTAAATCAATAGAAACGTTTTGTGACCATATGTCTTTATTGTTTGTTAGCAAGAAGAATATTAACCACTAAAAGTTTCCTGCGGGCCTCCGGTTGAGAACCGCAGCATTGGATGGTGCTGAGAGACTGCAATTATGTGCTATTGTATTAAATATTCCACAAACGAAGGTATATCAGATTGGCTTTTTTTGCCCATTGTCAAGTTAAATAAAATATTAACTGTATAATTGTGGGCTATGACAATCTCAATCTCACTCGTACAGGATTCTGTTTGTCTGAACACGTCCACACTTGATCATTGTCACCCATGCTTCCTATTGTAGCGGGGAACGAGGAATAGGGTTTCTTTGTTTCGCAACATTGTGATTCGATTTTTCTCCCGTTAGATGAAAACGGAGTTTTTGTCATACGAACTGATTAAGTGGTATTATAACGTGGTATGGAGAGAATCTCTCCAAATGTTTGCGGAACAGCTATTCACCGGTTTTCCCAAATTGTGTTCCGCGAAACACTATGTGTTCCGCGGAACACAATTTGGGAAACCCGGTATTATATTATTACGTCTCATTTTTCGGGAAGAATTATTATATCATATTAGTATATAGTGAAATAAAAACATTAGAGACCGTACATGGCTAAAAATGTTTACCTACGTGGAAGCAGGATGTTCGAAGAGTTGCTTTCCGGGCTGAAGCGGAATATTCCCTTCCCCTCTGTCCTCCAACATCTGGCGACCAAACGGCAACAAGAGAAAAACAAGAGGCTTTTGTTTGTTTGGCTAGAGAACGCGTTCATCTGACTCATCAACAACGATCTGCAGCCGTCAATTATTTATACTTAGCCAATAAATATTTCATTTCTGTTGAGTAAGTTATACGAGTGTAATCAAACTAATTGAATTCGCATGTGTTATTTGGAGAAAAGGCTTTTTAAATTTTATAACGTATCCTAAGTTAATTCATTACAGAATGTTAAGATAGTAAGCCTACTCAGTTATATCATTTTCAGAAGGGTAACCATCAGGGCGTTCTTAAATCTTACGGCAATATTATCGCCTCAATTTAGCCTTTTGTAACAAACAACTCCAGATACAGTATCCCGAATCTTCCGAAACTTGCTACTTGATTTCATAATGTTATTTAAGGATTAAAATTACTTCGATGCATACAAACATCATACCTTTCCTTCTATGCTGAAACTAGTCTCAGATCTGTGTAATCTGGAGCAGGATTGCCCAAACTCGTTCTGCAATGGAACACTTTGCAGAATCCGACATTTTAACGGAACACTTGTTTTTAGGTTCGGTAATTCCTACTCGTAAATATTTTTTAAAAGATTAAATTTATATAATTTTTAATCAGCAAATTTTTATTTATAGAACTGTAAAATAATACAGACATAAACATCTGAATAAATGAAGAACTTAATGACTCTGATGTTTAGGGTCCTTGAATTGCATATCTTGTTTATATCAGACACAATATTTGTAAGTTGAATTCTAATATCTGGTGTGGCGTCGAGCCTGTTTCTGTACTTTGACTTCATTGCATTTTAAGAAAATCCTCTTTCTCATAAATAAATTGTAGAAAACAGAAGTAAAACAATAAAAATAGCTTGTTTTGAAAATGTGGGTACCTTTCTGATAAACTCACCCAGAAATCGCTTAAGGCTTATCTTTGTATTTTTGTTCAATTAGAGTCACTGATTAAATCAATTAGATTTTCATAGTCACTCACACGTAAACATACTGGTTTAGCTGTCACGAAAAAAAAGGAATCATCCTTACTAGTTTCGAGAAATATTGCTAATGAGTTAATTTCAAGTTATGTAGATGTTTTTAATTAATTCAAACATTCATGTAAAGTAAAAGACCTAAAATGAACTGATAAAATCCCAAATTGTGTTTTTTCCTATCAAAACATGCAATCTTATCTCTTATATTAAAAATTGTAGTACTTTTTCCTTGTACTAATAAGTTCATTGCACTTTGTAAAAGGATCTGCCAGATACGCAAGTTTATCAACCATGAATCATTTGTTAAAACTTAAATAAAATGTCTGAACAGCGAAATTTAACAGCTTATATAAGAATACATTTTTTTAATGTCAATATGTCGAAAGCTTCCGAAATACCTAAATTAACACTGATACTTTTGTGACAATATGTTTTTTGTTTGTTAGCAAAACTGTAATAATTTTATCTCTCACTAAAATTTTCCTGCGGACCTCCGGTTGGGAAACGCTCCACTGATCCTATAATCATGTGCTGTTGAATTACATTCCACAAACAAAGATGTATAAGTTTGGTTTATTTGTTGGCCACAGCTGCTCATTGTCAAGTTAAATAAAATATTATCTGTATAATTCTAGGCTATCGCAATCACTACCTCAATCGTACAGGATTCTGGTTGATTGAACACGTCCGCAGTTGCTCATTCCTACCCATGTTTCATATTGAAACTCCAAACAAGGAACGAAGTTTCTTTGTTTTACAACGTTGTTGAATCGGTTCCGAAAGAATATTAAGTGTTGAGAAACATCGAGAACATTTTTCATAAACACTATTCCGAAACATTTGTTCACAGAGTGGAGTAATCTATGGGGTGTAAGGGCGAAATCTGCCTGACAAATCTTGTTGTTCTGTTAAAAATTAATAAATCCCATCTCTTTCATGCACACGATATGAGAGAAATGATTCAACTTTCTCTCGTTCGATGCAAACGGAGTTTTCGTCTTACGAACTGATTAAGAAGTATTAATATATTATAATTCATAGTCTAGATCAGTGATGGGCAAACTTTTTAAAAAAACTTTAGGCGGGCCAATGTAATTTAGAGTTGAAGTGTCGTGAAACAGTATACTCTTAGTAGAATGCTACTGTTTCGTTTCAGATGAGACATAGAGGTGTAGCGTACCTTCCTATCTATTGGGATTTAAAAAATATTTAATGTTTTACGCTTTGAAATATTCATTTATTTTAAAAACACAATAATTGATTTACGAAAAATGGAAAAAATGCAAATGTTCTCTACACTAATGGTTTACCGTGGGGCAAATAGGCTATCAACAAATTTTGCTCAAATTGATCGTCACAGAACAGTCTTACCGCTACCACGTGGCCCGCTCGTGCACTACAGCACCAGACGTCCTTTCTCCGTCATCATCAACCCAACCTCTCCCTGGATCAGAGATCGTCAAAAGCTTCAGATTGGTTCCTACTTATCCCGCGTTTTTATTGGAGGACCAATCAACAAAGCTTTATACTTCTACGGCACGTCAGCGCATGGTGGAAGATCTTCTTCCACCATGCGTCAGCGTAGGGTGAACGGGGACTGTTTTCCAAGAACCTTTGTACCGTTAAGCGAAGGAACTTTCGTACCTAAGACGCGGCGTATTCTATTGTCAATCGTTTTTTTTTAAACCGAAAAATGATATGAGCCAGGCGCACGTGTTTAGCTGATGCGCATTTCTATCTCCCAAATTTATTAATCTTACCATTACTCCATGCAATCAAAAGTCGCGCTACAGTGGTTTATCCATAAAAACTATTAAATAGTACTTCCAACTCCATTCAACTTTGAAAACACGGCAATAATAATCTAATTTACGTTTCTTAGATAACATCTTAGGGATGCAGAGTAAAACTAGAAAACCAACAACGCTAAGACAGGTCTGAATCAAGAAACATTTTTCGATATCTAGGCACAATGGAATGCGATGAGGCTCCGTTGCCAATTTTACTCTCCGCTACAAAGTTGCCAGCAGCCAGTGCCTCTCACTCTCAACATAACATTCCAATATCTAGGTTAAGTCAATCAGTTTGTATGTCATCACTGATACAAAACAAAAGAGAGGAAGACAGACGAAAAAAAATATTTTTGTAAAAGTCTGTATTCTTTTTTTTATTCGTCAGATTTGGAATAATGTCCCGCGGACCGGATGGAATATTTCAAGGGGCCGCATCTGACCCGCGGGCCGTAGTTTGCCCACCACTAGTCTAGATAGAATCACTCCAAATTTTTGCGGAACACAGTTTGGGAAACCCGGATCTAGATGGACGAGACAGACAAAGAAACGCTCCATAACGACTTATAAACACTAAGTATTTGGAATAATCGAATTTAAATGAAAATTAACAATGTCATAATCAGTTTTACGTCTACAATATGACTTAAAATGAAATTTATGGGGAAATTGTGACTCAGCAAGAAAACTGTGTATACCTAAGCAATTATTTTTAACCGTATGCTGGATGTGTTCCTTCTTATGCGTAGGAATGGTGCCTTTTTAAGTCAGGTAAACAAGGGGCCAAGCCTTTCGTTCCGTTATTCGTTCGTGACGCCATCAAAACCTTACAGGCATTCCTTAACTTGGAACGCATTTGGAATGATCTAATTGAAGTAAAATTGAATCTAGCAGCATTCGAATAAGTAAAGTAAAATTCTTTGTATTTGACGAAAAAATATAGTTACTATGAAATAAACAAGCCTTTAAGGCCACTGAAAAGAAAGACACAGAAGTTAGTTTCTTTACACAATGTAGCTATTACGAGTTTCTATTTCTAATTTATATACATTGATGGTGTGAAATGATGAGTATTGTGTTTTCAACAAAGCAATAATGATTATTATTGATGAAATATTAGATCATTGAGTCAAAAACTCTTTCTGAATGTAGTGTTCGTTTAATTAACACAGTAAATAACGATATTATTTTATCAATTTATTATTACCCATGAAACAATCATGATAATTCTTCTTTGGCTTTTGGCACATCAGCACTTTATTCTTTATTACATTTTTAACGCTGATTACCTGAACGAAACCCAGAATTAACTCAGCATGGAATTCCACGGTACTTCAAGCAGCAAATCGAGTCCTAAGAAGATGGTTACTTCTGAAATATTTAATGTAATTTTGACGGGTTAGCGGATCACAAAGTTCAAATTATGAAGATCTATGGCGAAAATATTGTATGTAAACCAAATCACTAATATAAAAATATTTGTACCTAAGTACAATAGTTAGATATACTCAACGTCTCGGAAATAAAATGTACAAATATTTTTTAATGCTTTCTGTAGACGTTCTATAATTAACTGCAGAATACATCGTGTGTTATTTTAAAGATAAAGTTAAGAAGAAATAATACAGGCACAGTTTTAGTGTTATTAGAGATAATGTAGGGCCAGGTTTCCCAAAGTGTGTTCCGCTGAACACTGGAGTTTCTGCAGGGCCAGAGTAGGTGTTACACAAAAATTTGGAGCGATTACATCTATTCTATAGATAATAATATCATGTTATAATTTGTATCTAACGGGGAAAAAAACAAATCACACCCACTTCAACGGGATAATCCACACTGAATAGTAATGTTTAGGAATAGTGTTTATGAACAATATTTTCGACAGTTCAAATTTGTTTCTGGCTTTTTTCAGAATCGATTCAACAACGTTGCGAAAGAAAGAAACCCTGTCTCTTGTTTCCTGATACATGGGTAACAATGAAAAAGTGTGGACGTCTTCAGTCAACCAGAACCCTAACTGTATTACTTTATTGCCTTTTCAGAACCTTTCGGCATATTATCATAATAATCCATTCAGAAAATGTTTGCTTAAATAAGCCGTTAAATTTCGCTGATGTTAAGACATTTTGTTGAAATTTAACAGATCAATCATGATCAATAAAACTTCAAAATGTGGTAGATATTTTTACAAAGTGCAATGAACATAGCTTACATTACAAGGAAAAAATATTACAATTTTTAATACAAGAGTTAATATTGCATATTTTAATGAAAAAATATAATTTTGGATTTTATCCGTTGATTTTAATTCTTTTCCTGCCTTACATGATTTTCGAATGAATTAAATTTTAAAGTAGATGAAGTTTCTAAATGTTATTAAAGACTTACATAACTTGAAAAAAAACCTCTTTCGCAATATTTTCAGAAAAGTAGTGTAAAATCAGGTTTTATCAGGGCTTAATTAAATTACATTAATTACATTTTTTAATTTAAATGAATATTAAAGCATCATATTTTAATTATTTCAATTAAATGAAAGTACTTTATTGATTTATAACAAAATTATGGGGCTCTTTACAATTTATTTACTTTGGTTAAAAATAAGCAAAGCTTGAGACTGTATATAATGCAAGGGGATTTGTGAGCAGGATACGTTGATCCTTCGTCTTAGCAGGTTACTAACTGTCGGTCTGACTTTTCGATGGCATATGCCTACGTTAATTTTGCATACCACAGGTGGTTGATTTTGTTGAGAGAGTTATCTTTTCTCCAAATAGTTATTTCTTACCTCTTAAGCATTTGACAAGAGCTATCTGTTAACCTTCTTCCTCAAACACCTTTGAAGAACTGTCTTTTTATCTACTGTCTTTTTCCCTACCACTGTTCGTGTTACCGCCTCTCACGGGTATCTTTCACCCAAACCATCTCTCCGTTTCAAACCTTCTCCCTTAGGGTCATCCACAATGTCGCGTCGCCTAAGGTTTATGGGACTAGCTGTCTTCGCTTGCCCTGCACAAAGAAAATTCCTTGTTTGTTGATTTATTTTATGTATGATATATAATTACAACGCCAAATAATTGGTTGGTGATTTTATGCGCTACAGTAGTTAGGACGATTCTGTAGCGTGATAGTTGATACTTCATTATTTTTTAATATAAAGTTAGCGAGGATTGTGAACTAGAATTGGCGTTAGTAAGTCTAGGATACGACCTGTAATTTTCGTAGCCACGCTCGCGTGGGAATCTAGACCCAAGAAGACAAACGATATTTTCGAATACCACGTGGTTACCTCAACCAGTGAGATTTCGTGGTCTAAAGAAAATTGATCTCAAAGGTCAATTTTCGGTGCTTCTTCACACTGCGGGGAGGTTGTGTGAATTCACATTCTTCTCTTTGAAGTTGAAGGGGACGGAAAGGATCCGTCGTTTGGTCTCGGAGGTTGTAGGAGAATTAACCTGCCGACGGTGAGGAGACGCTGGCAGTGGCGTGGCTATGTCTCAACCAGGTACGCTGTCAAGTTTCACAATCCTTGACGCCTAGGAAAGGTATCATCCACGGATTAAAACCAAGCATTAAGAGATCAGGTTTCTTCGCCGTACCTCAGGAATTTATAAATATTTTTCTTAGTTAAGTTTTTTAAATAAATTCCCCGTTCATTTAATTAATGACCCATAATTTTATTCCTAAACCGCCCTTCCATAAAATTCATGGGTTCAGAATCCATTTTCCGTGACAGATAAACCAATAGTTTTAAGTTCAAGTGGTCATAAAAACCTAATTGATTTAACCAGTGACTCTAATTTGAAACAAAAATACAAAGATCAGCTTTTAAGCAATTTCTGGGCGATTTAATCAGAAGAGTATTTTACTTCCGTCATTTAGAACTTATTTATATGAAGGGGGATCTTCTTTTTATGCTGCAACGAAGTCAACGTGCAGGAACAGATATAATAATTTAATTTATAAATATTGTGCCTGATATAAACGAGATATGCAAATCATCAAAGTGATTCCTTTATTCATATTTTTGTTTATATTATACTCAAGTTTTATTTTTAAATTTAATTACTATATATTGTAACGCGCAAACATATCTGTTCGGGTTGTGGCGGCAAGGAGTCAAAATAAAGAAGACAGCAGTTAAGCTCAAAGTGCAATAAAGCTCAGACACCGCGTCGCGGTTTCGGAATTTCCCAATCTTAGAGAGAATTTGGCAACGTCGGGTGGTTATTGGTGAATATCCATCCCTGCCACTTTGGTGATAAAAACTAGAGAAGTGGGGAGGAAGTTTTAAAAAGGTAGGGGAGACATTTTTTTGTGGAGCTTCTACAGATGGGAGATTCTTCGACAGATCGATTGTAGAGAGAGATGTTGCAGATTGTGGTGAGAGATTGGTAGTGGATATTGGTAGTCAAAATTGGTGGTGGAGAATTTTGGAGATTTCCTGATTTGTTCGAGAGGAGTGAGACGGCAGAGCTGGCGCAAAACTTCTCACTCATGACTGTTGTTGGAATTGCGGCAAGGGGATATATTGAAATCTTCCTGAAACGGGAAGAATAGGTGGTTGGCAGCTATGATCTGGAGGGAGGACGAACCCGGAAGAAGTTGAAACCTGCATTAAGCCGACACTGTAACTACTTCCTGTGACTCTTTGTAACTTTCTGTTTGCTGCCAGGTTCGAGTGGATTAGTGTAAAATATTTCTGTTCTATGAGAAGGTCCATAAATGCGACCCTGAGATTAGAGTTTAAAATTGTTAGTTTTAAGAATTTATGTAAATTATTTTTGTAAATATATGTAGTTTTTTTATTGACGAAAAAAGTTCCGGCATAAATATCTAAACAATAGAAATTGTAATTATTATTGTAAATGTTTTTTGTTAAAGTAAATTGTTAATGTAATTTATTACAAAATCTTAATCATTTATTTAATATTAATGGAATGACCCATGTTTTAGTTAAATGTCAAATTTGATATTTATTCTGTAGTTTGCTATTATATTTTATTTATTTGCAGGTACTACACGCACTAATTACGTAGAAATCATGTATGTATTACAATAGAATAATTTAGAAGTATGAACATTCGTGCACATTAACAAAAGTGAGCATTATTACAAATTCTGCTTACATTAATTCCTTGCTAAGGAAATGAGACATTTCAAAGTAAGGTTAGTTTAAAATGTGAAAAAATAACACATAGATATTAGACAATAAGGAATAGTAAAATAAAGAATTGCAAGAGTATATATTTGAAAACAACTTTAATGGGATAATTGATTATTGATTAGTATAAACTTAACTTCATAAATAGCTCTAAATTTCGGGAGCAATCAAGATGATAATCGAAATCAAAATGTTGTGACCGGAATAAATTCTCTGACAGCTCTTATCAGCGACTTGAAATCTCGTGTGATTCACATGAATTAAATAATTCGTGAAGTATCAGTTGGACATACAAACAAGAGAGAAGTATTATTAGGGAATGTAGGCTTTCCCGGTGGATAGACTGAATAAGTTCTCGGGATTTCACCCGGGTTATGTCATTTGTAAAATACGTTTCGAATGCTAACTCCGCCATCGTCTTCAGGTCATTGAGGAGTATTAGTCGATAGATTTTATTGGATAATAAATAATTTCTATGGAATTGGAATGAAATAAATCTAACTCAGGTGGTAATTGATTGCATAGGGCAGCGCATTGGATATTTTGAGCCTGTTACTGATTTAATATTTGTGTTATAAAGTAAGGGCTGGTGTCTGTTAGTAAACGATTGTACAAGATAGGATAACAAAGTGTTATTACATAGTTTCTACAGAAAACGTATTGACGCTCTTTCGCGTCTGGTTGAGTTTTATCTAATTTATATATTTCTGAAAGCTCTTCACGTGGCTTGTCTAAGCTGTAACAAGGGGAGGCGATGTAATACAGAAATCTTGGGAACTTCTTTTGAATTTTCTCTACTTCGTGAATTTGTGTCCCAAAGCAATGATGCGTACTCTAATATTATATAAACTTAATTAATATTTCGTACAATCTAACATACCAGTCTATAATAGAAACTGGGACGAGACTTAATTTTAAATTAAATTGTACAAATTTATTAAGTTGAAATTTAAAAAAATTTATTTATTAAAATACAATTTCGCTTGTTACAAATTCAGGGCTCATGAAAATGCTACAGCTAGCTCAGATTTAATTTAGCAATACTTTATTTATTTGAAGGGTCATTTATGTAGGAATTTTTGTGCAACAGGAATTAGTCATACGCAATTCGGATCAATTGGCAATGACACACCTGATTTCAGTGTTAGTGAGACTGCTCCTGCCTTCCACCAAGGATTCGGGACTGGTCGTACCCGAGGTTCCTTTATTCCTTCCTACTATTACGCCAACAAAACTACTCGTTGACTTCTCTCTGTTCTTACGGCCAGACTCACTTTTCGGATCTCATGGTCCTATTCCCAATACTATTCACAGACTCAAGCCAGAATCAATCTTCTCAACCTCATTTCCTCTGACTTCCTCCTTTTCAAATTTACACTCATGACTGAGTTCTCCCTATCTCATCTCTTCTCCAACTTCTTACTTCAAAACTCTATTCCGGACTGACTATTTCTCTCTCACGTTTCGCCTCAGGCCAACTTTCCACAAACTCCCACTAAGAGGGTGGATGCCATATCACATGACCCCCTGCTCCAATCATATTTCCAGCTTGACCCGAGCAGGCCCTTTGATTTCGCAGAGGGGGAAACGACATTTGAAAGTTATGAAGAGTTGATGTCCTATCCAGGTAACGTCTGCTAATCCGCGTAGATCAGGATGAAAACACTTTTGGGTTGCTCTTCCTCGCCTGATCGGCGTCTGGTTTACTTGTTATTGCTGTCTGATTGGCGCCAATAGGGAATTTCTTAACCAGAGTGATTTCTGACTGATTAAAAAAGAAATCGCCATCTTAATACGTTACAAGCAGCTAGTACTAACTTGTATGAAAATATAAGCCGAAAGTTCACTGTTCTCTAACCAGAGAACAACAAAGAAGACGACAAGGAAGAATAAGTGACGCAGTTAGAGATCAGGAAACAGAACAATTCGATTAACTTTTCAGAGACAATCACAAATGAGAGTTACAATAGCTAAAAGAGAAAACAAGGAAAGAGTTTCAATCAAGAAATTAGAAGAGAAAATATCAGGGCGTACTGAACTCATCAAAATACAAGAAAAGTTGTTAAGATTTATTTGCGGACTATGAGATTTGCATGTACGCATGGAGGTGTTTTATTTTGTAAGCAATAAAGGCGGATATATAGAATACATACCGTTTTTCATTGTCTCTATCTTCTCCAAAAAAAAATGGATGGTCCGCATACTCCCGTATATTATATTAAGCATGTCAGTGTTCAATCAATCTTCGTACACTCACAATAAAAAAAACACAGTAGAAGTAAACCGCACTCCAAGAACATAGAAAAGAAGGTGATAAATTTAATGCAAATAAGGTAGAAATTTGAGTCCAATCCACCTACTTGGGGATGTTGTGTTGTATATTGATGTGTACTATGCCGATTAATTTCAGATCATATCAACATATGGCACACGTTAAGTCCGTATACGTCAGAACGAGGAGGAGTTAAGTTATTATATTTTTAAATTAAGAATACAATACAATACAATGGTTATTTCGCGCGAGTGATGATACCCTAAATCAACAAATCTGAACGCTTTAAACAATGGTGGGCCAAGTTTTGTAACCGAAAATGGTTACCGCGAGGGATATGACATTTGCAAGAGTTAAAAATTGCCTTGCTTTATGGCGGAAGAGCCTCCGTCCACTGCTCCACTCCAGAAGACTTCTAATTTTAAACAGGCTATAGTGCTCTTGTTATAAATTAATGCCAGAGCAAAGGCGAGCAATTATCTGCCTAATATATATGTGATTGAGGCTTTTTGTGAATTTTAGTCAGTAAAATGTGGGCGCGGTCGGTTATTGTAGCCAATCGGCGTGGTAAGGACGGCGACCCTTCTTATTGTATGCGGCAGAAAAACGTCAAATGTTAAAAACATTTGTCTATCCAGAAAGTCAATTTTTTTTACAAAATTAATTGTTTACATTGTAACGCATTATATATCGAACGAACTTAAAGAGCTTTAAAAACACGCATTAAGGACCATAAAAACAACATCAAATTAGACGTTGAAAGTACACAGTTGTGTCCAAACACATATTGTACCGCTTCCTCTTCACTTCTTGTCTAATTTCGACGTCGACTTTGCGATTTTTGTAGCTGTTCAATTGGGTGGGTTTTGATAATAATAATAAATAAAAAATCAAGTTTAAACTGCTAAAAATTACAAATTTATTTTACGTAACTTTTGAATACGATATACATTTGTTCCCCGGCATTTTTACTGAGCTCTTTCTCTAAAGGACATTCGCGGCTTGGGAGAATAAATGACTACCATATTGACAAAATGGTAAATAAACCCGCTCATCCCAGGAGTTTAACCTTGGCGGAAGTGTGTCGTCTCTCTCCCTCTCCCTCTCGGTGTTGACTGAAGGAGGCATACAGTCCGGTCCTTGTTGTGGCTGTCACTCCCAACCCTGATGATTCCTGGGTTCTAGCCGGCCCAGCTATAAGTCACATGCCGTTGAGCCAAAGAAGCACTTGTTGGCTGCTTCGACCGAAAACTCCTCTTTATTGTTGGGACCAGAATGCCAAATACTGCTCCCGTCCGCCATTTCATCACCTTCGATTCCTCTTTCCAGAGTCGTAATTTATCAATCACATGGCATTTCTCACGGGAAAATATTTCCTTGCCTTGGTCTTTCCCCGATGCGAAAAATATATTTTTTGGCCAACGCCGCTTCTTTTGGCTATTGTCCTCAGATCATTTTTCAATAGCCACCGCCGCCTCTCGGCACATGAGAGTCCCTTTGGCAGCGTCCACAAGGTTAAGCCTCGGAAAACCCTACTATTTAGGAACCATTACTATACATATTCATTTTTATTGGCAAAATGTGGAATTTTAGACGAAGAAATTAATTACTTCTCGAGAATTATGAGTGAAATGTTGTATATCAGGTGCAACCCTCATGCAATCAATGTTAAAAATGGCACGAATAATTTCAACAAAACTTACGATACTCTTTTGTTGTAGTAGTTCAACGTTTTAATTTTCTTCTCCATTGTTAAAGTTTAACTGCCGAAAACTCTCACTGTTACTACATCATTTCGGCCGTATCCGTCAGGGGCTGGAGATGGTCCATGCGCGACACTAAATTCTTCACATGTAAACTCAATCATCTCGTCGGCTGGAGGAGTAAATATGATGTATTGCTAAATTTATAAGTTTTGAACCATGTTTTTTTATATATAAATTAAAAAATTGTAACATAGAATCCATATTTAATTTATTATAATATTATGTATGCAGTACGCCTGAGGAAGACTCAAAATAGAGACGAAACGTCGATTTTGAACAATAGTGATAAATTTATATGCTGATTTTTTGCCGTCTTTTTATTTATTGTAAATTTTAAAGTCGGAAAACTATGTTGTAAAAACGAATAAATACGTTAGTGGTAAGGCAATCAAGCAACGCAATGGGTAAATATTTATGGGGTGACATAATAAAATAATGTGAAAACTATACAAGAGTTTTCTTGTTTGCTAGAAAAGATCTTGAGACTTCCCCTTAAGTGTAAGTCCAATTCCAAATAGTGACACTTCCTATGACGGATAAAAGGATATTCATCCCCTGTCGACTTGGACACGAAGAGGTAAGGGTGAGAAAGAAATGAAATATCGAACAATATCTCTAATGATGTCTAATCCATCGCTCTGGTAGTCACTGAGGAAAATACTTAGATAGCTTTTAGGGTGAAGTTCAGGAGTCACGATGATAATTTGAGATAGTTTCTTCATTCAAACGCTATTAAATCCCTATTGACAGAGGGAGAAAGGAGGGGTGAAATATAACTAATAATGAAATGATTGACTGTTATTAATTTTTAAAATAATTTTAATTGGGGTCGAAATAATAAAAAATCATAAAATGATGGAATCGGTATCAAACTCGATCATTTTGGACATTTTATTATAAATTTTTCTCTAAATCTACAACACCAGCAAACAACCAGAGTGTGCACTGATGGCACGAAGGAACTCATAAGCGACGTGTTTGCTAATATTAACACAAAAAATAATCCTCTCTGCATAGTCTACCATCTCTATTAACGTATCGGGGACATCTGTATAATAATATAACCTAAAACTGTTATGAATTTAAGGACTGGGATACAACATTAAACTTCCTATTTACATTTCAAAATATGTTCATGTGACGAGTAAAGCAGATAATACGATGATCTACAGCTTTGTCAATATCAACAATCCTCTAATAATCGTTGGAATCCAAATGGGAGACGAAATTTACAACGCTTCGGCCGGTTCTATCTACGCTCAAAAATTCATTCCACATTTACATCCGAATAAGTTGTCTTGGTGTCACTGTGAAAAAAATAATAGCAAAAATTCCGTTTGGAACAGTTTTGTGATATGTATCTTCGGTGAACCAAAATTATACCTCTACTTTCTTCAATGAAACAAATTTATTGACTAATCAATACATCAACTACTTTAATTCAAACATTTAAAACTAATTTCATATAACATATTTTAGTATAAGAAGTATTCTCAAAGTTTCAATTTTATGCAGTGATCTCTTCATTGTCCTTTTTAACAAAAATTGACCCTGAAAGTTGATTAAAAACTGTACCGAAGGAAACACGCTGCAACTTATATGATATCTTACTACAACATTGAACTTGAAAGAAATAAGTAAATTACGAATATAACTATTGTCTGACCAGTAATCTGAATTTTACTCGTCTTTACGACAAAATCGTGATCCTTCTTGACAAAAGATCTCGAGAGCCTCTTTTGCTTCTTTCATCCCTTCATTCGCTGCGTGTTGTATCAGTTTGTTTGACTCCCTGTATTAATAAAATAGAAAAACATATTAATCAATTTACTGAAATACATTAATGCATTTTCTCTCAATACATAAAGAAATTACATATATATATATATATATATATATTGTGATATACTTTTTAGGGTATAAAACATTAATTAATCAATTCAACAAATTATAATCAATTTGAAAATTTTACATTTATTAATTAAGAGTGATTACATGGGCTTAATCTCAGGGGATTTTGGGTCTCTCGAGAGATGGAGTATGCAGTTACTGAAAATAGAAAAAATCATTAAATATTATTTAACCAGAACAATGAGCAAGTTTCACAGCTTTTTAATAACTTACCCACAATTACTGGGCCTACAAACATCCACCTCACGAATGTTTCCGCGTCTCTCTGGCGCCTTGCAGGATTTTTATCGATGAAGGTAGTTTGAACCAGATCCGCAACTCATCTGCTTCCTTGAAACATCTGACCTCTGCAAACCTCTGACCACGTCTCACCACATCTGACGTCTGTCCACCTCTCACAGCATCTGATCACGTCTGGACACGTCTGCTCTCTGCCCACCTCTCACAGCCTCTGCTTCCATCTGCTTACGTCTCAACTCACATTCCATCTGATCACAACTCATCTGCCCTCTGACAGATCCGTTGTCCGTCCTCTGACCGCCTCTAACAGCATCTCCTTCCATCTGCTCTCGTCCGTCCTCTCCTCAACTCGTCTGACTTCTGCACACGTCTCAGCACTCATTCCATCTGAGTTCGCCGTCCTCTCCTCAACTCGTCTGACTTCTCCTCGTCTCAACTCTAATGACTTCTGATCCCGAGCCACCCATCGGCTCCCCATTTAAATTCTCCGACGGGAATTCACCGCCATAGGTCTACTTCATAAAATTTCGGGGTTCCCCGCCAGTTTATTTCATAAAATTTCGGGGTTCCCCGCCATCATTTTTTACACACACACGGTGGGAGTTTCCCACGGGGGATCACCATCGTTTTTTTTACACATGCCCCTTCGGGGTTTCACCCGCTTTCAGCCGACTAGACATTGTTGTTGGCCGAACTGCGCCTCATAACGCCACAATATCACAAAAATCCGCGTTTTTTATCACAATATATTGTAATATCTTAACTGTTTTAATAAATATTAATGAATAAATGGGGACTTTAACAAATAAAAAACTGTTTTAAAAAACAAATCACAGCAAATTTATTTACTTAATAAAATACAATATATTGAGAAAGGGGAAAAATTGTAATAAATTGTAAAATGTGAACTTGGATAATCAAAATTGGGCGATTGGGATCAATTTAAAACATTGCCACGGTTTTAGACAGTCGCATGAGAATCATTCTCAGCAGGAAGCTATGATGGGGAGAATTATTATATTGAAAATTTGATGTACCAAAAGATTGAAAGGGGATTGGAATCACTTTACATATGGCTACTGTCTTTACTGTTGACGTCTGGTTGGAAGCAGGTTGAAGCACGTCGATGGCGATGGCGATGGCGATGGATGGTCGTAGCAGCTGTGTCGACGCAGCTGAAGGAAATGGACACGACTGCCGTGAAACGGTGGCACGTCTTATCCATTCAGTAAAACGTTTTCAAGTCCTTGTTCTTCGAAGCGTCCCCTTTTCCTTCGCAAATAATGACTTTTTAACCAATCACATTTCTTTAAATAAAACTGCACAGCAGAATTACGACCAATCAGTTTTCTTTAAATAAAACCACGCAGCAGAATTACGATCAATCATTGAAGCGCTTTTGTTTCAGTCCGCGACAATAACCTGCGTAAATTATAGGGTCGCTACTGGGTTCATCCCCGACAGCAGACGCTACGACAACGGACTCTCACATTATTCAGGACTCTAGCGTTTTAAAGTCCTGGATGAGGAGTGAGTTCCCAGAGTGACTGCGGGACTAACCTGACTGTCGGGAATGCCTCGTACTTTCCCTGTTTTTCTTTTCGAAGTTCTCACATGCCCAGATATCTTCACCTATTGTACTGGGGTTGAAGCACCACAACAAACTCGTCTCCCGTCATTCGGAGGGGCGAGAGAATAGTACCCAATGCCCGACCTACGCGATGCAGGTTTTCTAGGGTTTTCCGTGCATCGCTTTAGGTGAAACACCGGGTAGGATCTTTAAATTATAGCCCGGAGGCCCTAGTCAACCCTTGGCTTAAATACTCTACCTTCCGCATCCCCCTTTTCAATTCCCTTCCTATATTTTAAGGAAGAGTTACCTACCTGTTTCAGGATCACCCACATCCCCCCGCCCCAATTTTAAAGTGTACTCAAAACTAATGACCGCGCCAGCTCAAGTCCGCCAGAAAACCCAATAATACATTCACTTCATTACATATTATATTTTATATTATGTTCTAGCAATGGTTTGAATTTGTTTTCATGATGCTCAACAGCGGCATGACATTTATATAGCAGGGAAACAAAATAAAATCATTGTATTGAAGAAAAAACCATTCAGAGAAAGTCTGAACTTCAGCACGACTTGATTAATTTACCTGGATAATGAAAATTTCATTGTTAAATAAAATCTACCTAACAAGGGAGGCTTACCTGGATATGTTGCAATAATGGCTCTTGAATGGACAAAGTATTAAAAGAAAGAACTATTTGTTTATGCAAATATTTTAAATTATTTCAAATTGAGTTGATAATTTGAATATTTGTTTATGGTTAGTAATTCTTGGAACGCATAACTTATTATAAACAATATAGCGAAAGGTTATTTATTCTAAAGTTAGATACAAAACCATATACAACGACAGTAATACAAGTATACATGCTCACAAGTGCCGCAGAGGAGGAACAGAGTAAGAAAATCTACGGTGAAATTGAAGACCTAATGTGGTATGACAAACGAAACGAAAATTTGATGATAATGGGTGATTGAAACGCAGTAATAGAAAAGGGAAGAGAAATGCAAGTGTTTGGGGACTACGAACTTGGTGAAAGAAATCAAAGGGGAGAGAGGGTAATAGAATTTTATATGAAGCAAAAATTATGACTGACAAATACCTGGATCAAGAAAAATGAAAGAATACTTTATACGTGGAAGAAGCCGGGAGATGCAGAGCCAATTGGGCTACATAATGGTGAAACAGAGATATAGTAATCAAGTTCTGGACAGCAAAATATACCCAGGAGCAGATCTGAACTCGAGAAGTAATCTGATGATTATGAACTCCAGACAGAAAATAAGGAAACTCAAGAAGGGAATAAAACAAAGAGATTGGAATTAGAAAAAAACAATAGGAGGTGCTTCAAAGAAGAAATCAAGAGTAGATTAATAAAAAAAGGAGAAAGAAACAATATATAATAGAGATGAGCACCTTCTAAGGAAGAAATGACTAGAGTAGAATGCTTGAAGAATGAGAAAGATAAGAAGTGCAAAGCTGCCAACGAGGGTTGGCTGTAAGAGAAATGGAAAGCGGTTTATGGTTAAAGGAAAATCAAAGAAAAGCATTCGTGGGGAGGAAAATTTTATGCAATAACGTCAGGAGAACGGATGGGAAGCCAATTTTAGATAAAGAAGAAGGGCGTAACGATAGAAGGAATATCTAGAACAGCTGTATCGCAGTGTAAATCTAGATCAGTCAGTAATAAAAGAATAAGCGAAGGTGGATGATGAGTTGGGGGACAAAATCTTAAGGCCGGAGTGTGACTGTGTGCTGAAATGGTTTTTACAAATGTAAAGCACCAGGAAGAGTTGATAAGATCATCGTACGAAGAAGCAATATCATGGCTGTTCTGGATAGTTTGCGCAATCAACGAAACAGGAAGAATACCAGAAGATTTTAGGAACATCATACCGAAGAGGACTGGGGCTGATAGATGCGAGCAGCTCAGGACAGTTAGTTTAGTATCCCATGTGTGAAAAATATTATTGAAAATAGTATATAGGACGATGGAACGTTAAATAGATTGCGAGATGTGAGAAGATCAGTTTGGCTTTAAGAAGAATGGAGGGAGAAGAAAAGCAATTTTGACTCTTCGTCTAATTTAGAAGACAGGATAAGAAAAAAACAGGCCTATGTTCATGGCATTTGTATATTTAAAAAATATAAACTAGAACAAACTATTAAGGATTTAAAAAATGATAGGGATAAAAATAGATGTGCTATTTATAACCTCTAAGAAGGCAGTCGGCAGTAATTAGAATTAAAGGGCAAGAAAAGAAAGCAGGAATAAAGAAAGGAGTTGTCAAGGATGCAGTTTGTTGTCATGCTTTATAACTTATATATATGACAAACAATAAAGAAAGTTTTGTTGATGATATGGTGGTACTAGGGAAGATGACTTGGAAATCTTAATAAATGACATGAACGTGACCCTGCAGAAAGACTACTAGAAGTAATAGAGGGGAAATCAAGGTAGTGTAGTATGGGAAGTAGTGGAATATGGAAGGGTATTATATTGAGAAAAGGATATTTTGAAGGGAGTTAAGAAATTCTGCTACTTGGACAGCAAAATAACTAGGGATGGTATAACTATAGTAGATATAAAATGTACGATAGCACAGGCAAGGAATTTTCTTAGGGTAATATACGTATGAATATATGGAGTGTGGCGTTATATTGGTGTGTAACGTGGACGGTAGGAGTCGCAGGACCTTTTTAAATGTGGTGCTATAGGAGAATGGTGAAAATCAGTTGGGTGGATAGAGTAACTAACCAGGAAGTTCTAAACAGAATGCGGGAAGCGCGAACGATATAGATGACGTTGACCAAGAGAAGGAATAAATTAATACGACACGTTTTGAGACATGAGGTTCTTGTAAAAATAGCATTAGAGGGAAGTGTGTGCGGTAAGAACAGAAGAGGTATGCGGTGGATGGAATACGCTAAGAAGCTTAGGGAGGAAGTGGTAGTTATGAAAAGACTTGCGCAGAATAGGTTAGCATGTACGGATGCATCGGACCAGTGCAAGGACTGATTACTACTACAGCAAAAAGTTTTTCCTGACAGCTGTACGGATTTCCAAAACTCGCTTTCCTTCGGTTCACCGCGGAAGCAGTATGTTTCAAACGCAATTCACAGAGTACAGATAATACAAATCCGGATATTGATAGTGCAGATAACGGAAGGTTCATTATAGATTACACAATAATATATCAGTTCATTTTCAATTGCACTGGTATCATACGGAGGTGTGAGGTAGAACGGGTGAATGGGAGCCGAAGAAGGTGCCTGCCATCAGACACATAGATGATCAATTTGGGAGCAGTGGGAGACACCGTGACAGAAAAGAACTTAAACATATACACGAATGTGCCAGACAACGATATACTTCCACGTGATATTCTGGAATTCGATTTCAGCTTAAAAGTAAGACGTAAATTAAATAACGTCATAATAATTGTGTTAGGTCATAATCAAAATAATAATAAAAATAAAATTAATAATAAATAGTAAATAATATTTAACTATATTTTTAAATAATAAACCCACAGCGTTTATTTTATATATTTTTAGCTGTCTTTAAATTAAATCGTTATTCGTTTATAATTTCTTGAATTCCAATAATTATGAGTAACAGACAGTTTGACTATATTTTTAGCTGACCAGATTGTGAAATAAAAACGTCAGACTTTGGAGATATGGTATCTCAAGGGCGACACGTCTCCCCGCAAAGCGCAACAGATACTCTATCACGCTAAAGCATTACCACACTTATTTACCTACAACCTTGTTTCACTGTCACGACATATAAAGTTTGCTGATAGTAGATATCGCGCATCACAAGACAATCGTTTCTTCTGACCGAGATAATAATGCACTCCTTTTATATATAGTAACCTCGAAGTTTTTACCTTAGTATTTTACATATCTTATATGCGTTGTAAACGTTTGGCATTTTAAGAATAATTATTTTAATTTGAGAAGATACCCATTACATTATCACTGTTTAAAATTATATAGGATGTAAGATAGAAAACGGGAATTTTACTACATAAATTTTATTTGTTAATCAGGATCAAGTGTGTCAAATTAATCCCTTTGGGATAAGGTTGTAACGTTCAGACACATCTGCTCGGACTTTGGTGGTGCGGAGTCAATATAAAGGAGACAGATTTGAGCCATGGGCAAAAAATCCCACACTTAACGGCGCGCCTAGGGTGAGATTTGGTGGCATCGGGTGATGTTTTCTTCTAGAGTAACCATAAATGTTATTGGTGAATATCCATCCCTGCCACCTTGGTGATATGAACTAAAGAAGTGGGAAGTAGATTATTAAAAGGCTTGCAGAGAGATTTTTGGGACAGGTTTTCGAGAGCGGGAGATTTGGTGAGACAGATGATTGGAATTTCTGCAAGGGAGATTTCGAGCAGAGGATTGGCATTATCAAACAGGTAGCCCAAGGACAGGAGGATAAACGGAAATAGCTGCGGAGGCTGTGATTTGGATCGAGTACGACCCAAATAGGAGGAAGGCTCTGGGAGGTCCATTATGACGACACGCTAATTACTACTGTTACTTTTTGCTGATTTCCTATACTGCCAGGTCGGAGTAGATTTTGTGTGGTAATATTTTTACCTATGAGAACGCCCATAATATACGACCCTTAGTTTAGAGATAGACAACTGTTAGTTTTAAGAAATTTATTTGTATAATTTTTTATGTACATATATATGTAGTGTTAATTTAGAAAGAAATTCCAGATTAAAGTTTGAAAATATCAACATTGTAATATTAATGTAGATTTGTTTTCTTTTTTATTATAAAAGAGCTTATTATTAATATATATTAATATCCCACTTAAAATAAATAATAACACACCTATTCATTTCAAGGTAAGAATGACGAATATCAAGTCGCACACGCTCAATTCAATCACGCCTTCAAAACACAAAACGAATGACTACAAAGTTCAACATAAAAATAAGAGTAATTATAGATGAATCATAAAAATAGAAATTCATGGATGAACAAAATTGCTGGAATGGCACACAACAAAGGCCAAATGAATCACAATAAAAATGGAATGTTACAACAAAGAAAACCAAATAAAATAAATCAAAGAGCGGAGTATTCATTGTAAAATGAATAGTGATTCTGAAAATAAATAAAGGTTAAAGACATGTGTACCATCGATTTTTACAACAATGGAAGCACCTCAGTAATTCATATTTCGGTTTAGTAATGAACTTACTTCAGCGATTTTACTTCTATCTCGTCAATGGTGACTAAACGTCGCTTTTTACTGTACTGAAAATAAAAATAAGTCTTAGGGAGAAATGTTGGGCGAAAACGGTGGCCAAGGCAAAGAAAGGTTTTGTCTTTCATAAAAAATCACAAAGACCAGTGAGGTGTGAGCGGGAACATTATGGTGATGCAAATTCCAAGAGTGGTTTTGCCACAATTGTGGGCGTTATCGTCGCACATGGGGCACAACTTCCTTATTAACGGAACGGCCAGGCAAAAGCTCATGATGCACTACACCATCCAAATAAAGAAAACAGTGAGGAAAACCTTCACATTTCATTCAACTAGTTGACTATATTTTCGAGCTTGGCCTTTCAGGCAGCTCCCAATGGGACGATTGGACCTTTGTTTCGACGTCATACCCAGACAGACATGTTTCATCACCTGTAATGACCGTCTTAAAAAATTCTGGACCATTATTCATTCCTCAATTGCTGAGCGATTTCTACGCGGCGTTGGTTTTGGTCAAAATTCAGAACATCTGCTTGGTATGAGACATCAGCAACCTCTATGATAGGGATTCGGTGATTTTCCATTAATCATTTTCTTCATATCGGATGGCGTCCAGGGCGGTCTTCATTAATGCCTTCACGGTCCTATTAGAAACTTATCTAACACTCGTAAATTCTGGTCGTACTCATAGTAGATTCGCCAAAAGCTATGGTGATCATTTCTAATTCGATTATGCAATTATTTTGCAATCCTTATAGAAAGTAAAATCGTAGAGCATACGAGAACATGCTTAACCTTTTCGACTGTTAACAAAAAACAAAACGTTCTAAATTATTGTCAATTACAACATAGTTCAGGAATATTTGAAACAACAAAATTAAAATATACATTTGAAAATCAAATTTATAAATATCGCAAAAATTCAAAATTCTTTTTATAGATTTATCACAAGTAATTAATAATGTAAATAATTACACATATAATTAAGCTACTAAAACATTAGTCACAACATAGTTATACCCATACAGAAGAAGACTGAACTTATAGATGCGAACAGAACAGGAAAATTAGTTTAGTATCTCATGCATGCAAAATATTAACGGAAATAGTATATAGGACATGAGTTAGGAGATGATCAGTTTAGTTTTACGAGAATGCAGGGACAAGAGAGGCAATATTGACTTTGCGTCTAATTTTAGAAGATAGGATAAGAAAAAACAGGCCTACGTTCATAGTATTTGTTGATAATGTGAACTAGAACACGATATTAAGGATTTTAAAGAACATATGAACAAAATATTGAGAAAGAAGACAGTCTGCAGTAATTAGAATTGAAGATTCAGAAAGGAAAGCAGAAATCAAGAAAGGGGTTAGACAAGGATGCAGTCTGCCGCACATGCTGTTAAACTTAAATGTAGAACAGGTGATGGAGGAGGGTAAAACGAAATATGGAAAACGAATAATAATGCAAGGAGAAGAATTAAAAACCCTACGCTTTTCTGATGATAGTGTAGTATTAGGGGAGTCAGAAGAAGACTTGGAAACCATAATAAATGGCACGAACGTGGTCATGGATAAAGAGTTCAATATGAGGATCATTAGAGGTAAAACCGAGGTAATGGAGTGTAGTATGGGAAAGAGAGGAATAACAAAGGGTGTAAGATTGGGAAGGGATATTTTGATGGAAGTTAAGGAATTCTGCTACTTGGGAAGCGTAATTACTAGGGATGATGGAAGTATAGTAAACATAAAGAGTAGTATAGCACAGGCAAGGAAGGCTTTCGCGAAAAAGAGGGATTTACTGAAAAACAAAGGGTGTTAGATTGAGAAAGGATATTTTGAAGGAAGTTACGTAATTCTGCTACTTGGGAAGCGGAATTACTCGGGACTGTAGGAGTTTAGTAGACATAAAGAGTAGGATAGCACAGGCAAGGAAGCCTTTCGCGAACAATAGGAATTTACTTACGGGTAATATAAGTCTGAATATTAGGAAATCGTTGCTAAAATTGTTCGTATGGAGCTTAACGTTATATAGCTGCGAAACGTGGACAATACGAGTTGCAGAAAGGAAAAGAAACCTTTGAAATGTGGTGCTATAGGAGAATGCTGGGTGGATAAAATCACTAACGAGGAAGTCCTAAACAGAACAGGCGAAGAGAAAATAATATGAAGAACGTTGACCAAGAGAAAGGATAGATTAATAGGCTACATTTTGAGATATGAGGGTCTTGCAAAGTTAGCATTAAAGGGAAGTGTGTGGGGTAAGAAGAGGAGAGTAAGTTGAGGATGGAATACGCTAAGCAGATTAGGGAGAGTGTGGGATGTTGTATTTGTGCGTGAATGGAAAAGCCTACCGCAAGATATGTTAGCTTAGAGGGTTGCATCTGACCAGTCCTAGGACTGAATACCACAACAACAACTTACTCATTTTATTGAGATTTATTCATTGTAAATAATATAAAGACGGGGAGTTACCTGTTCCAGGCTCACTCCCCGTCCACCCCAATCAAGACATAAGTTATATTCGACATCTTTTTACATTACTGATCCTACTATAAACTGTATTTTTGTACCTATTGTATTAGCCCTACGAAAAGTTGTTTGAAACAAGCACCATAATTGAATAATATTTACTACACCTCACGAGAAAGAGATATTACGATTGTATGATGGACCGAGTAGGCAAGCTGGAGTACAAGATGGTTTAGAGGGATTTGACAAGGCCGGTTCGGAGATCAAATACACGCAGCAGAACACTGGTCATCTAACAGGAATTACAGACAGTTTACAGCGGAGGAATGGTCTTAAAGTTTTAATATTTTCAGTCAAGTGAACATAGCAATGATCATTTGGTAAAAATGTTTTTAAGCACTATGTGAAAAATAAATTTTGGGTTCTACGAGACAATTGGGCACAGATGACTTCTCTTCGCGCTTCTTGGGATGAGCTTCAATGTGCGAGTTCGTATTTGAAGCGTACTAACTAGAGTTCTGCAACATTAGTTTCAACAGCTGCTTGTGTAAGTCGCAGATAACCTAAAATCCATTTAACATGTTCTTTGGTGTAAGTAGTCGCAGATCACTATCTTTGGACAGCAAGCTACGAACCCGGCAGATTCATTGCCACGACCGATTCCTGTATAAGGGTCGTGTTGAAAAGTTCAACGAACTCAGACTGCGAAGAAAAATTGAAAGCCAAAACTTATCATGTCTTCACATGTAAAACACGCTCATTTCACTTATAAATTTATAAAATTAGGTCCGTTTTTGGAAACTACTGAAATTCACCCCCCCCCCCACACACACATGCTGGAGTAAATTTAAGTTTAATTGTAAATTTTGTAGATTTTATTGTTTAAATTTTGTTATACAGATAATTTTATTTGTAATTCAATTATAAACGTAACCAATAGTAGTTCAAGACTGCTATTTATAAAGTGGAAATCATTGATACGTATCAAATTAACCTATACATGCAGCTTAAAAGTCTGTCATGCATTCATTCTACAATTATATTTTTATAAATAATAAAAAACTTCCAATGTCTCTTCAGAAAGAAGAAAAATTAAATCATTGAAAAACTTTTTTGTTGGTGTCAATTATCGGAAGTGTAATATTTTGAAAAATAATAATGAAAATTTTAAATTCATGCACCTTTGATCAATTGAAACAATTCCCATTATTCTTATGGCATCGTACAGCTGGGTTGTAAAGAGTGTGATTAGAAAATTGTAGGCGAGTCTGAGCGTCAGGTTTACAAGAGCGGAAGAATCTCGCATCGGATCCTGGTTCAGTCGTTAGAGAAACCGCCGGGTAAGCGGAACTTCCCGGGTTCGATTCCCGGGTCGGGTCTGATCTACTAAGGTTAGTTTCACGGCCTTTGGATTATCTTCAATTCAATAAATTCTTCTCTCGTTAAAATATAAGTATCATTCTCATGCGCAAGACAACCGTGACTGCGTTTTGGGTTTTAGTAAAATTTATAAAACTACACGCTATTAATATAAAATTTAGTGAAAGGAGGCTGATACATAACCTATATAGAAGACAGGCAGCAGTAATTAGAATAGAAGACTAAGAAAAGAAAGTCGTAATCAAGAAAGGAGTAAAGCAAGGATGCAGTCTGTCGCCTATGCTGTTTAACTTATATATGGATCAGGAGATGAAGAAAGTTAAAACGAAATATGAAAAATGAATTATACTGCAAGGAGAAGAAATAAAAACCTTACGCTTTGCTGATGATATTGTAGTATTAAGGGAGTCAGAAGAAGACTTGGAAACCATACTAAATGGCATGAGCGTAGTCCTGGAGAAAGAGTTCAATATGAGGATCATTAGAGGTAAAACCGAGGTAATGGAGTGTAGTATGGGAAACAGTGGAATAACGAAGCATGTTAGATTGGGAAAGGATATTTTGACGGAAGTTAAGGAATTCTGCTACTTGGGAAGCGTAATTACTAGGGATGATGGAAGTATAGTAAACATAAAGAGTAGTATAGCACAGGCAAGGAAGAGGGATTTACTGATGACAATATAAGTGTGAATATTAGGAAATCGTTGGTAAAAATGATCGCATGGAGCGTGGCGTTATATGGGTGCGAAACGTGGACGATAGGAGTTGGGGAAAGGAAAAGAATAGAAGCTTTTGAAATGTGATGCTATAGACGAATGCTGAAAATCAGATGGGTGGATAGAATCACAAACGAGGAAGTTCTAAACAGAATAGGGGAAAACCAACAATATGGAGGACGTTGACTAAGAAAAGGCATAGATTAATAGGCCACGTTTTAAGACACGTGGGTCTTGTAAAATTATCATTAGAGGTAAATGTGTGGGGTAAGGACAGACGAGGGATGCGAAGGTCGGAATACGCTGAGCAGTTTATAGACGTGGTTGGTTGTTCTAGATATATGGAAATGAAAAGGCTTCGCAAGATAGGTTAGAATGGAGGGTTGCATCAGATCAGTCTTAGCACTGAATACCACAACAACAGTGAAGTCCACATGAATTTAATTCACGTCTTAGGATTGCAAGGAATTTGAAACTATGATATTGAACAGTGATCAAAGTAGCCAAAGGTAGCCACTGGGCTCTATTTGGAGGATCATACCCGGGAATAGCTAAAAATAAATCAGGGCATACCATAGATTGGGGTTTACTGTAGACACGCACTATTCCTTTCTCCGTGACTTGACCTGTTTAGGAGTATGTTGGCCCCTCTGTTCCAATAGAACTCAAACCGAATTCCCAAGGTCTGTGACTCCCAAGCATACATCTCTCAAAACTGACCAGAAAATCTCAGACTCAATCAAATGAAGGTAGAGAAGAAAGCGTCCCCGTAGGTTGCCAACAGTTGGACTCCTTCGACTCTCCCGTAAGATACATTTTACATATTTTGAGTGTAGCAGACTACGTTAGGATAACCCCAAAGGATAACTATGGCACCCAGGCTTTGGTTTAACTATGCCACCCAGTATTCATCTAAAATTCATGCTTGCAAAACTATCCTATGTGACTATTTCAAATTCCAATTCTGTTTCTCTCAAAAATAATGTGAAAGTACTATTACTAAATGTTGTAGAGAGCAACAGTGGGCTGCCTTGAGCAATCAGATAATCAGAAAGAATTTATGGAGACATACTTGAATTTATATTTTTAAAATCAATGTACTTAGTTTGACTTGATAATAATTATTACATGGCTTCGGGTAGGCTTCATTCTCCTTCAGGCTTCAAGGTTTTGGCATGCCGAGACACCTAAGCACTGGGGTCGATGACCTTGTGTATACGGTAGGTGTTGTCCGCTGATCCCATTAGATCAGTCGGCCAACTGCCTCCTATTTTCGAGACCCGGAGAAGGGAATTCTGCTACACCACAGCAAACTCCTCTCCCGAAAGGTCGTGAGAAGAGTACCTACCTGATGCAGGTTTTCTAAGGCTATCCCTATATCTCTTTCAGATAATCACTGAGTAGGAACATTAAACTATATCCAAAAGTCAGAAATGGAATAATTTAATTAGAATACGTTTCGCCCCCCAACTTTAGGAAAGTACTCAGTCTCTTGATTAAATTTTTTAAAATTCCGGGGTCGAAATATAAAATTTGGAGACGAAACGTAAGTCTAATTAAATTATTCCATTTCTGACTTTTGACCATTCTTTGTGTTTTATTATGTCGGAGAAAATTACTTTATTTAAAATTTGGTAAAGTTCAATTAATTTTTTATTAAACTATATTACGATTACAGTACAATAATTTAATTAGACTATTTATTATAATTTCTTGTAACTGTGCGTAGAGTCGATAGGTATAGAATATAATAAAATAAAACAAAGTTTGATTGACAGAATTCACTTGGTAAGTACTGAAGATTTGAAGAATCGAAACCGTGAAAATAATACTATATTATACTATCGATGATTGCTCCATTCTTTAAGACTAATTTATTTTTATAACTACTACTAAATTTTCGATAATTTTTCCCTAGTGTGAAGTGATCTCAACTATGTAAATATAACGGAAACATTTTTTTATTAATGAAATGGTCAATGTAAAAGCTAAAACTTACGTTAATAATTTAGATCATTCTACAAGTTTAGTAAAATAATAATACTTGCATTTAAAAATATTTGCATATAATATATCAAACCGTGCATCAAACATAGCTGTCATATTACGCTCAAATTTAGTAAAATGTAGGATGTCTACTAACATTTTTCTTGTAATTGTGAGTAGAATTGATATATATATTCAGTATTTTTAAGTAAAATGTCAAATACGTTAAATCACCGATAGAGTCCACTAGGTAATTTATCCTCTTGCTACATGGTGATATGCCTGAACCTTCTACCTGCTGTTTGACGGCAAACGGGACGACAGCGTTTGACGTTGTTCTAACTTTACATATCTCGATAGCCGTTTCCGTATTTGCAGGTTTTCTATGGTTTTCCCTGCATCTCTGTAGGTGAAACACCGAGTAGGATCCTTAAACTATAGCCCGGGGACCATAGTCAACCCTTGACTGCCTTCCACATCCCCCCCTCTTCATTTCCCTTCCTATGCTGTAAAAGGATCACCATCAGGTAGCCTGTCCGCCCCCATATTGTTGCGTTAGATAAGAATAAGTCGATTACTGATAAAACAATAAAAGCATAGTGTCTGGGAAGAAGTTATACAAAAAATACTAAATACTTTACTTGCTTTATACATACACATACAAAAACACACCCATATATATATATATATATATATATATCTGTGTGAGTGTGTATGGATATTTTTGTACCTTTTGTACAATATATATAGTGTATGTAAGGAGAGGGACTGCGATATTTTCGATCAATACTCATGTTATTGCAGTTACATTGTCACAGACGTCCATTTCAAAATTCCGCGTATATCATATAACGAAATAAATTCAATAGATACGTATTTCGGAAGCATCTAATAAAATTTAAGAAAATATTTCTTTTGATGATGAAAATATAACATCAGAAAATTAAAATCCGGAAACTATAATCAAACCAGACTTCCAATCCATTAGTAATGATTTATGGCAAATTGTGCCTGTAATATTTCGCTTTATGAAAATTCCCATAAAGCGTTTTTGGTAAATAACAGATCATTCCTAACTTACTAAAACGGTTTATCAAGTGTAGTTAATTGGCCTGGAATATCTAGCTTAGTGGTCTTCTAATTATCTAATCATTGCCCCGATAACCGCCCACGTACATCCAGTATACAGTTACGTATTATTCCAGTGGCCCCATTCAGTACTTCAACTGTTAGTTGTCTGTGGGCAAGGAAATTACTCCGATTTAAATCCCTTATACATCACAGATATATGTTTGAAGGTTAAAAATTCATAGTCTGCAAAGATACAAGGAGAAAGAACCAAATGGTAAACCCGAAACACCAATTTTTGTCATATTTTGTTACTGCGCACTTCAACACAATATATAAAATTGCTCGAAGACTGAAACAGTTTTACACAACAGACTGTAGACTGGCTACACTGGTTCAGTACATTCATGTTTCGAATCTGTTATCAATCTTTTTAAATTTGACGAACAAGAGAAGGTTTTGATCTTATAGTTAACGAAATATAAAATAAGATAAAATTGAATATCCAGTATACTTATACGGAGATATTTTGTATTTGACACAATACGAATACGAACATCAAAGAATTCGTGTTATGTATGATTCTAAATCAAAAGGAAAGGTTTAATGAATGTTTGCAACCCACCTATCTAAAAACGTTTAACTAACAATTAGTCGGCATACATAGTTGAAACAATAAACTACTAAAGAAATATATTTATGGGAGTTTACAAAATGCTCCTATTCGGAGCTTATTTAGCGTGATTTCAAGTTTTAGGATTACTACAACTTAATCATGTAAGTGTTGTGTATTATCTAACTCTCTCTTCGTACTTCAGTATTAAAATCAATAGAAAAAGAAAAAATTATAACAAACTAAACAACGAGTAAGGCAATGACTGAGAAAAGTGATAAATGATCAAAATATCAATAAGTGTGATTAATAATTCGTTTATAACGTAAGGAATAAATATTACGAACTCATTAAATAATTGTCTGTAGCAATTATTGGAATTTCTCAGTACTAAAAAATAATCTCCTCTATCATCAAGTTTCCTATATGTGTGTGCGTGTGTTTGTCTGTCTGTATGTTCCGAATACAAATCTAAACGAGTAGACCAATTTCGAATACATTTGGCAATCGTGTACTTTGCGACCCGAAAATCAACACTGTTGGGGTAAGGTTCAACTACCACCCGTAGGTGCGGGGGTGGAAATTCTTAAACGAACAAAAACGACCTATATTTTAAACATTTGATAGTGTGTCCTCCGATACTGCTAGCGTATAATTTCAAACCATTCATATTGAAGGGAGTATACTTAGGGGTGAGTTGTAGGGGAAACACAAAAATAACCATAAAAAAATCGATATTGTGCTCTAAACCGATGTAATGTGAGCCGCTGTGTTTACTTATGACATAAAAATGCAATTTAAGTTTTAGTTCATCCCCTAAGAGCGGTTGGAAGGGGTACAACAGACTCCCGCGTACTATTTTTAAAGTATGGAATTTTGCACACGTGTTCTTGGCGTCCGGGAAATCAACACTGTTGGGGAAAGACATTTGGTGTGTGGGTGAAGGGTAGGTAATTTTAAAAATACTAAACTACATTACTTCCTTCAAATATATATTTTTTCAAATTGAAAGCGTTTTCAATGAACTTGTTTGCGAATAATTTCAACTCCATTTATTGTCCAAGGTGAGTATTCATAGATGCGAGGGTTTAGGGGCGTCATTGAAAATAAAACAGTTAAGTTTGGTATAGAAATCGGTGCTATGGGAATCTATGAGTTTGATTCTGACATGTGAATTGTGAATGCGAATTAAATTACAGTTAATCTTCTAACAGGGGGATGAGATAGAAGAAACTTCTGCGTAATACATTTGAAAGACAGTACAAATTTGATAAAATTTTGCTTCCATAATCCTCACGACCCAAAACCCCAAGAGGGATGGGGTGGAATTAGCGGAATTTTTATATGGCTCACATTACAGCCGAAAAAAATTCTTGAGGTCAATTTTATAGTGTTTCCGCGACAATATTTGTGTATAATTTCCACCCCTTCCACCATGTAAAGGGTGTAGGTATTAGTGGGTCATATAAAAATAACAAGGAAACTATTGAGGTTGGTGTCGAAACCGGTGTAATGTAATATATTTGGGGTTCACATTGTGACGTTTTCGATTCCTGTTGAATCAAGAATTAACTAACGTACCGGGATAATATAAATAAATACCTGGGCAAAGCCGGGTCCCCAGTTAGTAAGATATAATGATGTATTTATTCAGTTTAAATTCTCATTGAATTAAAACTGGAAAGGACTGGGTGGCTCTCTCGTGTCATAAAATATAAATGAGAAGTTAATTTTATTTTCATGCACAGAGAGATGTGTGTGAGAGAGATGGGGGGTGGGGTGGGGTGGGGAGGGAGAGAGGTCTGCAGACCTGTTTAATGCTAGTACTTAAATAATAGAAAAGCAATACTAACAATATATATGAATAGGTAATTGATTAATGTCGTCAGAAGACATCACATATTTTTTAATTAATAAAACACTATCAATATTGTTTTTCTACGTTTTTTATGTTCATAAATACCCAAATGATATGTGGAAAAGAGATTAATTAATTCTTACAACCCACATAAAATCAATTTAACTGCTTATATATTTTATGATAAGAGAAATTGTAAAAGTTTCTCTGTCGACCGACAAGGCAATTGTGTCAGGATATCAGTCAACGAATTAATGCAGTAGTATGTGTTTCAAGAGCAACCACTTGAGATAGATGGGTCTGTCTCCTCGTTCTGGAGTGATTTTGTGCAAAACACTGCGATATGTTTAAAGTGTGCCTTATTGTTTCAAACCTAAGCCTCTGTTAACCTCTGCTATTTGAGTTCTCTCGGCGTGCCTTGCACATGCTGACAAAGCTTAGCGTAGAAATAATATTTGCACCGACTGTTACTATGTGACCTACGTCATCCTATAAACGTCAGTTAACTTAATCTGTTCGTAGTCCCAAACAAGCGAACTTGTCAAAATAAGTGGATCTCAGCAAGTGTAAGACGCACGTTAAAGAATAAACCACTGAGTTTTCGGTATCAATCAATCTTAATTCACATTACTCCAACTTTACAAAAGAAATTCTAAATACGGTATAATGTCGCAGATTCACTCTGCTTTACAAAAAAAGACAATTAAGCAAACTTTATTTTGATTGATCAAATGATACACGTATTCTTGAGATAATCGGAATAATATTGCATCTACACTGTTAAAAATACGTTTGTATTTTTATTAATTGTCCTCGTTTTAGTCACTTAAAATTGTAGCGTTCCAAAGAATTGGTTAACAATACTGTTAAACTATTATGTTGAGTGTGCAATTTCCACAGCAAAATACGAGAACTGCAAATAAATTCTCCCAAAATTAGGAACTATTTTAATTCCACACCCTCTAAAACATTGATCGTTGATAGCACTTATCTCTGACTACATATTCAACGGAAAACTTTCATTTTATTTTTATCTTCATCTGTTTAAAGTCTTAGCAATTAAATTAACGTACAGAAAGTGTTAACATTACTCCTGTGCTATAGCAGGTAAATTAACTTAAGAATAATTTTACGTAATTTTAAAAACGTTTATGTTGTTATTGTTATGGTAATCAGTCCCACTATTTATATCTACTACACTTCTACAATGCCTAGTTATTACCCGTCAGTAAATCCCTCTTTTTCGCGAAAGCCTTCCTTGCCTGTGCTATACTACTTTTTATGTTGACTATACTTCCATCATTCCTAGTAATTACGCTTCCCAAGTATCAGAATTCCTTAACTTCCGTCAAAATATCCCTTCCCAAACTAAAATTCTTTGTTATTCCACTATTTCCATACTACACTCCATCACCTTGGTTTTTCCTCTATTAATTATCATATTGTAATCTTCCTACAGAACCACGTTCAGGCCATTTATTATGGTTTAAAAGTCTTCTTCTGATTCCCCCAATACCACAATATTATCTGCAAACCTTATGGTTTTATTTCTTCTCCTTGCAGTATGATTCCTTTCCCATATTCCGTTTTAACTTTCTTCATCGACTGTCCTATATATAAGTTAAACAGCATGGGTGACAGACTTCATCCATGTCTTACTCCTTTCTTTATTGCTGATTGATTTTCGTGCCCTTCAATTCGAATTACTGCTGACTGCCTTCTGTAGAGGCTATAGAGGTTATAATAATTTAGTTTTAGCAGGGTGCGTTTCTGCAAGTTCGAATACTTTAAAATGCCCAACTTGCGGCACTCTCGATTCCACCAGCTGATCATACCTATGATTTCTGTCTGGAATGAAAAAAGCGCATGTGCAAGTTTTGTTTCACCTTCCTGCGCCACTCGTAAAGCTCAACACAAACTGCCTGCTTTCGCTACAGATTTGTGCCGTGCTATGGCACTGCGAGGCGGCCTCAAGAGGCAAAATCGTAATGGAACGGCATAAGCACAAAATCAAAATAAATTTGAACCACTAGGTAGTTAAAAATCTAATTTTAAAGTAGTTTATATTTTCAAAACAAAAATGGTATTCAAATATTTTTCGTAGTTTTGTCATATCACACAACTTATTTTAAATAGAAGAACATTTATGGCCGTTGAACAGTTATGACAGATGGCCTACAAAAGGCTCGACACAGTTGGCGTTTCTGTAAACTTAAGTCCTCTAACAGTAAAAAGTGGAACCAGCGCGCACAAATAATATCAATTATAAAACTTTGGGAAATATTCTATTTGTTAAAACTACTAGGATAATTAATTTTATTCATCCTGTATTAATTTTCTCAGCCCTTGCAAAACAGCCCTGTGCTTCGTTTTAATTTTGTGCCCTTTCCTGCTTACAAGTTCCTTAGATTATCTTCAGTTACAATTCCAGAAACTATTAAATTACTTGTAAATATTATTATAATTAGCAGGAACAGAAAACCTTAAAATTGATTTATAAATTTCTATCAAAATCTGTATTTGTTGGTAACTTGAAACTTCGAGTGGTCAAACCAATGGCACCTGTGCTCCTGTGTAACAACGCATAAATTAATTTATTAAAAATTGTTCTTAATTTTTTCTTTCTTGATAATAAATGTGTTTTTTTTATCAAAGTGAATCCTACTTCTATTTCCATGACCTTAAACTGCTCGCATTGCGAAGCTTTTCAGTTACATGGCTATCTATGTGCTCAGAGCAGAAAATGTGCACACGTAGTATTCCAGAGTATCTCAACAATGTGCCTCCTTTATGTGCTCCGAACCGCTCAACACTTCCTGCCAAAAATGTACGAATTGTTTCTAAACTTAACTAAGTTTGTGTTACAAATGTCTGTCAACTCGATTTTATACTGTTTCCGCTGCTAAAAAGGATAAACTGATACGCATTATGTAGACGTAATTAGAAATTAAGCGTATTACGGGTAGGCTCATTATCTCCACTGTGTCGCTAACAATTAATGAAGTAAACATTTTTAATTTTCCTTCGAGTGTAGTAGAATATAACTTAAAAAATTAGAGCTGTCACTGTATGAAATCAAAAGTATGTTCGTTATTTCTACGGGTCCGTTAACTACAGGGGTTGCATAAAATAATATGAACACCGTGCAATAGGGTACGGCTTGTTGCAAGATGGCACCACTATGTATGCGAAATTCTGCGACGCGGCTGCAGTGCCCAGTTGATGTGCCACGTTTTGTAGTTATCTTGCAGTATATTATATCCTTTGTTCTGCTACGGTTAACACTAATGATCGGTGAAATACGTGATCTATTATAATTCGAAAGAGGGCAAACAGTTGGTGCGCGGTTAGTGGGAGCATCCGTGTCGAAAACGGCTGAACTGTTTAACGTTTCAAAGTGGCAGTATTCACTTTAATGCCAAAACACGGTAAAACATCATCAACGAAGAGCAGTCGTGGGCGAAAGCCGAAGTTAACTAACAGAGACGGACGAACATTAAAAAGGATTGTGATGAGACAACATAAAACGTACGCAATTAAAGTGACTGCAGAACTCAACACTCACTTGAATAATACTGTTTCGACAAAAATAATGCGGCGGGAACTTCATAAAGTTAACATTCATGGAAAGGCTGCAATTTGGAAACCCTTCATAACGGAAGCCAACTTAAAGCTGCGAAAGAAGTGGTGCCACGATCATAAAACCTGGATGACTGAAAGAATGAGGTATGGACCGATAAATCATCGTTTACATTGTTTCCTACAAACGGCCGGATTTATGTATGGAGAACACCAAAAGAAGCCTACGATCCGGCCTTCCTGCTTCCTACAGTCAATCACGGGGGAGGTTCCGTTATTATTTTGGCAACTATATCGTGGATCCGGATTACTGCGAATGAATATCTCGACATCCTCAACAATGAAGTGCTTAGCATATTGCTGCCAGACACTGCCATATTTCAAGATGATAATGCGCCCATACATAGCCAAATATATTGAGGCGTGATTAGTAGAAACATCTTCCCTGGCCAGCACCATCGCCAAACCTCAACATCATTGAACCGTTATGGGGGGTTTTAGAGCAGAGAGTGAGGAGCAGATTTTCTCCTCCATCGTTACGGAAATTGGCGGATGTTTTTCTACAGGGGTGGGAGGACTTTTTGTTTTAAACTATTCAGACACACTACGAATCAATTCCGCTACGAAATGTAGCTGTTCTCCAACTCCTTATTGTTGTTGTGGTATTCAGTCCTAAGACTGATTGTTGCAACCCTCCATGCTAACCTATATTACACAAACCTTTTCATTTCCGCACAACTAGCACTTCCCACATTCTACTTAATCTGCTTAGCGTATTCCATCCTTTTCCTTCCTCTTCTGTTCTTACCCCACACACTTCCCTCTAATGCTAATTTTACAAGACCCTCGTGTCTTAATACGTGGCCTATTAATCTATCCCTTCTCTAAGTCAACGTCCTTCATATTGTTCGCTCTTCCCCTATTCCCCAACTCCTGTAAATTCGGGTGTTATATTATTTTCTCCAACCCCTGTATGTAGTGTTTAGATTCACAGGTATATCAATTTGAGAAAAATTTTACAATATATATACCAAATCGGAAATAAATTCTCACTAAAGCCATCCATTAGTTTGGTAAATTTTATTGCAAGTTTGTCATGTTAATTATAATTCACTAGGTTATTTTTCAACAATTGTGGCATAAGATGGAGTTTCCGTATTTTGCAGGCATTTGTAAAGTTAAATTTCTATGTCAGGAAACGTTATAGCAGATTATAAAGTTATGCCAATACGTATTCTGATATTGCTACTAATTTATCGCGCAGTAGATAGCGAAAAGTGTTCTACACTTAAATGTACTCTTCCTTAATGGCATCCTATCGATAAGGTTAAGTGAATGTGATGCCATACACAATAGAAAATTTAGTTCTGTAAGAAGTTGAATTTTAATATTCGGGCAAAGGTTATGAGCAACAAATATTAATACCTCATGTACTGGCTATAATACAAAATTATTGTTTGGAAATTAATTTGGTCATTACTGTTTTTCTTTTTAGAAATAAGACATTAGTATTATTAACAAAAACAAATGTGATGTTAAACAAATACTTGAAACAAAATAAGAAATCAAGGACGTCCTATCAATTTCCAATAGTGATTAATGAGTTTGTAACTGTTTGGTAGGTATAGATTTTTCGTTTAAATTTTGTCCCTTTTACTCAATTTATCATTTAGATAATACATTAAATATATGTGTGTAAACTTCGATTTACCCAGGAGTCATTTTCAATCCAAGGTCGACCAACCTCCAACTATTCTTCTTCCCTACAATGTTGTTTATGCATTTCATAGAATAACTTTGGTTAACCTCTCCCCATATATAACTGTATCAGATTTTCTCTTTGACAATTTTCTTAGTTTCCTCCGAGAAATACTTAAACTTTTGTATTTCTCTGGGGTAAGTTCTTATCCTGGTATTAAAACCTTGTGGTCGAAAGAAGCCTAAATAACTGTCTGGAAAAATATCTGCATAATTATTAAATATTTATTCAGATACTAAACGAATTATAACAGCCTCTTTGTCAGTTTCTATTTAAGTAATGTTTCGTTTCTCATTTGAGACTTCTTCAAGTATAATAAAATACTAAATTGGAAGTTTAAAACCATGTATTGTATTTTTAAAAATTATTAACATATTACCTAATGAAAGCCATTGTAAGTTTCATTTTAGTATCATTGAAGAAGTCTCAAATGAGTGAAGAAACGTATATAGTTAATTATTTAAATTAAATAAAAACTGAAATGAGGCTGTTATAAACTCATTTATTATTTATTTAAAGAAAGATAAACTAATAACTTTTTCAGATAATTCTAACTCTGATGGAGGATAAATGTCAATTTCAAATGTGTTATGTGTAACCAACATTACTTCAGATTCATCAAGCATCTATAGTAAGTTGTCAATTAACTAAAAGAATGTCCAAAAGCCATAAATGAAATGCCGGGCACTTCTGTTAGTTTTGGCTGTAGGATCGAAATTACTACTATTACTAGAACAGTAATTAGGAACTTTGTAAGTCCCAAGAAGACTGGACGACGTTAAATATGACGAGCGAGGATGAAATTTTTCATTTTTGGGGGGTATTGTAATATGTGGCAGCAAATTTGTCAATAATTGTTAAATTGCGAACAAAAAAAGATGTGAATAAAAGTAGTACAGGAATTGGTAAATGAAGTAACGATGCGAAAATATTGAAAAGTGTCATAACATATGATGAAACGTGGGTAAACGGATATAAAGACTCAATCATCCCAGTAGAAGCATTTTAGATCGCCTAGACCAAAAAAAGTTCGATATTAAGGAAGAAAAGTTTACAATAAACTATATTTTCCTTAAATTTATGCATTATGTCATCAGGAATCAACCAAACAGAAAATTCCTGGGGCGCCTTATCCCAGCAGAACAATGAACAACAGGAGGATCAACATTTTCATCACGTACTCCACTGTGTCTAACAGCCTTCAAATATATACTATTAGTTATTATACAATTATGCCAGCGCTTCTTCAAATCCCCGAAACACGAGGTTCACAAAACATAATCCTGCGCACCAAACTCTCCCTGGTACCTTAGAAATTCCGTCATCCATCATAACATCAAACTTCCGAAAGTTAACTCCGTAATAACCAAATCCATAACCTCCCTACATAAAACCCCACGATCCAACAAATACATGACAATCCTCCACCATCGCTACGCTTCCGTCGGCTCAAAATAAAACTCCCTATTGACCTCATCCTTCTCCTTGGACATTAAGTCACATCATAACCCACCTTATCATCATTCCCGCAGACTACATCCTCATATATTCTCCAATAATCATAAACCACCTGTCAAACTTCACCTACCCACATAATATACTTTTCAGATACACATGGAAAGAAAGTAAAATAAAACAATATAACCCATCTGCTAAAGCATGCTAATCAATGAACTAACTTACCTTCATGTTTATATACAATATATAATTTTTAAGTTACATTATTCTAATCTAGTATATACTAGAACAATTATTGTACCAAACTAATCATCCTAAAATAAAATATATTATATGAAATTAATAAAATACTGTGTTGCATTTGACCCAAAAGTTTAGAATAGGCAATGTATTTATAGTAGTGCAAACCCCATGAGTTGTTTCTCCACAAAGGTGGCCGTTTTTCCAGATTGCTTCACTCAAGCGGCGATGAACTTGTAGGTAGTACTCCTTATTGATGGTTTCTACTTTTTGGCAAGAATTTATGATGCACTACGCCGTTAAAATTTAAGAACGCAGTTGATAATTGCCTTCTTATTCGACCGCACAGAATGGTTTCGCTGTTTTCGGACCTCGGAAATTTGGTGTTTCGAAAGGCATATTGTAGATACAACGAAAACTCTCTAAATAGAATAATCCGCATACCTGATCGTTCCAAGAATACTCCTCCCTATAGATAAATCCCGTTACTTGCTTACTCCAAAAGCAGTGCATTATCACATGCAAATACACCTGAATTTCAGCCAGAGATTTGTACTGTCCCCTTTAATTACATGTTGTGATTTAATAAAATATAGACCCGATTCAATCGAAATCATTTGAGACCTTTAGGCTCATTTAGGGCCACAAAACAACAAATATTTGATTAAAGAAACGAGTTAGGCGCACAAATATAATTGGAACGTGTAGTCAGGAAAGTCATAATTAGGTCAAGAGAATTACTAAATTGGAAATGAAGAAAAAAAGTCCATCAAAATGTTATACCAACATTGCAACAAAAAGACGCGCTTGTCACAGAGGTTACATAAAGGCTGAATTACTTAATTCGAACTTCTAATCAGTCATTAACAAACATGAGGGGATTACATTGTACATATTGATGCAATCAATTACAATTCGATGTTAAAAATAAAATAATATCTAAATTATAAAGTGAAAATTGTGGAGATACGAGAAGGCAATTATTCATACCTATTGAGTTTGTTCTATATATCTATAAACAGTTACCATATGACTAAATGAAAAGTTATAACTACCAATCCATAAATGAGGAAATAAAAGTGACGTGAATAATTTCGGCCGATAAGGCTTACGTCGATGGTTTTCAAATTGATGGAGCATCTTATCGTTGATTACAGTAATATTAGCATTTTATCGATGATTACAGTTTTATTTAACATGACAATTACAACTGGATTTTTAAGGGGCAACCTGGATGTATAGAATGTTCCTCTCTACCGCTGTATTGCTCACTTGTAACAGGACATTGTAGATGAAATTGAAAAGAAGGTAAAGTAGATTTTGCAAAGGTTGCTATTTCTGTACCTGTCGTTATTGCATAAAGTGTATAGAACTGCTATCGATAAGGAAGTGGTTTTATGGAGTTTTAACGAGACCGACAACAGATAGGTAAAGTAGGAAACAATTATTGTTCTCGGTTGCGAATGTAAAAACAAGACCCTCTGAAATTGGCGCTTACTGTTCCTAGTCACGTAAATAATTTTTGTTTCATATTCATTACCAGAAGCAAGTTTTCTCAGACGACTGAAACGACGAGGAAACTGGACGATAAGATTGACGAAAAGTCTTACAATAAGCTTTGAAAAATAACTTAATGCATTTTAATAAGGACGAATATTAAATGCACCAACGTAAATGCAATATATTTTTGTAGGCAGCAGGACGAATAAAACTATTTTTGGATGGAATCTACCCTTTAATACTTAACGAAGGGATTTTGAAATGATGGATGCGGAAGGGAGAGGGAAGCAGCCAAGGGTTAACTAGTTTTATTTGGACAACAGGTTAGATGAGGGTGATCTTGAAAGAGGCAACTCCTCTTTAATAGCATAGAAAGGGAATTGAATAGGGCAGATGTAGAAGGTAAAGCAAGGTAGCTAAGGGATGACTAGACCACATGGGCTATAGTTTAAGGATCCTACCTTTGTACATACACCTAGCAAAATAAATAAAGATACCTCGGCAGGTGGGATCCCTGAAAAAAGCAGAGAGTACGAGAGGGGTGGGTAACATGTTATAAGAGGGTGATCCTGAAACAGGCAACTCCCCTTTAATTGGATAGGAAGGAATGAAAAGGCGGAATATTGAAGGTAGAGCGGATTAGGAACCTCGATCTATAGTTAAGGTTCCTACCCGGTGTTTCACTAAAAAAGATGCAGAGAAAACCTGCATCAGGTAGAATATGTAACTAGGAAAGCGGAGAAGTCGTTATATTTTGTTATGATAATTTTAAAAGAAAAAGCAGGAAAATACGCGATTTTACAACAAAAAAATCTTACATACTTCCTTTATTTGAGTGTAGTATAATTTGCTAGGCTCCTTTCAGAAAATATCACTTAACAGAATACAAGAATTGTTCAGTTCTGTACTTATCACCCCAATGAGAAAGCTAAAAAATCATGTTGTGATATTTTAGCAAAAACTTAAAACAAATTTCACCTCTTGAGGCTTTTTTACAGCTTATGTATGTTATCAATCTTGGGATATTACATATAAGGCGGTAGAAACTAATTATTACGGTGGATAGGATCATAACAGTAAAATGTGGCAGAGAGGTTATAAACCGACTTCGGTTCTTAAACCACACAATAGGGCTACACAATTTGCCTCAAGACGTTTTTAAGACGTTTCCTTCTAACTGTAAATTTTTACAAGGCAGAACAAGGGAGTGCACTCTTTGGCTTTTAATTGTAAGCGCCGTTTACAAATCTCCTAATTCCCTATCTCATTATTTCAGGAATTATAATGTGGCTTTGGAATCAGGTTATGCACATTTCGTATTATACAAAATTTCACGTACTATGTACCTCTGATGCTATCTACTTGTATAATTAGTTAAGAGCAATTAGGATGGATCCAGATAGTATCTTATGAACATAGAAAATATATAGAGGTATATATTACATAAGTAATAAGTCTGTGGTTAATATTCCTGAAAATAAGTAACAAATAATTGACACTTCAGAAACAATATTTAGAAAGATCGCTGCATTGTAAGTAATTATTGTTATTTCCTCCAAGGGGGAAAGAAAGTTTTCACCTTCACTTCACAATACTGTGACAAGTTTGTAGATTAGTGTTAATTTTATTAACTATACTTTCACCTAACTGTCAACGCCGACCTGTAAGAGGAAGTGTCTCGAGAACCACAACAGGACTCACTACGGATGTATTAAGAAACAAATACTTTTCTACGTCCGTGAATTAATATCGACCTTTAATTTTACTCAAATATGTCTGTTTTTCTAATTTTTATAAAATATCATCCCCTTGCTCATTGCACGAAGTTAGCTAACTTTCTCGTTTCCATGACTTAATGTTGGTTATGAAATGAAGGCTGAAACTGAAGAAACTCAAGAAGGGAATTAAAACAAAGAGATGGCAATTAGAAAAAATTAAACAATAGGAGGTGCGTCAGAGTTTCAAAAAAGATATCAAGATTAGATTAATAGAGGAAAGAGAAATAAACAATAAAGAAGAGTAATGGACAATCTTGAACAAATAAATGACTAGATTAGTCGAAGAAAAAGAATAGGAAGAATAGCTCACCAATACGAAAGCATGGATAACACAAGAAATAATAAAAATGAGTGTTGACAGGCGTAAATATAAAAACGCAAGAGATGAAAATGCTAAAGAAAAGTACAGATGCTTGAAGAATGAGAGGAAGCTTAAGTAGCGAAAAAGGTTAGGCTACAAGAGAAATGCAAACCGGTTGAAGATATCATGGTGAAAGTGAAAATAGATGCAGCTCATAGGAAAATCAAACAAACATTCAGAGAGCATCAGGAGAGCGGATGGGAAGCCATTTCTGGTTAAAGAAGGAAAGGCAGAAAGATGGAACGAATATCTATAAGAGCTGTATCACGATGGAAATCTAGATCAGTCAGTGATAAAACAGAAGAGGAGGTTGATGATGAAGAGTAGGGAGATAAAATTTAAAGTTGGTGTTTGGTAATGCACTGATAGATCTGAGTAATTGGAACCCACCAGGCCAATAACATTCCAGCGGAGTTGATAAGATCATCGGGCGAAGAAGAAATATCATGGATGTTCATAAAAGTTTACGAAATCTACGAAACAGGAGGAATACCAGATTATTTTAGGAACAACATAACTATCCCTATACCGAAGAGGACTGGGGTTGACAGATGCGAACAGCACAGGACAATTAGTTTAGTAACTCATGCGTACAAAATATTAGGAGGATAGAACTTCAAATAGAATGCGAGTTAGTAGAAAATCAGTTTGCATGTATAGACGATAGAAACAACATTGACTTAACGTCTAATTTTAGAAGACAGAACAAGAAAAAACAGGCCTACGTTCATAGCATTTGCAGATTTAGAAAAGGCGTTTGATAATGTGAACTGAAACACACTATTAAGAATTTTGAAAAGGACAAAAATAAAATGCCGACTTCCTATGATCTAGTGGCTAGCGTGACTGCCTCGCACCACAGAGGTCCCGAGTTCGAACCTGGCATGGATGTTCGTGTTCTTTGAGAAACCATACTATGATACCCCTACATGTATATTCGTGCACAGTCGCTAATGACCTTGCAGATGAAGCGACTATAAATGAAAATTTTAAAAAAATAATATATCTATGATGTAAGCTTATCCACAACCTCTACAGAAGGCTGGCCACAGTAATTAAAATTGAAGGTCAAGAAAAAAAAAGCAGAAATGAAGAAAGGAGTTAGGAAAGGATGCAGTCTGTCGCTCGTGCTGTTTAATTTATATATCGAAATGGCAATGAAGAAAGTTAAAACGTAATATAGAAAATGAATTATACTGCAAGGAGTAGAAATAAAAACCCTGCGCCTTGCCGATGATACCATAGTATTAGGGGAGTCAGAAGAAGACTTGGAAATGACACGAAAGTGGTCATGGAGAAAGAGTTCAATATGAGGATTGTTGTTGTTGTGGTGGTATTCAGCCCTAAGACTGGCCTGATGCAACCCTCCATGCTAAACTATCTTGCGCAAGCCTTCTCATTTACCTCTTCAGTAACACAACCCACTTCCCCCATAATCTGCTTAGCTTATTCTATCCTTGGCCTCCCTCTTCTGTTTTTACCCCACACACTTCCCTCTAATGCTAATGTTACAAGACTCTCGTGCCTTAAAACGGGGCCTATAAATCTATCCCTTCTCTTGGTCAACGTCCTCCATATTGTTCGCTTTTCCCCTATTCTCTTTATAACTTCCTCGTTAGTTACTCTATCCATCCATCTGATTTTCAGCATTCGCCTAGAGCACCACATTTCAAAGGCTTCTATTCTTTTCCTTTCCCGAACTCCTATCGTCCACGCTTCGCACCCATATAACGTCACGTTCCATACGAACATTTTTAGCAATGATTTCCTCATATTCACACTTACATTACCCTTGTATATTAATAGAGGGAAAACCAAGGTGATGGAGTGTAGTATGGGAAACAGTGGAATAACAAAGGGTGTTAGATTGGGAAGGGATATTTTGACGGAAGTTAAGGAATTCTGCTACTTGGGGAACATAATAACAGGGACAGTAGAAGAGTAGTAAAGAGTTGTATAGCACAAGAAAATAAGGCTTTCGTAAAAAAGATGAAGTTATTCACGTGTAATATAACTGTGAATAATAGGAAATAATTGCTAAAAAATTTTTATTGAGTTGTGGCGAAATGTAGATGGTAGGAGTTGCAGACATGAAAAGAATAGAAGTTTTTGAAATGTGGTACTATATAGAACGCTGAAAATCCTATAGGTGAGTAACGTAATTAACCAGGAAGTTCTAAGCAGAATAATAGAAAGGCGAACAATATGGAGGAAATCTGATTTATAAAGAAGAAACTATTTATCAAATAACTACTTTTTATAATTATCAAACAAATCATTAACGAGGTATTCTAAACTGATTAGGGGAAAAGCGAACAATATGGAGGACGTTGATAAGTGAATAGATAGATTAATAGGCCACATTTTAAGGCATGAGGGTCTTGGAAACTTAGCATTAGAGGGAAGTGTGTGGGGTATGAACAGAAGAGGGAGGAAAATAATGGAATACGCTAAGCAGATTATGTCGAATGTGGGATGTGCTAGTTTTTCGGAAATAAAAAGGCTAGCAATAGTTCTGTGCAAGGAAGTTTGTAACATTTTGTAACTGAATACCACAAAAACAACGATACTGATACCGTAAACTTTTCTGTCCGTATTTGATCTCTCTCCAAATCATCAGTGTGGCACTTACGGTACGGACCCTAACATGAGGACCCATATTCCAAAATAGGACAGACCAGTCATGAGCAGGCAATGTCAGGATTTTCTGGACTGGCCTTCCGCACAACTCTCATCGCAAAATGCAAGGAAATGCTGTATATCCTTGACACGTCGGTGACAAGGGTCTCTCATCACATTTTGCATTTATTTTCTTGTTGTAAGATATTCCGTTCAAGTTCTGTTTCAGGGTGACAGAGTCTCGTTTTCTACGAAAGCATATTACCCTGCTTTTCTCACAGCGAATTTTCATCCTGTTTAATTTTGCCCATTCCCCACCAGGTCCATTTGCAACTGTTGCTCGTCAAATATCGTTGCAACTGTCCTACATATTATGAAATCGTCAGCAAACAATCAGACACTCGTGTATGTTAATATTGTAACGGACAAATACATCTGCTTGGGCTTTGACGGCGCAGTAACAAAATAAAGGAGACATCAGTTGACACTTGTGCCATGAAACCTAGGCGCGGCGTCGTGGCTCGGGAGTTACCCAACATTGTGTGAGAATCGGCATCGGGTGGCGTGTTTTCCCTAAGTGTAGCCATGGATATCATTGGAGGATATCCATCCCTGCCACCTTGGTGATAGAAACTAAAAAAGTGGGGAGGAAGTTTTAAAGAGGCAGGCGGAGACATTTTTGAGGAAAGACATTGGTGATGTAGATCGATATGAGAGAAGTTGCAGATTGTGGGAGAGTGATGAGATGAGAATTGGTCAGATGATGCAAGAGCGGTGAGATGGAATTTTGAAATAGATTTTGTAGGAGATTGTTCGAGAGTGGTGAAGATCTGGACAAAGGACGAGAGAGGCGTTGGAACCTGCACTAAGCTTATTAGGTAAACTACTGCATTTGTGACTACTTGTAATTTTCTGTCTGCTGCCAGGTCCGAGCGGATTAGGGTAAAATATTTTCTGTTTTATGAGAAGGCCCATAAATGCGACCCTGAGATTAGTCTTAAAATTGTTAGTGTCTAATTTTAATATAAATCATTTTTGTAAATATATATGGAGTTTTTATTGAAAATAAGTGCCGGCGGAAATATTGAAACATTAATTTCTTTTATTATTGTAAATATGTTCTGTTTTGTTAAAGTAAATTGTTTTTATAGTTTTTATTACAAAACATTATCATTTATTTAATTATTAAAATAGTATCCCTCCTATGTTCATTGTAATGTGTAGGTCGTATATTCAGTGGATTTAAGTGGTTTAATAACTGATCCTTGAGGAACGCCTGATGTTTTATATCCATGTTTGAAATTTCCCAACTCAACACCATTTTTTGCTGTCGTTCGTTGATAAATTCGCGTGCCCATCAACCGTTTCTTTTAATTATGCCTTTTCTTTCAAGTTTCCCCACTAATGAGTCATGGGGAACCACGTTGAGAAGTTTTACGAAGTCAGTGCCTGCGGCATCAACTGTACCTCTACTATCAACCTTTTCTACCAGATCCTGGAATAGTGATACGGTTTTTAATTTCGCAAGAGAAACCATTCCTAAATCAAGGTTGTTCTTGGAAGAGCTACCTATTACGTTACAGCTCCTTCCGAATGTAATCAATTAGGCGTTACAATAGTTTAAAAACTACTGACGTTAGGTTGTAGTTTTTAACGTCACTCGTTTCCACTTTCATAGATATTTACAATCGTTTGGCCTCGTTGAATTATTGAACGACACATTATATGAACTATCGCCTCGCCGCCCATCTAAATAATTTCAGCAGGAATTTTATGGTTTTGAAGTTTTTCAATGGCTTTTCTAAGCGATTTCTTATAAACTTCAAAAGTACTATTATTCCTTTCCTCTTCCACTTGTTTAAAGATATTCTCTTTTATTTCTTGAATTCGGAAGTGAAGTATGAGTTTAGTACTTCGTCTTTCTCTCTGTCTGTTTGTATCATTTTTTACTATAAATATTCAGATTAATAGCCCGACCTACCTGATGCAGGTTTTCTAGGGTTTTCCCTGCATCTCTTTAGGTGAAACACCGGGTAGGATCCTTAAACCATAGCCCGGGGGCCCTAGTCAACCCTTGGCTACCTTGCTCTACCTTCCGCATCCCCCCTTTTCAATTCCCTTCCTATGCTATTAAAGGGGAGTTGCCTGTTTCAGGATCACCCTCATGTAGCCTGTTAATCCAAAAAAAAAACTCTTTAAGTGGTATTTATGATGCTATTTTATTTTCCTGACTTATTTGATAATGCTGAAACTTTTCAATATGATTGACATGTGTTAATAGGTAAGATTGTTATTCAACCCAAAACGAGTTCTGCAATGCATAGGAAGGGAATTGAAAAGTGGGGATGTGGAAGGTAGAGCAAGGTAGCCAGGGGTTGACTAAGCCCCCGGGCTATAGTTTAAGGATCCTACCCGGTGTTTCACATAAAAAGATGCTGAGAAAACCCTATAAAACCTGCATCAGGTAGGTCGAGCATTGGGTCCTATCCTCACGCCATTCCGAATGACGGGAGACGAGTTTCCTGTTGGGTCGCAGCATTCCATTGTCCGTTCTCCACAAGTTTTAGGAGGCAAACGACCAGATACAGAAACAGTTTTTATTCAGTTGAATCGACATTGTCTCCAGGAAAAATTCAAATTTTTGATGAAAAGCATGTCAGATGTGGGTCATTCCATGTCAAGTGGCCTAGGGAACCTCGTCCGACCATTTCTGTTTATAATGAAATTTTGACAGATTATACTACGAAGCCTTAGATGATCATATGCAAAATTTCAGCTCGAAAGATGCATTTCTGGCTGAGACACGGGTTTTCCGTCGAAGCCTTGCGGTTCGTCTGCGTCAACGTCGTTTCGAAAATGCCATTTCTGGGGCTTCAATATTGTGGCAGTTATTTGAGAATATGCATATGTCCATCAAAAGCTATATAGTATAATCTATCAATATTTCATCTTAATCGGAAATGGCCGCGCGGGGACCCATAAGTCACTTGATACGGAATGACCCACATATAAAAATCCAAACTTGACTGGCAACAAGGACTTTTATAGATTTGACATCTGCCTCCTCAAAATTTAACATTACCTGAGACAGTCCCAAATATGGTGACGAAACTTCGATTCAAATAAATAAAAACTTTGTCTCTATCTGGTCATTAATTTATTTTATTTAATTAGTGGAAAATGAGATTTACTATTCAGTGTTTTCAATTTTTCCGTATTGTGTGTATATGGCCAAATTTTTCGATTCTATTATCAATTAAACTAACACGAACAATAAACAATAAAAAGCTCCTACATTATTGTTATTCTACTCAATTATAACGTTCTCACACTATATATATATATATATATATATATATATATATATATATAAACCCAATACCAGTTGCACAGCTCGGTATTTTGTTCTCTTTGACTTAGGAGAAAAATTATTGCAACACTTTACCAACATATCACGTCGTTTACTGCATATAGACCAGAGAGAGTAAATTTTGTATGCATTCTTGAATTCATAGGAATTAATGCCACCATTGTTTATCCGTTTCAAAGGGAGTTTCTTATTCTGATCGTTGTGAGGTTGACTAAAGTCTATCTGAAGCCATGAAAGGTGTATGTTCGCTGATTGGATACTAAGGACAACGATCAATGACGTTGACGTAACTTTGGCGTCAGAGTGAAGACACCGCATGACGCCACAGAACCTTGGGCTTTGGGAACGAGTTCCTTGGCTGTGACTCAGAGAAAGTCATACGTGCGTGGCCTTCGGCCATCGGCCTCTCTCCAGTAACGAGGAAGATACTTCAACCGTTTGGGTAAAAGATTGCAAGATGTGCAAGGTTCTACTAAACACTAGCACACACAGTCTTAGGACTAGGACCACAAACGTTCATATTTCTGTAATTATCCGACTGTGATTGAGACAAAGTCCAGTGAAGGTCTATTTATTCCTCTGAACCCTCGGTTTGACGCGTTAGGCCCTGCGGACATTTGCCGTTTTACGTCTATTATATTTGGAAAGCCAGGTCAGGTACTGGGATGAACTTTTCTGACATCCCACAAGGATTTACAATGGTCTACCAAGGTCACATTCCAGAAGAGGTCGTGGTTTCTAGGAAAATGACGAAAGACGTCCATGGGGTTCACTTCACCCACTCCCGTCACTATTTTTCTGCTTCTCCTTGCTGCAGTAACTTGCGATTATTCGGCTATTTGCGAAGAAATCGTTGACAAATATTTACATTTAGCATTTAATATGTTCATTTTTGTTATATAAATGTATATTTTTAAAAGTGGATACAATAATTTGTTGTGTTTTTTTCTTTTATAACTTTTTGGAGAATGAACAGTTTTGCAATATGAGTAAAAATGTGTATAAATTGAACAGTTCCCAACATATATGAGAGGTTTATCTCATTTTAGAAAACGATATCTGTGACTAAAATGTTGAGCGGGAGGCGATATTTACGAATCGTCGGATTAGTAGAAAACTGAAGATAACGAAGAGGCAACTATAAACCAAGTACCAAGACGAAAGAGAACACGCTGTGAACGGTACAAAGAAACTAAACAACAGTGTAAAACTCAATAATGCTGTAAAAATGCAGTAATTATTTGTGTTTGCTATTATGTACTAAGACAATGTGCCAAGAATGTTTTAACTAATCTTCAAAAAAAGTTGCTGCAGACACAAAATAATTTACTTATTTTATTAAAATTATAATTACCTGCTTTATAATAGTTATGTAAAAATAGTTCTCGGGTTTCCACTGCAGGTACGATGAAAACGAGACGTTTCGACGACCAAGTGCTCTTGGCCGTTGAAACGTCGCGTTTTCATCGCACCTGCACCCGAGTGGAAACCCGGTAACTATTTTTGCATCAACTACACCGGGAAAGCCTCAGCTCACTTAATAATTTTGTATATAATAATTAAATCAGTACCTTAAAGTCCAATTAAATTTAAATATTATAAATATCTGAATGCATTTTTAATAATTAATCTCTTGAACACGCTTGAGCGGTTGATCTTTCAGGCCTCGAACCGATGTTTGGTTTCTAAAATAGCGTTTAAATATTTTAAGGGGATATAAAATACCAAATTATGTGTAATGTAAAACTTACAAATTTATTTTAGTAGAATTTTATTAATATATTTATATTACAGTTTTAAGTAATCAAAACTTTCATTGGATATATGAATTGTGTATACATGACAACAAAAATATACATGTAAATTATCTGAAGGTAATTTGATAGTAATTGGTTCATGATACTGGTCAGAAAAGTAAAAGCCTAGCACACCTAACGGTCGTAATACTAATATTTCATAAGTTTCATGACTGTACCACAATACAAGACACAAAACAAGCTATTCTATGAAATTCTTACTTCACGAATCCATGTTATTAACAATATTCCTGAATCTTATTTACTAATTGTCTGCCATTGGCATAATAATTGCTAATAAAGCTTAAGATGTGTCTGGCTGTGTTTTATTCATTTTTTGACTTGAATATAAGTTCAGTCCAACAAAAATTCGTTGTTTTCGTCGTCTATAAAAGAATTATTTTCTACATCACATGCTCCACGAATACATATAGTCAAAGCTTTCTGTTTTACGATGTTTAAATATTTTTAATTCATTTACCCATCAGCCAACAAACCTCTTGGTATTCCACTACAGCGACAAAACCGTAGCTATAGTGGGATTACTACAGCCATTTTAAACAGTGTTTTCTTTGATGTCGCACTGCCATTACTTGACATGTACTGTAAGATGCACAACATTGCGAAACAAAAGTAAGACAGCAGAGCTAACATATCATTATTTAAAAAAGAATCCTACCCTAAATTTGGTCGATTTTCAATAATGTAATATTTTTAATAATATTATTTACTAGCCGGGTGTCCGGCGTTGCAAGGGTATTTATTTATAGTGTTTTATCTATACCAATAAATAAAATTGAAGTGTCTGTCTGTCCGTCCGTCCGTATATTTGTCTGCAATATGCTCCGAAACGGCTTAACGGATTTCAATGAAAATTTGAGGGTTTATTAACAGGAAATTTAATTTAAGTATTCGTGCATGTTTAATTTCGATATATTGCATAACGTATTAATATCATATAATATTAAACATTCCATGGGAAAGGTTTATTTTTCAATCGCACGTTAAAATCTCTAAATTGAATGCGGGTTACCTATACTCTTCATCTGTTTATGCTCAGAAACAGTTTATCGGATTTATATAAAAATTTGAGTGATTGAAGCTGGAATTTTAACTTAAAATTTCGTGTATGCATCAACTACGAGTTGGCATTCCTGTACCATTCATCTCACTTACGTAATTTTGGTAGCATGAGAGAGGGAGAGTATTATCATTCCATCTATTGTTGCAGTAGAATTCGCGCCACTATTAACCTTTTGTTGGCATGAAAAATAATAAACTTCTTTTGATCATCGATACGATGTACACGTAAATTAGTAGCGTCAGGTAATTTTTAATATTTATTGCTTCTTTTTTGGAGGGGGGCAGTTAACAGGCTACATGAGGGTGATCCTGAAACAAGAAACTCCCCTTTAATAGCGTAGGAAGGGAATTGAAAAGGGGGGAAGGTAAGCAAGGTAGCCAATGGTTAACTAGGGTCCCCTGGCTATAGTTTAAGGATCCTACCCGGTGTTTCACCTAAAGAGATGCAGGGAAAACCCTAGAAAACATGCATCAGGTAGATCGTGCATTGGGCACTATTCTCACGCCCCTCCGAATGACGAGAAACGAGTTTGATGTGGGTTTACAGCATTCCCTTCTCCTGTTTCCCCCAGCTTTAGGAGGCAGTTGGCTGAATGATTCAATGGGATAAGCGGACATAAAGCCTCGATATTGATAAACGTATATAAATATTTATGCGGAACTTTGTATTACCCTCTTTCACCACCTATTTAGCTGGTTTTCGAGTTATTTTTATGTAACGCCCCTCCACCCCTCACCTCGTGGGTGCTCCTCTCTCATATCGAATGGGGTGAAATTATAGAGATATAAGCAGGAGGAAGACTAATATTTATTCGACGCAAATATCGGTCGTTTGTACAGGAACGCTTTGTGATGTTGACAGAAACCATCACGAGCATCCGAATAGTACTGGAACGAATGAAGGATACATTCATTTTCATTTATGTAGAAGAAAATAACCTAACAGGTGGCAAGCCCTAAAAGCGAAACTGGATGATTTTGAAAAGTGACACTGCAAATTAATGTAGAAAGAATATATTAGAGCGAGAAATGTTTCGAATAATTTTCGAAATAGAAAATTCACCAATTAAGGAAATTTTGGCATGATTAAACTTGTTTCTGCGTTCCAGTGCTACTGCTTACCAAGTACTAAATAAAATGTTGATGAACTGTTTACAAAAATTGGCTGTAAAAAATACCAATATCGACTTGTTCTCCATTTCATAAATAGATAAGTAAATCAAGATTCATCGTTTGTTACAAATTCATCTTAAAATACATTTCTCCTTCTTCTTAGTCAACGATTGATACAATAAACCTGAACTCTACTCGACTTGTCATAAAAAACTTCCTTATATGATATCGGTCAAAATAGCAGCTACTTCATCTTCTACCTTTGAGAAAATCTGCCCTGTTCTACAAAAATAGTTTGCAATATTCTTAATGCAGTTCCCATAGACCTGCATTCCGTTTCGTAAACAAAAGATAGCACATTTTGACTTCTTCCAAAGTATTTTATTGAAAACATACGTAAGGCAAACATATGATTCAAAGGAAAACCACTTGATTTTAAATTATAACTTCGCGGAACGTTCTCAATTAAATCTCTTGGAATAAACCGCACATGGGATTCGTATTTATTTTACTTATCTTGAGCGATCTGAAATGAACTCGTTACGAGCTGTATATGACTCACCTGGAAAACGGGAGAAATTGATACAGCATGAATAGATTCCTTCACTCACTAGAAATGATGCAACCTCTGTTAAGTAGGAAGAAAATTCCCATGAACGTTCTATTTCAAAGAATATTTTACAGAGGTTCAGCAAAGACAGAATTTAAAACCACTTTGTTTCCGACAGAATTCCCTAACTTCAATTAATTTCGAATCATAAATTTAGCTCTCGAATTTTCTTTATCTAAGTTGTTTTCATCAAATGCATTACAACTTTGGAAAAAGTCAAAATGTGGTTATTAAGTCTACGAATTACAAATTAGCAAGAAGAAATGGTAATAGAGAAAGAAAAGTTACTATTGTAATCGATATCATGTCAGGAAAAGTTTGATTTATACGTAGTTGTACGATTAACATCAATTAAGTGGAGTCCAAAGTTCTATGCATCGTATCAGTCAGTGACTCAGGGAAAAATGATACCTAATTTAAGATGAATTTACAATACGACTATGAATCTGACAGTAGAATGTCCCTAACTATATACAAATCTGTCATAGAGTTGGGTCAAGAACCAAGAACCCCATCTACACTGATGCGAGTTTTATGGGGGTTTTCCTGATTCATTTTTAGGAGAATGCGGTGGTAAGATCATTTGAACCACAGCCCGGAGCCCCTATATTGCTATCAATAACTATTGCAGCTGTGCTGTTCGAGCGTCAGGCATCCGGGTAGCTGGCCCAGAGGGTACATATGTAAATGCATTATTCCTATCTCAATATTCACCAAGTTGACGTAAGTAGATCAAATTCCTATTTCTTTTATTTGATATATATATATATATAATTTAAAAAAATAGCCAATGTCGGGTAATATGCTAATCACGATTCAGGTACTACATTCGAAATATTATTCAATCTAAAATTAATTTCAATAAAAGAATTAACCGAAGAATAATTTTACATTCAATTTGTACCAAACAAAGCTAATATTTTGGACTTCAGAAAATTACTACCCAAAATAATTCCCACCACCTCGAATCCCAAGAATACCAGGGTTATAATTAGTAAACCATCAACAAATAAAAATATCTAATTATATTTTCATATAATCTAACCACCAGCTGCTACCACAATTACGATTATGGAGAATGACAATAATTTGATTATCTCTAAACCTAATTACAATTTGTCACCCTAATAAATCAATAATCTTGCATTATCTTCAATTATAAATAGAAATCCAGCCAATTTTCCATGTATTAAACGGGCTATAAGACGCACCTTAATTTTTAAGTAATTTTCTTAAAAAATAACATTTTTTCCATTTTTATTCATAGATTTCAAAGCTAGACTAAAAACAATTCTTAGTTTATAAAACCAAACTGATATTTAAAATCCCTGAAAATTATCTGAATTTTATTTTTATTTTTCTTCGTCGTCATCGCTGTCCTCTTCATGTTTTATCCACTGCCCCACTTGTTTTAAAGCTCCCTTCGGCGTGAATTTATATTGGGTTTCAACCATCATCCATTTGTTCCATTCCTCTGTTATATACACTTTAAATCGTTTATTTATCGAGACATCATGAGGTTGAAAACTCCATCCACCAAACCCTCACCAAAATCAGATAACCTCCTCCTTGAAAAAAAACTACGAAGATTGTTATAATTCCAAAACCCTCACATAGAAGCGTAATTACAATGTCAGCACTTCTTCGTATCTTCCAATGGCTCAACAGCCCTCTTGAGAGCCTAGGCCTACCGAGGCGGCTGCGAACTGTCATCTGGCGTGACACATTCCGAATTTGGGGTGATACGTGGTCAGTGTATCAATTCCCCAGAAGTCTTAATCCCGGTCCTCACGACCATGACGACACAAACATCCAAGCCCATGCCAGGATTCGAACCCGGGACCCCTGAGTTGTGAGGCAGCAACTAGAGGCTAGCCACTACACCACAAGAGGTCGGCACAACGACAGCACTAGAAAACTTAAGAAATTACTAAAAGACTCCAGCGACTCTAGGCATTACATAATTTATCATCCGTAACTTAACGCTACCGACAAATCACTTTGGCTAAAAACAAAATGCCTGACTAAGAAAAAAACCGATATCCCTCCACTTAAAAAAGATAATCAATAGTTTACCTCTCCCTCCCAAAAAGCGAACAAATTCGCCCAATTATTGACCAAGCAATTCTCCCCCAACATCTGCTTCTACAACAATCACAACCAGGTCATAGCAGCATAACTCAACAACCCCTACAATTATCATCCCTCCCGAAACTATTTACCCCTTCCCAAATATCAACCGCAATAAAAAACCTAAAAAAAAGCCACTCATCACCTCATCATGTCTTCTCGACATGTTATATATCACCTCATCACCAAAAGTCACCTAAAACATCTTCCTCATCACCTCATCACCAAAAGTCACCTAAAACATCTTCCCAAGAAAGCAATGGTCTTAATCTCCTATATCTTCAACTTAGAACTATCTATTATCCAGCCAAATGGAAACGCGCAACCATAATAATGATACCTAAACCAAACAAACCAAAATCTCACCCTGAAAATTACCGTCCAATAAGTCTCCTTCCTACATTAACCAAATTGTTCGAAAACTACTTCTCCCCCACCTAATCAATCAACTGTCCTTCCTGATTCCAGACACACAATACGGTTTTCACCCAAAACACTCTTGCGCCCATCAAATATACCGTCTCTACAACATCATAAACAACTCCTTTGAACAACGCAAATCCGTCATCACCATATTTATTCACACATAAAAATCCTTTTATAAAATCCTCCATCCTTCACTACTATTCAAAATTAAAGAATTCCTAAATGACACCCACTACAGAATACTCCTAAACTAACTTTTTAATAGAACCTTCTCTGTCAACCTCAATCAATCGCGTCGCCCAAGGAAGTGTCATTGCCCCCTTCCTACACACCTTCTTCTCCCAATATCCCACATCATCCCAACACTAGCACAATCTGTTTCGCAGACGACATAGCCATCTCCTATGAAACCTCCTGTCTCATCTCCAATTTCCAACCACTACAATCAGCGCTCAACAACGTAGAACAATGGTCCAAACAATGGCGAATCAGCACCAACCCCACTAAATCAATAACCGTCCCATTCACTCTAACAAAAAACCCTCCTCCCCAAATCTACCTTTTTATAAACAATTCATTCATCCCCACAAAAATAGAAACCATCTACCTCGGAATCTTGCTAGATTAAAAACTACTACACCTGGCGGTATCTTAGAAGGTTTTGGCATTGTTATGCACTTGAAAATGATAATTGGATTCAGTTTAGTGCCGTCAGGTATATAATCGTACATTTCCGAAATCAATCTTTTCCCAAAATGTGGTCACCGGTTCAAAAATACGAGTGTGAATGATGTCACCCTAATAAATCAGTAATCTGGCTTTATCTTCAATTATAAATAAAAATCGTCAATTTGACAGCAAATGCCGTATTATATGGACTATGAGATGCACCTTAATTTTTAAGCATTTTCATAAATAACATTTGTACCATTTTTATTATTAGAATGCATAGCGAACAACAGCAACAGTGCAGGGCATTATTTATTTTCATAATTACAGTTTTAGCAGCTTTCATTGAAACAGTTCTGTTACTCAGGACATCAAATGTGCTAATCGCGAATGGTTTTTTACTGTTGGTTGAGGGCCGAAATGCCTCTCGTCTGTTTACATGTTCTTCAGCATAAGCTGTTACTTTCAATTTATAGCCCGCATCATATGAATACCTTTTCTTTTTTCCATTACGAAACTAGCTACTAACAAAAATACTGTACTTTCACCGATAGCAAAAATCACTTTCAATTCTAGTTTACTGCAATGACGCATCATAGGCTAGACAGTGTTGGCAAGCTTGTGAATCCCCGTAACTCACGTTCGTCGCATCGGTGCACTAACTACTGCAATGTTGCCAGATAGAGATAAGTTTCTCGCGGCATCGAATATATGCCATTTTTAAGACTGGCAGGAATTTTTAATCAAACACTGGACATTTTTACATTAATTTCGAGTATGACACCTGAGTTTTAGACGCAATTTTTCGAAGAAAAAAGTCCATAAAATATTAATATTTAAGACATTATAACGTTTCGTCCATATTTGTGGCCTTCAGATAATTTTTAATGGATAAACTTATATTCACCAACGGATAATCTTGCGTCGTGGACTGCATCCAGCGGCGGTTAGGCCGAAATGCTATTTTCATATCTGATGATAAGTACAAAACGTTGTTGGTGTCTTAAATAAATATCAAAAGTGTTTGATGACATACTGACTTGATTTTTATTTATAATTTATCAGCTTACATATTTAAATGATTTTTTGTGGATAATTGGTTATTGATCATAAAATTATTTTTTTTAATTTTTGATTGAACCACACTAAAAACCGATACACGAAAATTGAAGATAAAATTAATATATTTTATGTTGCATGTAAAATTAATTGTAAAAATTGTGGGGAGCATTATATTGTTTATAAGACAAGCTGTTTAAAGACAGTATAAAATCAGTTTGAAAGCTATGTCAAATAATAATTCTGCTTTGCGTCACATGTAACATCCTTCAATCATGATTTAGATTTTGAAAATGCTGCTATCTTCCACGAAGAGAGATCGAGATTTAACCTTAGAATTGCAGAAGCAATATTTATTAATTTAAATTTAAAATTCTTTAGTTAATAATAAGAATGCTCGTTTATTTCAGCTGAATTTAGCGATTCAATGACAATAAGAATGCTTCAGCCTCAGCAGCTAAAACATATGCGATATTTCAAAGACCACCGATCCAATTATTGACCAACTATCTTATGGTGATCAACTCTCTCCAACCACAGATGTATAAATGGTTGCATCAACGAAATCAGTGACATTCTTTGGAAGATAAAAGGAAACAACCATAAAATCACCATCCGCTAAATCCCGGCTCATGATAATCGAGCTTACCGATAAAGCCGCTAATCTGGAGGTCTCCTTACAACTATATCGCTCCGATATTCCTACCTGCACCAGCCTTCTGACTGAAAGTTGGAATAAAGGTAGAAGAGGAAAGAAAAATAAATGGAGCCCTACAAGGAGATAACATATATAACATGTCGAGAAGACAGTAAGTAGTTGTTGCAAGACTCAGATCCGCCTTACGCATTCATTTGTTTTCTAGGTCTCCTCAGCCTTTCTGCTTCGATTGTAACACCACCCTGACAGTGCCGCAAATCCTATTTGACTGCCACCTCCCCACCCCCCTTTGACACCATCAGAAGATCCACGCTGCGAAGAAATTTAAAAGGTATTATGTGCCTGTGTGAACGATTTTTCTCTGGTCCAAGAGTGCTTCTTCTTCCACATCCTTCTACAGTGAAGTTTGCAATATCAGTGTATCTTTTTGTTTCTTATTGCAATTATTTTTTGTAGTCGCCAAGAACGTCTCATGTCGACGCGACTATAATCCAAAAAGGAATGAGGAAGCCGAAATTGAAATAAAAGCTAATAAAGAAATAATGTCTCTAAGTATACTATCTATAAATGTTCCGATTACAATTATTACCATTTGAAACTATTTTTTAAAAGATATTTTATACTATAATTTAATTTTAATATTATCGCGTTTTTATAATATTGGTAATATAAAGTTTAATGATACTTGATGATTGTATCGAATGAATCGATAGCACCAATGTTGCATAGGACTTGAAATGTTAGTAGTGTGATGATATGCACAAAGAGTATCATAAATAGTTTTAAAGGACACGGGGACTGAGATTTTAAATTCCTTTAAATGAATTGCTACTGATCTGAAATTTTAACTGTTTGTTAACAAAGTATATGAGCAGCAGTGAAAAAAATTTTGTTTTTGTTAATTTATTTAGAAAATTATTTACAAAATTTGTCAGTTTTGAAAATGTTTCTTGCATTACGTACTTGAATATATTTTAGCTTTTATACAAATAATTTTATTTATATTTAACTGTTGTTATCAATTGTAAGTATTATTTATGGAATTGAATAAAACTGTGGGGAGAAAATATTTTTTTTACTAAGAGCTTTTTGGATACTTGGATACTTGTGTTTTGTTTTAATTTTTTTTTTAATTTAACCAATTGAACTCAAGAAAGTGAATCTGTTATTAAATATTTTGAAATAACATGTCATTAAAATAAATCGGACTTTGATCTACAAACATGCACTTGGTGAGTAATGAAGCGGTAATAGAGACTTTCCTAATCATCTTGGCTTTTCTATCTGCCGCTCGGAAATCCCGATGCAATCGCAAGTTATCGCTTGCTCTAGCTTCCGCATATCTCCCTTTTCAAACCACTTCTTATGCTATTAGAGGGGATAACCCTAATGTACCCTATCTCCAAAGAAACAACAATAGCATGAATATTTTTCAGCGAGGTTCAAATACCGCGTTCGTTTTATTTTATTTTCCGCATTTTTGCACAATTTTGAGTGTTCCATCTTTATTTAATTCAGATGGATAAAAAGCAACGACTCTTCTAAATTTGCTCTAAAATGAATAAACTACTTGCAGATATGTAAAGTAGATCAATTTTGGCCAGCATACACAATTTTCTAACAATAGTAACTACCTAATTGATAAGGGACGAATGATAGTTGTTATTGTGATGAGTTTAACTTTAAAACACTTTATTTGAACATCGCTCCACTCATTAGTGCATAAAATAAAATTTCTGAATTTATAACAATGTTAGATTAAAAAGCAAATAAATTATTAATATTCGTCAGTCATTTGTTGTTGTCTAACGATTCCTAATAATTGCGCGAGTATGAAACTTATGGTTCTATCGACTAACATGAGGTCCTGGCGTGGAGAATGCGTGAGCGAGGTTCTGGATCTTTGGCGGTCAGTGCAAAACGCTCGCTCGCCGGAGAGGTGAATGACCATAAGCGAGTTTTGACCCCGCTGTAGAGTGCAACAAAGAATAACTGGGAGCCAACATTCCTGCGAACATCGACTCGCTATTTAACGCGGAAATTATGTTTTTAATTATTAAACACATACATTGTGACATCTGTGAATCGGAGATGCCACAATTGAATGACGACGTAAACGAGAAAGCGAAGGAACTAGAAGAAGCAATTCACACAGCGGCAAACGGAATCATTACGAAAAGAAGGATCGGAAAAATCCGAAGCCTAGGATTTTGGTGTGATGAGCCACAGAACGTAAGAAGCAAAGTCAGGAAATATCGGAAAATTTATCAGAGGTCAACGGACTTAGCCTCAAGAACAATGTCTAGATAATTACAGAGAAATAAAACAACTGTATAAAACAAGACTCGAGGAAATTAGGCAATCCAATTGGGAAAGATATGTGAGTCAATGCGTAGTGATCGACCCTTGGGGTAAACCGTATAAGATAATGGCAGGAGAAATATCCAATCCAGAGCCCCTATCCACATTAAGAGATGATAACAACCAAATGACCACTGACTGGAAGTCGTCCGTGGAATTACTAATGAGTAAACTCCTGCCCGATGACAGAATTATAAAAGAAACACAAGAACAACAATAAATCAGAAAAGTATGTGAGCAAGTATACAACAACGGAGGAATCGTGTTACCTTTTGATGAGAGAGGGGTTACAAAATTAAAACAAAACTAAAATTAGGCAAAGCTCCCGGTCCTGACGGAATTCAAAACGAGATGCTGATGGCACTTTCTGACAAAGTGGCCCCTTCCTATGCGGATTGGTGAGTATATGCACAGGGAAAGTTCTCGAAACGCTGGAAGGTGTCTTGATTAGTAATTCTATTAAAAGATAAAGACAAATATATTACAGACCCCAAATCTTACAGACCAATATGTTTAATCAACACAATCGGGAAACTCATGTGTAAGAGACTTGAAGACTGCTGGTTGCTAAGAGGGAATAATGACTGCCAATACGGCTTCCGCAAGGGAAGATCAACTAAAGACGCAATAAACAGAGTTATACAGTATACAAAAAATTCGACCAAAAATATATAATAGGTATTGCAGTCGATATAAGAGGTGCCTTCGACAACCTGTGGTGGCCTTCTCTGATGCAAAGATTATGAGACATAGACTGACCGACGACAGTATACGGCATGATTAAAGACTACTGTAAAGACAGAGAGGTAACTTTATAATGTCCACACGACCTGATCAAGAAGACGACCACAAAGGGATGTCCACAACGTTCCGTTTGAGGTCCAGTTTTCTGGAATTTATGTATGGAACCCCTTCTGGACCACACGACTCAGTCAACTTCTGTTGGGGTCATTGTAGCATATGCCGATGACATGATAGCAATAGAAGGAAACTCCAGGTCAGAACTGGAGGCCAACGCGAAAACAGCCCTACAAGTTGTACATAAATGGTGCAACAAAAATAAAATGAGCATAGCTTATAATAAAACTAGTTACCTGTTGATGAAATGAAATTTATCCAGCAACCCAGTGGTCAAAATATGTGACAACACTATTAAAAGACAGAAAAGCTTAAGGTATCTTGGAATCTGGCTGGACGACAAAAATACATTTTTGGAGCATATAGATACAATAAAAACCAAATGCATAAAAGTAATGAATCAAATTACAAGAATGGCAACAATTAATTTCCAAATACCTTTAAATATTTTCTATACCACTATACCACAATTCAATATTGGCAGCAATCACAGGTTACGCAGCGAGCACATTCATAAGGCGCATAGATTGAGACTGGTTAAGCCAATGCTAAAAACCCAACAAAAAACTTTGTTAAGAATATGAGATGCCTTGAGTACAGCCCCTTCCGAAGCACTAACAGTTCTCCTAGCTGTTGTCCCATTGCATCTAGAGATCAGGAAAAAAAAGCGCAGTATTGCCTCAAAAAAGAGAACCAGTGCAAAGTCGTACAAATTTTAAGCAAGGAAGCAAACACCAAAATAGAAATTAAAGAAGAAATATTAAACATTTGGCAAGAAAGATGGAATTCATCGAATAAAGGGAGAATGGTGTACGAAATTCTACCTAACATAAGAGAAAGAATACAGCTTAGACACCTCAACCCAACCAAGGGTCATATATTTTCTAACCGGTCATGGTCCATACGGAAAATATCTGGGAAGAATAAATAGCAGACCGGGAAATCTATGTGCCTGTGGAGAGATAGGAACACCGGAACACGCCGTACTGGAATGCACCAATTATGAGATAGGCAAGACAATAACAGAAACCTTAAGAAAAGAAAGACTATGGGAAATAATAAGAAACCCACCACTCACCACGGCTCTAAAAATTTTGACAAATCAGATATCCGCTATAGAACTGACAAAATACAGGACTCTAAACACATAGACTCTTAAATACTACATCATTAGACTCAATATACTCATCATCGGACCGGAGTCTCAAATCCTGGAACCGGATGAGTATAAAGACCAAAACATAGACACCATAACATAAAACAGAATATAAATTATAATAATAGTAAGATTAATCAAATAATTATCTGAAATAAATTACACAACTCAATACACATAATTCAAATTATGCAAAACCAATAGTATCAAAAATAAAATTAACATTTGCTAACAGTGGCAATGACAAATGTCATAAATAATGAGAGTATAAAATTAGTAAACTTTTGAAGCTACAACTACTCGAGCAACGCTTCGTGGAGATCCGGAAACGTGGGTCGTAGCCGGAAAACCGGAGTTGTTCCACAAACAAAATGTATAAAAGTGAAAAGGCAGGAAGGATGGAATGTATTTAGGACGGTTTTAGCTCCCAACCGTCGTAAGAAGGATGAGGACACAAAGAAATTAAGAATTCTTTCCTTCAATCTCTCCACGAAAATATTATAATAAGAAATATTAATAAATTAGTGAAACGGATGATCTTACACGCTAAAACAAATTTTAAATATACACATATACTTTTATTATTGTATTCATACATATTTATGTCTGTGTAAAAAATGTATCAACAAAAAAATATTGTTAAAAAGACCTGTTATTGAATCTAGAAAAGAGGTCAACTAAATTATTATTTTTAAAAAAGTAATAAAATGATCCAATGTTCTAAAAATACGTAGGTTAGATAAATGATTAAATCTGTTTCTCCAAGCAAAATTTTATTTGATTCTATATTTGAAAAAAGAATGCACGAATATTTGCGTGTTTGAATGTTTGTTTTTATATTCTTCATACAAATTTAAACGCGTGGTCGAAAGTGCATCCAAGCTTCATAGATAAAACTTGATGAAAATCGCTTAGTGGTTGAGAAACCTCTACCTTTAACATGGAAGGAATTATAGACTATTAACATGACATATATTTCAAGGGAACCCCGGACCATTGTAATGCTTTGCCAAATACAAACTTCAGGAAATATCAAAGGGTGATAAAAGGCATTTGATATTGTTTTCATCTTTATAATTTAATGTATTTGTCAATTACAAATAAGTATTTTAATAATTACAAATAATTAAGGACATTACACATAATTAATTGACAATATTTATATTAATATTTGGTGGGTTTCGTTATTTTTATTTGTTTTATACAGTGAACCTTGATTCAAACTTTCAGCTTCAAATCTTCTGCATGATGTTAAAGATCGCGTTACGCAACACTTTTTTATTAAACTGACGGGACACGTTTTGTTCAAATTATTTAAGATTGACAAGAGTGAAGGATTTGAATAAATAACGGCATAGCTACCAGAAATATTTGGGACACAATTTAGGTGAAGGGAGAATTCTTTACTTCCTCAAGGACAGCGAGTATTTTTCATGGTGTGTATTGACTCCCCTCCTGTATCTGGGAATTCTTAATACCGGGAATATTTCCAATCTCTCAATGCATTCGTAAGAAGCACTAAGAAATTCCTTGGTTTGATTTAAGTACTGTGAGCCATCATGCCGATTATGATCAAATCAACATTCGGGCGAAATGGATAGACGCGAAAAGGTGACGCGATCATTGCCACTTAAATCATGCATTGGCCAAGCCATTAGTTTAGAATTAAATACCGTACAGGGTGGGTATGACAATAGATACTATTATTATTATTAGATATTATATTAATGAACGTAGACTTTCCCGGTGAATAATTCGGATTAAATATTCACGGTTAACCAACCCGGTCAGGTATTTAAAAGAACACAACGTTTCTGCGGCCATCTTCCGCCGCCGTCTTTTAAATACCTGACCCGGTTGGTTAACCGTGAAGATTTCATCAGTAGATATTATATGTTAAGTAGATATTAATGTAGAGTAACCGTATATATTAGCATACTTAGATTCTTTCTAGTATCCGGCTGACAGCATGGAAAAATACGTTGTTTGTTGCGCTGGGAATATACAAACGTGAGGACGGGTAAATAAAATCTGACCTCAGGGAGAGTTCGGTTTATAGCACTATAAGTGCGAAATCTGCGATGACAAAGGGATGCGAAGTTTTTCGTAGACCTGGAAGGACGTGCCCCCGCATGATGAATTATTTTTCTTCACTAAAGAAAAAATGGCGTGGGTTATTGTGGGCGTGTTCCTTCCATATTTACAAATTGCGATTGGTGGTCCAGATGGGATCAAGAAATGGTGTGGTAATGGAAAGGAGATGAGAAGACAGTTCGTGTAGAGAAGCGGAGGAGACAAGAGTTCTTTCTGGAGTTAAGTCCAGAGCCTGCAAACATTCTCCTGGGCAGTAATCAGGATATTCGAGTTGGAAGTCAGCAATCCACCTCTACCTCTACCTCCCTGGTCAGGGAACGCAGGGGCCGATTGCACCGGAGTTCTGGTGTCGTCGTCTACCTTCATCAACGCACGACCATCCGAGACGGAACAGCCAACAAGTCAAGGCATAGTAAGAACCCAACCACAATATACGCCCATTGTTGTCACGTTGACGCGGTAATTACGAGGGTTTTTGTTTGGAGATACCTTTAAAATTCAGGGTAGATAGAATTTTTTTTTGGATAATTTAATGGGATTTCAAATTTTACGTCGGGATATGTTATTTTATTTATTTCAATATGTAATTTGGTATAATTTTATTAACCACCATGGTCAGTCAGTCAGTCCGTGTGACTAGTCGGAGCAAGTCGACGTATAAATATTGTACATGGTTTTCTTTTATTATTGTTTGCTTAATAACATAATTATTGTAAACAGTTTGATTACACAAATTATGGATGATATATTTAAGATCAAAATGAATCAATTAACAAAGTAAAATAATTATGAAACTTCAAGTCAATCCGTCCACCACAAATATATATATATATTTATCTAAACCAACATAAATGCAGATATTAAATTCAGTACGCCTCACGCCTTGCGCTGCTACCAAACGTCGGACTTTTCTCCAGTAAATATAATAGATTTGGTATGCCTACCGATCGAGGCCTTCCACTGTTCACTTTTTGTGGCGCTAGAGAATCCATGTCCTCAAGGCGAACTACCGCACGTCTTCTGTCACTATGAACAAGTGTATTTATCTCAGGAAGTATGCGTTTCCCGACTCGTTTTTATTGTACTCGCTTTTCTTGTTTTGTTGATCAAAATATTCAACATTTTCTAAACACCCCGTATATGAAAGTTCAAGTGAACATAAGGACTCTATAGCGCCAATTGTACAGCCTCACCCAAAGCTTCTATACGAAGCGATCAGGTACACAGAATGAAATGAGTCATACTGAAACATTTTTAAGATTTAGGTGCAGGTGTTATTTTTTATAACTCTGGTTGCTATATCTTCGACGACAGTTTGAAAACTGACGCCAATGTAACGAATTCTTTTTGTATTTTCATGTACGACGCTAAATTAAAGTACAATATAATTGAATAGGTCACAGAATATTGGTACTTGTTATCTTACTGTCGTGTTATGTTGGTTGGGTAGCCACGGTAGTGAGCAATGGCCAGGTTATAAGAAGCAGCAGGATGACCTTGCTCTGCAGCTTTCTTAAACAATTCTATAGCTTTTGTGCTATTTCTGGGGATTCCTTTACCTGTAAATTGGAAACATTGGTTATTAAACATTTGCTATACCACAGATGGTACGTTTGTAATATATAAATTTTAGAACTCATCAAACATTTTTTGTTGTCTTTCTTCAGTTTAATAAATTATTTTCAAATTATCACACTAGAATTCGCAGTGTACTGACAGAGAAATAGATATCAAAGCATACATTCTATCTACCGTATACTGTTTTCGACTAAGGTGAACTATCGAGTGAGTGAATGAATATCGTTCGTACAAACGGAAACATGAATAACAGTGGAACAATTTTTATGGTCCGTTAAACCCCTACACATCCAATCACTGTGTTTTTTTTTCATTCCTAAGGAAGCCGTCGTCAAGTCAATAATTGGTTGTCACCCATAGTCTAGTCTAGTCTAATAGTAAGTGCTATTTCATTGCATCAATAATTATAATTTAAGGCATCTATGAAATTATTTGCACCGTTTTAAAATATTTTTTTCTTGTTAACGTGTTTCTCATTACTTGATATATGCTGGTTATTTGGTAAAGAATCAGTTCTTTTAATAAACTATTTGTACTATATCTTCCATATGTTGCATACAATCTGCTAAGTAAATATCTAACGATACAAAAAATTCAGTAGCAATAAAAGTGGTATTGGGGGCGAAGATAATAATTCTGTAAAGACAAATCTAAGCACGTGAATTAAAAGTGGTCGGTCACTGGAGTGTTCCCTCTAATCTCTTAATATACTAAGGTTAGCACGATTATTTGATTACTTCGTGGAGCTCAATAGCGTCAAGTCACAGATTAACTAACTCTTTGCAGTATTTGAAGTTCTAACAATCGTTTCATATACCAAAAACTAATATGCGTTTCTGATTGCAATATATTCGTAAATTTCAAATAAACTTTTATATGGCTTGAATAAAATGTTCGTATGAAGTGTGGCGTTATATGGGTGCGACACGTGGATAATAGGAGTTGCAGAACGGAAAAGAATAGAAGAATTCGAAATGTGGTGCTATAGGAGATTGCTGAAAATCTGATGGGTGGGTAGCGTAACTAACCCGGAAGCTCTAAACAGAATAGGGGAACAGAGAACATTTTGGAGGGCGTTGACCAAGAGAAGGGATTGATTTATAGGCTACATTTTGAGACGGGTCTTGTAAAATTAACATTAAAGGGAAGTGTGTGGGGTAAGAACAGAAGAGGAGACCAATTATGGAATACACTAAGCAGATAAGGAAGGATGTGGGATGTGGTAGCTATTAATAAATGAAAAGGATTGCGCAGGATAGGTTAGCATGGAGGATTGCATCAGAAAAGTCTTATGACACAGCAACAATGGTCTCGATTCTGCAAGTACTTAACAAATCTTCTGTGGTTGAAGAAAACGTTTTTGCGTTTCCACCCAGGCAAACGCCGATTATTGGAAGAGGTTTCGACGAATATATGCACTGTCGTCATCTTCTCTAAGTACTGTCACTTACGACTGCTGTTGGACTGTGCAAAGCAAGGCACATTCCAAATTTTTTTCACTCGGCGATCTGTATAAGCCCTCGCCTCCATGTCCCACAATGATGAATTGGCGCGAACTTCTTTGATAAATGCAATGGTTTTTTCGTTGGAATCTATACTAATAAATGAAATTGTCTGTCCGTCTGTCTGTCTCGAATATGCTCCTTAATGGCTCAATTAATTTCAGTGAAATTTTGAGGGTTTTAAAAAAGGCCATTTAAGTTAAATATTAGTGAATATTTCATTTCGATAACGATATTAATATTATATATATATATATATATATATATATACTACGTGAATGTTTCTTTTCTATACGTGCGTTAAAATCTCAAAACTGAGTGCGGGTTCCGTATACTCTTGATCAGTTTATGCTTCGAAACGGCATAACGGATTTCAATGAAAACTTCAGGGATTGAAACAGAAATTTTAACTTAAATTTTCGTGTATGTTTCATTTAAATATCTTGAAGAGTTCAGAAGATATTTATATAAATATTTATAAATCCATTGAGTTGCTGCCCGAATTGCTCATTATTATTGGCTCCGAAACCTGTTCTAAACCAACCGCAAGTTATAAGGTTTGCCCTGAAGCGATCATAAATAGGTGATACCGTACTTTTATATATTCAATTAATTTAACTTTACCAAAATTCTGTACCTGTTGCTTCGTTTTTTGGGCAAAATAAACAGAACTGTTTCGGCGCGAACGAGTCGCGGGGGTTAGCTAGTAATGAATAATATTTATACGAAACGTGCAGAACGAACGATGCCAATCATATGGAATATTAATTTTAACACAACTCATTAACTACAGCAACGTCTAGGTGAGGGCTGGTATTATTTTCATACTTTCGACATCGGAACGTACGGCAATACGCCGACCAGTAGTTAAAATACTGGCAACATTGGCCGTCTATACTTGAGTGGACGTGGTTGTCCAAGCACACTTATCTTAAAAATCATAATTTCTGTTGGTAAAATGTGGAAATTTAGGGTGAGGTAATAATTATTTCTCGAGACTGATGTACGAAATTCGGCATATAAGGTGTTGCCCTAATGCACTCAATGTGAAGAGTGACAACTAATCTACACAAAATATGTGACACACCATTGCTGCAATAATTTAACTTTTATATTGTTTGCCGGCTGCACTGCAATGGCGGTCCAACCAGTGACAGCTGTGGAGCAAGCTCCTATCACTCCGCAATGGTTCCAAAAATGTGTTTAATAATCTAGAGGTGCGATGCATCACGTATCAGATAATAAGCTAACAAGAACAGATTTATTTATACGAATTTTAGAACAGAATAGCTTTACAATAGGAATAAGTTAACATTGCCAGAAATATGTTCAACATAAATATCTCCAGAAATCTTCATCGTGTTCGAAACACCTATTTTCCGGAGTAGGCTAGCGTAGGATCTACTGCAGATTTTGCGAAGAAGGCTGTCGTTGGCTGGATCCCATGTCCCAAAATGTCCGACCACCACCAGATAAATCGAGACGAGCCGTAATCTGCGTCGGAGCGAAGTTTGGACTCGAGCGTACTTTCTGCTTGAGCTCTCATTTCTGAGACGAAGGCTTCCAGACGGTTTTAAAACGGCATAGTCACGTCGCTGATGATTGTAGTATCATCTTTATATATAACTAAATATGGTCTCAGGCCCTTTACACCGTTTACCTTGTTCTCCGGTAAAATTGTGTACCGCGGTGTTGACACCTTTTAACTTTGGTCGATAATCAGGTTATGGCGTTTCCTGATGAGAGGGCTGTAAAGCATGTAACAATTTATAACGCGAGGTAGTTTCGTCTTGACCTCAACGACGGCATCTTTTAGTACGGTTGAACAGGGACGTGAGGCATTCAAAGGAAAAAGATTCAAGAGGGCTCTATGAATGAAACGTTAGCCATAAAATCTGGTAAGGAAGGTAACAGAGATGAAATGTGACGAAACTTTGGCTGCGTCGACACACTCAATATCGTTGCCCTGGTTTGGATCAGTCAAACCTTTTGTTCGGCAAGGATAGAACGTAAAGATCTGCATACATTGTCATTACTTTCAACGGATGAATAGACTGTCATGCTGAACAGTAAAGTAGTCACTTTCATCTTGCCAAGCAACTACGATACGGCGAAACGATTTTATTGTCTATGCCCATAAATTTCTGAGGGCGTTGGAGATGCCCTCAAAGCCGTCGTCCAGGGTTCCAAACCGGAAGGCTGCTACTTCCTCCATGTCTGCCAGCCGTACTAAGTGCAAAGACACCGTCTCATGTAATGATGTCCGGGTAAGGTCAACAATGATGGAGTCCGTTGATGATAGTAGTTTGTAGGCTTCATCATAAACTGTTGTGTCCTGAGGGTGAAATATAGAAATGGAAAGAAGGTTTTCATGGCGTCGAGGCGCTACCTAACTGCTAGCTTCGAGTCTAGGATCTGGAGGTCGTCTTCATGCTAGACTCCAGGTTGGCCTAGTCGGAGATGATTTTGAAGCCGACTGTACGGCCCAGGAAGCTGAAGGATTCCCCCTCTTGCAGACACCGGGCTCGCTGCTCCTCAATGTTGATTTGGGTATCACGGCAGCCTGCAGGTTGAGTTCCTGAAAAATACCAGACCGCATATTTATGCGACTTTAGTTTTAGGCCTACTTTTCTGCCGAGCATAACCACGGTGTCTATTTGCTGCTGAAGAACCTCGGATGAATCAGCGAAAAGGCATGTCGTCAGCATAGGCCAAGATGTTGTGGAAGACACTGTTTGCCTGGATGGCTCTTAATATCGGGTCTATTGTAAGGTTAAATAACGACCCGCTAATAGGGCTGCCTTGTCGGACCCCAGAAGGGAGGAATTGGCTTAGTTACGCCACCGCTGAGAATTCCACGTGAGCTAGTTTCAGAATACAGTATATCAATCACTTCTAAGTGATTGAAAGGCTTTAGAAATTGCTCCGTGGGGTACATTACCAAAAGCATTTGCGCTGTCGAGCAACGCAATGAGAAGGTCCTTGCAAGATCTTCGAGCTTGATTAATACGATTCCGGAGCATAAAATTATGCTCAAATACGTTCCTCACATGTTAGACTGGATCCGATTACTGGGTCGCCTCGTTAGTCTGCCTGTAAACAACGTATAGTCTTTCTTGTATATAAGAATAGTATTTGAGGATTTCCAGGAAGCAGGTACTCTGCGATGGTTTTAAGTACATGTTTAGAATCATAGTCACAGAACAGTATTTGGGTTAAAGATTTCCAGTGGTTGTAATTAGTCGGTCATTTACGGTTGGCGAGTTTTCAGCTTTCTGAAGCATTTGCAGAACCTCCTTATTAATGAAGGGGCGCATGGAATGACGGACGGAGCCCGTTATCCTCATTAAGTTACAGTCCAGAGTTGTCGGAGCACAAGCTTGTGAAAAATAATCTTCAATCTTGGCGCATTCCAGTTCGCATGGCGACGATTCGTCCACCAGAATCAACCTCTTCACACGAAGACGATTCCGGCGATACAGCCTCTGAATGGTTTGAAGATCTTGTATGTTGGCACACGATTTTCAAAATGATTGCAGATGTCATTCGATACCGGACTACGAAAGAATTTGATAAGATCGTCATTAAAAATATGGGGATTAGTAGACTTATTAAGGAGATTGAACTGGACCTTCATTTAATGGCTCAGGAACGTCTGGTTCTGTAGAGAGAGGAATTAAATTAGGAGAATTGGAAGTAGTTATAGAGGCATCGGGAGAATTATGGACGAAAGAGGAGTTAACATTTTGAATACATGAGAATCCAACGGGATTTGCACAGGGTGAAGAGATAGAAGTTTGAATAGTAGTACTGGGCGATTTATCTGCTATACATGATGGAAACATGGCGATACCTAGGAAGTACGGTTTAGGGCCCTTTTTGAGGAGAATTTTAGAACGGGAAACTGAACATCAGCACTTCAATGATCCTTCTGGTTTTGCTGCCGGTGCCACTGCAGGTAGTTCTTTAAACCTCTCTTGCTAGGGAAGGACTGGTCACGCGCTGTTCAGTCATGGTGGAAATGGACCCTTTGCGGCATTTCTTGTTGCAAGCGTGGGTGGCAAATTTCAGGTTCAACCATTGGTGGAAGTTATAGAATTTGCAGACGTTATGAACGGACGCCATCTTTTTCTTGTGCGCGGCTAAGAAATGCCGCTGGATGGATGGCATCATAATATATCTAAACGAATTCAGAAAGATGCCACTAACGACGAAGTGGCTTCCTACCTATCAGGGAATTTAAGTGGGGCTTTCGTGGGCAACACCAACGCCTACAATAATACCTGGACGGAGGCTCGCAAGTCATCAAGACGTCTCGGAGTTAGCTGGCGGATTGAAAGAGATGAGCACTCCATAACTCATGTTTCTCAGACACTATTCTGAAAACATCGTATGGAGTATTTTGAAGAAGCTAAGAGAGCGCTTAGCAAACAATTGCTTTCCTTAATTAACAGCTCTTCCGAATCAAAGGAAAGTTATGGAATGGGTCAGCATTTGACGATACTCGTCCCACTTTATATCCGCCAGTTGTTTGACGGGATTTGCGGACTGACGATTTATTCATTGCACTCACCTAAATATACTACCACTGAATGCCTGTCGTCCGTGGACTAACAATAACAAAAAAATGTTGCGACGAATTTGACGAAACACTGTCGAATGTAATAAACTATCGCATGCGATATAGTGTCCTAATAAACCAAGCGCACAACTCAGCGGTAGAACAGGTAAAAAAGGCCGCGAGTCCACGGTTCAACATCATCTCCGAAAACCAGGAATGTGGGATACCTGGTCTTCATCTGGATCTCATACTCTCCGAGGATGAAATCGCATACATCATTGATGTCACCATGCCATTTGAGAATCGCTTAGATGCATTCCAGAATGCAAGAACGGACAAAATTGTAAAATACAAAATAGATTTAATACCGTGACAATTGGACCTTTGGGTACATGCTGCGAACAAGTTTCTGAGGAGGATATGCAGCAGATCCTACGCATCGCTCCTCATAAAAATTGCAGTATCGAACACGATTAAGGTCTCCAGAAACATCTATGCGGAGCACATAACTGGATGTACCAAATGAATTGTATAAAATTTGTGAGTGAATAATTGTTATGTAAATCAAAATTATGTATGTTAACATTTTCCAATAGAACGAGACGCTACACTATACTGTGACCCATCATCAGGCCGCATTCGGCATCATTTTTATTTTTTTAGGGTTAACAGGCTACATGAGGGTGATCCTGAAACAGGCAACTCCCCTTTAATAGCCCCCCGGGCTATGGTTTAAGGTGTTTCATCTAAAGAGATGCAAGGAAAACCCTACTTAAGCTAGCCTACACGACAGTGGTCGATCAGTAGCAGCCTCCTCCACCACAGCAGCATCAACAAAACCAACGGTACCGGGTACGGCAGCAGCTAGATGAACAGCGGATGAAAAACGGCATCCTCAGCAATCAGACACGACCATTCGTTCTGGCCGAAGAGTGAGGTTTAACCCTCGTTACTGCTCCAGTCTTGGTATCGCTGGGAGGGACCGCTGCCTGTGGCGACTGCAGAGAAGTTCAACGCGTAACCTAGCAGACGATGTCTTTCCTAGACCAATGAACTTGGTTTTAGCAAAGAGTATCTTAAATAGATAGGGAGGCAATGCCAGGCGTTGCCTACAGGCGGCAGCGTGACGGCCATCCCCCGTTACTCGTAGGCCCATAAGAGTCCCTGTAAAAACAGCGCTTTTTGAGTCCACTAAAATCCTTCTTAAAGCAGCAAAATACAAATTTAAGTGGATTATTTAATTACACCGTATATTAGTATTTCCAAATATATAAGCCAAAAGAATCAATTCAAATGGGAATATTAAAAATATTGAGTATGTTTCGAAATCAGTATTGCGAGTTGGATGGGAAGTTATTCAGTATATTTCTACATTAAATGTTAAAAATATATAATTTTCTATTCGCAAATTTTCGTGGAGAATGGAAATTGTTTACACAATTGTGCGAGAATACGGCCCAGCAGACGCCGCAGATTCAGCTGAGCAGTGAGGTTGACCGTTGACCGCCAGGGCGAGAAGACGCCGATTTCACAAATATGTTATAATCCATTTCAAATCTCCCGCTTCACGGTACGCTAACAAAATGGTCTGAAAGTGACTGATGATATCGATTTTCACGTTCGTGATACATGCGTTTTGCAGTTCGATAATCACATTGAGCTTCACCGTAATCTTCAACGGATGTGAGAAACAGGTGCATTCGAAAGTAAGATGGGATGACTGTGGTATCCCACGACTTAACTTATTTTGCACCCAAATGGTACACTTCCAGAAATGGGTTCTGTTCACTTTATCTGCTAAGTCCCCTCCACAGCCCCTATCAAGTCTGTGACAGGATTTATGAAACACCCTTTATTCTTCAATTTTACCTTCTAGATTTTTATTGTCCTGTGTACACTTCGCTCATACACTGTTCTCTGTTTTTATACACTGTACAATACACAGAATCAGCTGGTTTTCTTCGTTTGAGTCTTCTGGTTGATTGTCCAGGCGTTGTCGGGCCATTGTGTTGACGAGGAGGCGAAGCACACCTTCTTATTTCTTCATCAATGGTCCGGAGAACCCTATGGACATCAATATTCAAATATCCTAGGGAGCATTCACACCTTATTATGAAATGTTTGGACGTACTTAATGCTTGTGATATTGACATTTCAACAGAGTTAAATACCAAGATTGAAAGCTTGGAGTTTCTCCTAATTAACCAATATTAGTCTATGTTTGAGGTTAAGTTATTTTTCGCTATAGACGTCTCTTCCACCTAAGTTTAGTATCTATATTCAGTACCGAGTAGTCATATTATAGTTTAATTCTGAATAGACTGTCTGCGACGTATGATGCTTAAATGTCTACGTGCTGCTTTGGGATCAGTATGTTTAGTTTATATATCAAAGCTTTTATATATCGAAAGCTTGTAACGCATACAAAAAGACAGCTGAGCAAACTTGTTTCACGCTCAATAATATCAGTTTTTATTAGTCAGGATCCTCCAGTAGTTGACGTATTTTCTTATGGTATCCATCATATAAGGATGACAGTAGCGTTGTCCTTACTGTCGCCAAAACCACTATATCTGCATTTATTGCGCAAAGCTCAAACGGACTTCCTCTCACCCGCCGATTTCAGATGCTACGGCTCATTTCTTCGGCTTCTGATGGAAGATTATAGATAGCCCTCTCCACGCCAAAGAACATTATAACAGACGTAGAGTGGCATTTCCTGGGCTTGTCTACAGGCGGTAGCGTAACCCAGTAGTGGATTTCAACATTTCCCTTGTACAGACTATTAAATTTTTGCCGCCCTAACCCCTACAAATGTGAAATATATTTCTCTCTCTTCTAACTCGTACAGTGTGTGAGAAGAGGCCGATTACTGGTTGAAGGCCGCGAACTGGATATTTTATTATCGAATATAGAAGGTTTCGATGCAGTGTAATGTTCAATGAAAGGGAAAAGTCATCGGAAAGATGTCTTGTAGATTCCTTTCTGCCAGAAATAGGAAAACCGTCTTAAGACGGCCAAAAAAATAGGGTCCTCAAATTTTCCGCCCCTAAAATTGCCCTAGGCTTAAGCCTACACAGCCTGCTGATAAATCTAACACTGGAGTGACCGCTTCCCCTTTGAGGGCCTACTCGCTCGGTGCTCCATAAGCGGCAATGTAAAATCAACTCGATTTGAATCCCGCAAAAATTATCTCAAAGCAACAAAAGATAAATAAAGGTGGATTATTTATTTTCACAATAACTAAGTATTTTAAAATATATAATGTACAAACATAAATTATACAGAAGATTAACAAAAGTGGCTTTATTTTATAATCTATATTGCCAGTTAGACACGAAATTTATATCAACAAAAGTGGCTTTATTTTAAAATCAATATTGCCAGTTATAAATGAAATTTATATCAACAAATTTATCAAAGAGAATATAAAAATATTATTTCATTCACAAATATTGTAGGTGTATATGAACTGTTCTTTCTTGGAAATGAATTCTGTACCGAATTAAATATAAAATTGAAACAATATCATTAAATTTTTTAAATGTCATCAATTTTAACTCATGATACAACTTTTAATATGTAATTTAAACATTTTGATAGAAAATTAATAATAATTGCTCAAATAATCCAAAATATAAAGTTTTCTGCACGAAGTTTTGGATTGCAAAATATATATTCAATAGGTTTTATTTTTTTGTGTTCGTGGAAAACAATCGTATTTCCTTCTAACCCCTCCATAGCAGATGTGGATTATATAGCCCTTGTCAAAGAAGCTAGACTCGACCATTTAATGTTTGTGCTAGACGTTAAAAATCGAAATTACTTCGAATAAAACTTAGCGACCTTTTAGCAAATGTAATTGGTCCCTTAAACAATAACTTTCTCCCCGTCAAATACAATTCACTGCTTAACAACATTGCTAAAACCTATGTCGGATAAGTTTAAATGTTTCATGTTCCGCAGCCATATTGCTTTTAATATCAACTCTCCCAATTAAATGTACATACATTGAAAGAAAAAATAGCAAGAACGCACAGCTTATTACAGTTTTCTGCTGTTGTGAATTTCAGTTGTATAAATATCTGTGCATAAAAAAATTTTCACATCGTTAATCCTTAGCTGCCGTGCGCTGCCTTCCGCATCCTCCGTTTCAAATTCTTTCCATATGCTATTAATGAAGAAAGTTAAAAGGGAATATGGGAAAGGAATCATACTGCAAGGAGATGAAATAAAAACTCTATGGTTTGCCGATGATATTGTAGTATTAGGGGAGCCATAAGAAGACTTAGAAACCACAATAAATGGCACGAAAATTTACCAGTAAAAAGGATTCAGTATGAGGGTTAATAGAGGTAAAACCAAGGTAATGGAGTGTAGTATGTGAAACAGTGGAATAACAATGGGTGTTAGATTCGGAAGGGAAATTTGGAAGGAAGTTAAGGAATTATGCTACTTGGGCAGCGTAATAGCTAGTGATGGTAGAAGTATAGTAGACATAAAGAGTAGGATAGCACAGGCAAGAAAGGCTTTCGCAAAAAGGAGGAATTTACTTACGGATAATACAAGTGTGAATATGAAATCATCACTAAAAATGTTAGTATGGAGTGTGTTGTTATATGGATGCGAAACGTAGACTAGAGTAGGTGCAGAAAGGAAAAGAATAAAAGCTTTTTAAATGTGGTGCTATAGAACAATACTGAAAATCAGATGGGTGGATAGAGTAACTAACCAGGAAGTTCCAAGCAGAACAGGGGAAGAGAGAATAATTTAGAGGATTTTGACCAAGAGAAGGAATAGATTAATAGGCCACGTTTTGAGACATGAGGGTCTTGAAAAATTAGCATTAGAGGAAAGTGTGTGGGGCAAAAACAGAAGAGGGAGGCCAAGAATGAATTGCGCTAAGGAATTTAGGGTTGATGAGGGATGTGGTAATTATTTGGAAATGAAAAGATAGGTTAGCATTGAGGATTGTATCAGACCAGTCTTAAACTGAATACCACAATACACATGCTATTAATGGACATGTGCCAGTTACTGGATCATCCTTCCCCCTCCCACCTCGAAGAAAAAGAATTTATGTAATATTTTAAAGAATTTAATTTTAGCACTAAATTGCTTATGAATGGTTGTATCGTTCACGAGGCGCTCGTCAACTGTTGAACTTTCGAAATTACGTCGATTAACTAATCGGGACTATCTATAGTTAGGATATTTGATGAATAAAACGGAGCTTGAACGTCAGGGAGTAAAAGTAAAACTAATGTAGTACACACATCACACCGACCCGCGACCAGTTCACAAATAGTTCGACCGACAGTTCAAACACCATCTGAATCATGTTCAGGAACGATTGTTCTTGACAGACGAATTAAAATTGCCTTCATATAATTAAGGAATATATACTGGGAATTATTCTTTTCCGCTCAAAATATAACAGTTTATTTACACATATTCCGTAAATGAGAATTTTAATCAACATGTGGACAGTACTTTACCTTGAAAAAGTCGCTGAGCAAGATCAAATTGAGCATCCTTTTGACCCAAGTGTGCAAAGGCTCGGATGACGATAAAATGAATATTTTCAGCATAAATAATGCAGCAAAACATCATTATTACAATCATTGTAATCGTAGTATACTGTTGGATACATGGAAAAAGATCGTCAAGTGTATATATTTTCAACATAATGTGTAAATAATTTTTGCTTTGTACGTACTGTGAGGCATTTCATAATTGGAGATAGTTCAAATTCATCGTGTCTTTTTCTGAGATGCATTTTATTTTACAATACAACTGTTATAAGCATAAATATGTATAATACACTACGGAGACCTGAACAGTCAGACACAGATAATGCACTTCATATGATGATGAGTGCATATGTAATTACTTTCTTTGATTGAAAATCGTGAAATGTTTAAATTATTCATCAGAACAAAAATCGATTCGAGTACATAATTGCAGTACCTTATTAATTGTATAAATTAATTCATATATTAATATTTCTATAAATGTACATCGAAATAGAAATAATAATTGAGAATGTAGGAAATATACAGACCATAATTAAGGTTTGCTAAATTATAGTAAATGAAATAATGGAATATATTACCATTTTCAAATATTGCCAGTATTATTATATATGTTCGTCAACGTTAACTATTTTTTCTAGGCGTTCGACACAGTGAATTACAACAATGGTGTATATTAAAAAAAATAGTATCCATGAATCTATATTGGCATTTATTATGTGTCTCCTATACCAGAAACTCACAGCGTTCCGATCTCAAATTTGCCTCAGAACATTCGTAAAAATATCTCTAAACAAAACCCACATCTGTTGCTAAAATCAATTCTTTACTAAAATGATTGCATTTAAAATTAATCCTTGAAAATTTGAAACGCTCGCTGAATCGCAACAGCTTGATAAATAATATTACGTCTGGTATCAAGCTATTGCGCATTAATTCCACTTTCTTTTTTTCACTTAAATGCCTAAATTTCCCTTTTCTTATTGTAAAATGAATCTTACGGATTTTATTTATTTGACCACTTTGAAATACTTCTGTGCGTAATAAAAACGTAAAGACATGATTCTTTTACCGGTTACATCTCTTCCTAAGTGCAACAAGAACCCTATTCTAAGAAGTCGAACTTTCATTTCAACTCTAGATAAGTACGTCATAGCAAATGATAATTTTTTTGATATGATATGAAAAGACAAAATTATATGAACAATTTGTTGTCTACGTTGGTGGTCCGTACTAAACATTAAAATATAAAATATTAATTTATGGGTCATTTGAAATAAATTGAGTACAATGAAATTACTTGGATCTGATAAGTTCCGCTTTATTGTTAGTTTTTGGCTATGTAATTTACTTCAGATTATATTCTCTCTTTGCTTTAGGAATTTTTCAGAACTCATAATGTACATAATATTGTTTGTAATTATAGGTCGATATTTGGTATGATAATTTTGTGGCTCAAAGACCTAAAATTTTTCATTAAATTTGTGGATGGTGTATAGTTTTAAATAAGGAAGCTAGTAGTATAATGACTACTGGGAAATAAATGTAAAAAAACGCCCTCGAACTTAAAAAAAACTGATATAGGTAAATTTTATCTAATTTTAAAATAACTTTATGCTGCGATGATTTGGTTTTAAGTTTGGATAAATGTATTTAAATTCTGAAATTTTGTTGATTTTATATTTTGTGGCACGTATTTATACGTCAAATTATTAAGTTTTTATTTACATACCCACTGAAATCGAACAAGTTTCTTGGATATTTAAACTGTATGAATATTTACTCATTACAAATTTCAATGTGCTAGTAAAGTTCATTTTGCAATCACATATATTATGCTAATATTGGAGTGAAAAAATTTGTAAAAAAGTTTCCTTTCCTGGATACAGGCCATGAATCACCCCATTTATTATGTTGAAAAGATCTTGAGTTTGTCTGTTAATCTACTTCTAAAACAGATTTGTGAAATATATATGTTAAGCAAAGAAATAATTGTGCTTAAATTATTATTATTATTGTTACAGGAAAACTAACACTATTTTTACTGTATCAGTTTTTATGTTCCAACCATGTCTGAAGAAGATGGATCAAATTCCATCCAGCAAGATGTTCCTGAAATTGTAAAAAGTGCAGTGCTAGTGGAAAGTGCACCTTTACCAGAAGGAACATTGACAGTTAGAGGTTTGTTAAAAATTGCTGTAAACAGATTGATTTCATTCAAATTAGTCAGCAGTTCTTTGTTTAACATCTCATTGCAAAGGGGCATGAGCAAGCCATCCTTCCAATTGGAACAGTTGAACAACTTAGTGTATTATTGAATTTGAACTCTATTATCAGAGTATAGCCACTTGTGATGCACACACCATGTCCATTCTCCCTACCACAACTGTCCTCTTATGTCAATGTCCTTTCTTATTTACCTTTTTTTTACACCATTTCTGGGGTTCAGAAATTTTTTTACTTGGCTGCACTGCCTTGTCCTCAATTAATTCCATATTGACAGCAGTGTCATCTTTACTCTCTTCACAGTTGTTACATTGTTCATACATTTGAGATGTCACAAAGAAGAGTTTATGAGGGCATTGGATGATATATATTTCAGTCACAAATATTTATAATGTATAATATACACAGTATAATACACCCCACGAGGACTCTTACTTTCTCTTTCAAGGGGAGATCTGCGCAAATTTGTAATAGTTGTTACAACACATACATAAATATATGTTAGCTTACATACACATGTACTCACACAAATAGAGGTGCCCATTGATTGTAAGGAGGGGACATTGTCAAAATAATTGGTACAGAAAGGAAGGAGAGAAAGTGGGTGGCTTTTCTGAATACCAAAGAAACTTAATAATTTTACAGACACTTTTTGTTTCAATTAAACATTTTGTTTTTGTCTTCTTCAAAGGATTGTTAGCATTTTGATTCACTACAACTCCAGTTTGATTTGGTGACCACCTATGTTGTTGCTCACATTGCATGTACAAGTTCTTGGTGTTCATTCCATCAATTATGCAGCTACCACAATTCATGCCAGAAGATCATCTGTTCAACAGGAGTCTCATAAACCAAAGTTTTCATATGACCTCAACGAAAAAAGTTCAATAAGGTCACATCCTGTAACTATGGTGGCCACTTCAACCTAATATTCTATATTATTTTGGACCACACAGTGCCTCATAAATCTTAACATTAAATATCTTGTTAACTTTGTATGCATCTACTTATGTTTGCATATATCGTAGTTCTGGTTTAATTACTATATCTATATACATCAAACCTACCAATCTCTTACTATTACTTCACTTCATCAGTTGTTACCATGGCCACATAAAAACATTTTTCCCATACATCCTATTCTTTACTTGAGTTCAAATTTTCCTACCTGTAACAGTTGATCACCAAAACTTACTAAATCAATTAGTTTGATAATGTCTTATTATATGTACTTACTTTATATATGTTTTTTTCATTAATTTTCATTATTTGGATGCTCCTAATAACTCTTCTATCTCACTTCTCTCTATCCATCCTAACTAAATAAATCATATAGCCTGCAAGACTGACAATATTATGTACGTTGGCAACGTAGCCTAATGGTCAAGGTGTCTGTGGCTACAGCGACAATCCGGGTTTGAGTCCTGGAGGTGCCGAATATTTTCAGCCTTCCTTTCTTCTGCCATTCCTCTCTACGTCAAACATAAACCTTGCCTTGAGCATAATGCTATGCTGAGCATATGATTTAAAGTGAATTTCCTACCTTTCTCCCACATTTATATCCTTGCCAATTATCCAATGTGTGTGACTTTGTATATATATATATATATAATTAATTAAGATAGGAAGTAGGTGACTTATATGAGCTTCAGTAGTTCTTGGGCTTGCCATCGTTCTCAAGTGTTTTGGCAGTGACAGCCGTCGAAACGTCGTGGCCAATGCCTACATTCACCCGGCTGGAAGCCCAAGAACTACTGAAGCAGCAGATACACCGGGAAAACCTTCGTTCTTTGATGACTTATATGAGGTTTGCAGGTGGCAGGCACCTTGTAAGGTTCGGAGTTCTTTAAATTTTCAGAGACCCCACCCCCTTCATCAGAATGTTATGAGACATTTCCCATGATCGGCTGGTTAACCGATATATATTTTTGAGAATTATGGTTGTTGCCTCATGATGTAGTGTTTTGTTTTTCAATTATTGTTTTCAGCCACCAACTGCAAGGTTATTAGCGAGTGTGTACAATTAGGGGAACTTATATCTATGTAGGGGTATCATAATATGGTTTCTCAAGCAAAACAGATGTCCAATCTCAAGCCAGGGCTCGAACCTATGACCTCTGTGGTACGAGGCAGCAATGCTAGCTGCTAGACCACAGGAGGTGTAGTTCTTGTATTACAACATACTCATTAACAGTAGTGTCACTAATACTGTAATGGCCAGAAAACTATTTTCACATGCATCTGTGTTCAGGCACATATATTTATTTATTGTGAACTTAGCTTGTGGCAGGGCTTTAATGGTTTCCGTAGATTTTGAGAGACTTCTTCATGTAGAATATTGACTTTTATCAACTATATACATGGAACATTGAGTTTCTAGGTTACATGTCATGTCTGAACAGAGTAGTAAATAAAAAATATTGCTGAAGCTATGAACAAAATAATGTCAGTTACTAATGTATTAATGCACTGGATGTTTTAACCTTTCTCATAAATAATAACTTCAGATAAAATGTAAGTTCATTCTCTTGCTTTATTGCAGGTTATGATTTCAATAAAGGCATTAATTATCATGCCATCTTAGAAACATTTCGCTACTCAGGATTTCAAGCAACTAATTTTGGATTGGCTGTTGAAGAGATTAAGAGAATGGTAAGCTTCTATCTTATTTTATTGCATAATTATGAGATTATATTTTCAGTTAATATTTTTGCCAATAGCTATCATGTCGCCGTCGACCTCTACCCGAAGATATGAGTGATGATTTGGAAGAAGATGAATTTATTAAACGCAAAAGCAATTGCACAATATTCTTAGGCTATACTTCTAATATGGTTTCTGCTGGAGTTCGAGAAAGCATCCGTTTTCTGGTTCAACATAAAATGGTAAAGTCATATGCTTCTGTAGCTAAATGTTTTATTATTTTTTAAATATTTTTTTTATAATAGTAGTATTGATTTCACTTTTGAAGCATTAAAACAATTCATATATTACACCTGCATGTTAAAAATGGTATAAAGAGAAACCAATTTAGAGGTGCTGGAAATTATTTCAAGATAGATGGAGAATACTTGAAAGCATACCCAGTTTCAAGTGATTCATCACTGTTCTGCAACATCATGAATTGTTAGCATATTGGATACGTTGAAGGTGGGTTGAATAAAATATTTTGAACCTAAAGTTTTAATGTGAATTAGGTAACAATTTAGATTCTTATTTTTAGAAACTGTCAAATTATTGCTTGAAAAACATTACTCATTATTGAAATGTTAGGATTATTGTGCCTGCACACAAAATTTGCCTTAATGGAAGTATTATTTTATTTATATTATTATAAATAATAATGTTATTTTATTCATATTAAAAAGTTTGGTATTTGTGTGACATTGATCACATCTTTATATTGCTACTTTTATTGCTTTTCAGTTAATTGATTGTTAATTAATTGAACGAAAAAAACTTTAAACATAAGAATGTGGCAATGAATTTTGCAATATTAGGAGGGAAAAATTATAAAATTTGTGAAGCTCAAAGGTTTTTAGATAAGCAGTTGATAATAATTTAAACTGAAGAATGCACATACAGATATATTAAGGTCAAGTACCTATGGTTAGAAAATTGCAATGATATGAACATTAAAAAATGCTGACTTTAATTTATTATTGAAATCTGATATAATTTCTCTAGGAAATAAAAAGAGAACATTTGTTTTCAGAAGAAGAGAGTAAGATTAAGTTGTTCAAGAACACAAAGCAGATGTGTTTTTAAAATATTGGGCATTATTAATCTTACATTTCATTATTTTAATTAATCCTATAATTGATAAATAATAGATGTTCATAAACAATTCAGATATACACAATTGTAATTCAAGAAACAAAAACAACTTAAACCAACAAAACAAAACACTGTCCATTACACAGAAGTGAGTTAATTATTATTTATTACAAATATTTAATCAACTCTCGGACAACATTAAACCATTGAATGAAAAATCATCTCAAGATTAGAAGAACTTCTTTCAAATTAACCTCAACCTCACCTATGAATGCTATGCAAAAAAAAGAATTTTATTTAATAATGTCTGAATTTTAGTACTCATTTATAACCTAGAACCCAATACTATAGAATAAAACCTAAAATTACTCCATTTTTGTTATCCTTCATTCTTGTAGTCGAACTTCAGTGCTTAGTGATTGTCTATACCGCAAAAAGAGCAGCTGCCAATGAAATACAAAGCTATCTCATTGTCAATCAATACAATACTTTTATTCAACTGCACTTTCATAATTCAGTGCATCTCTTTAGTTGTGCTTCATTTTGTACTTTGTACATTTCTTTAAATTTGTCCATACATTTCTATTTGTTTCTTATATTCAAAAAGGTTTAAATTTATTTGAAATCCACTTTATGGTTTCAAGTGATGCCTTTCATTAGCAAATTTACCCTCTTTGTTTGCAATGAACAATTATTGTTGTTATTTGATCTGAGATTCATAGATGTATAATAATTAGTAAAAAAAATTAAAGCTCATTAACTTATCAATCCTGTAATTGGCTCAAGTTTTATGTCTATTACAATAAATTACTATTCTTTCCCAGGTAGACTGCATTGTAACTACTGCAGGAGGGATTGAAGAAGATATAATTAAGTGTTTAGCACCTACTTATATTGGAGATTTCGAGCTTGATGGACGTTATTTACGGGACAAAGGAATCAACCGCATAGGAAATTTGCTTGTGCCCAATCAAAACTATTGCATTTTTGAGGATTGGCTTATGCCAATTCTTGATGCAATGTTATTAGAGCAGAAGGAGAAGGTATACATAAAAGTTTGTAATGTTGTGTTGTTGAGGTGAAGTGGGAGGGTAAATCATTAATTTTAATAACGAATAATTAATGGTTCATTAAAGAAAAGGTTTAAATTAAAAAAAAACAATTTAATTCATTTATAAATTAGGCTGGATACTGCTCATGTCAATAGATAGCAATAATTCTTATGTTGGGTATTTAGGGAGCATAAAGCAAAAGTTTGTATCACATTTTGATTAACACTCAGATAACCAAAGGCGAGAAACATGAATCACCATTTAGCTTTCAGATCTGTATGATTCAGGATGTAGGTGCAGCTCATGGATTCTCATATCAGCTGCAGTTACCAGAAACTTGTTGTGATCTTGAATTCCCAGACTCTGCCATTTGTTGATGTAGGGAATCCTCAAAATCGTTGCCAAATAATCAGCAAAGATGGCTCCATTTTCAATTCTAATTAGATCTCTCAACTGCATATTCCTCTAAATTCTTCACTAAAACTCTACTAATACTCCTGCAAAATTAGTAATGCATAATGGATACTAATCAATAATGGTCTTTCCTCTCAGCTCTGCCCATTTACTGGCGGGAGTGTCCTTTTCAGAAAAGGGAAGTGTCCATTTGGGGAGTTTTTTTGGCGATCTTGGTACTTTTATCCATGTTAGTCCAAGCACTTGTAGGTCAATAAATTTGACAAGTCAACTGTCCATCTTGTGACTCATCTGGTCAATTTTGGGGGGGCGGGGGTAACAGGCTACATGAGGGTGATCCTGAAACAGGCAACTCCCCTTTAATAGCATAGGAAGGGAATTGAAAAGGGGGGGATGCGGAAGGTAGAGCAAGGTAGCCAAGGGTTAACTAGGGCCCCCGGGCTATGGTTTAAGGATCCTACCCGGTGTTTCACCTAAAGAGATGCAGGGAAAACCCTAGAAAACCTGCATCAGGTAGGTCGGGCATTGGGTACTATTCTCACGCCCTTCCGAATGACGGGAGACGAGTTTGCTGTGGGGACGCAGCATTCCCTTCTCCGTGTGTCTACCAATTTCAGGGGGCAATTGGCCGACTGATCCAATGGGATCAGCGGACAACTCTTGCCATATGCCCAAGGTCTTTGACCCCGGTACATATACCTCCTAAAATTGGTGAAGGTGTCTCGGCATGAGAACTTTGATAAAAAATACCCAGAGAGAGTGCGAGGCATCCCCGACATGATCAGGTAAGCCCCGCAGTCACTCTGGGCTGAAGCGTCTACGAGAAAACTCCCGCAGCGTCCTTCCCTGTCATCTGGTCAATAATATCCCAGAATCAAATAGGTGAGGCTTTCCCAATGAAACTGCTGGAGAAATCATTTTCGGGTTTCCACCACCAGAAGATGACAATAGTGACTTAGATCATCAAAACTTCACTTATTAATAATTGTTTGACCCAGGTGGAAGCCCAAGAAAAATTTCCCCAATATTCCAGATGGTGAAAAGGTTGGCTGTCTCTGCACATGCAGTGCCCACTGTTTATCTTCAAATGTTAAAGCTGTAGCACTTTGATATGAACCCATCATAATATATTTAGCCATGCTGGCCCTCTTAGCGCTTATTGTGCTGCAGGGAATTTTAATTTAGGGTTCGAAAAGGTCTGCCCATGCAGTTTACCATTGTTTACACTTCTTATTCAGATGTGTCAGAATCAGACTTATTCTATTTTAATTTTAAGTTAAAATGGAACAATTATGATTATTAATGCTCTGCCATTAGCTTGGCTTGGAAAGAACACTAGCATTCTACATAGGGATTAATAATATATACATACATATATAAATTAATGATGACAGGAAAGAAAAATAGAAAATTGGTGGCTTTCCCGAAGTGTACCGTTGGGGTTTGGGGGTTTTAAATTTTCGGAGGCATCGCTCTCTTTATCAGAAGATTAGATAAAACCTTCCAAGTGACGGCCAGATGAAATTGCAAGGAAGTTGGTGATGATGGAATAGTAGTTTCATGTAGCACCAACTGTTGTTTGGTGTGAAGATTTTTGAGGAATTTAGAGAAGAAATCTGGTCCATCAATACCATCTGTAAACTTTAACAGGATTAAAGGTTTTAACGGGGAGAAATTTAAGTTGTCCCATTAACAGGTTCGAATAGTAGTGGGCAGCCATTGCTACTTATCTCAAGTAGATGTTTCTTTGACAGAACAATAATTCCTGGGAGTACACATTGAGTGAGGGCAAGTTTTTTGATGGTAAAGGAATTTGGTGCAGCCAGGCCATACGCAATGGGTATGGTAATACAGTGGGAAACGTGTGTTAACTGGTGCAGTATCAGGTTGAAGTGGTTTTAGGTGTTTCTGTAGACAGCAAAGAAAATACTTTGTATCCTGGATGGTTGAAATAAAGTTTTTCAGATTTTTTGAGTGATACATTTGTCAAAATGAAAAAGTGGGAGAGTTGTATCCAGCAGCAGTAGAAATAATACTTGATTACTATTCATTAATGACCAACTCTGCTTATATTAACTCTTTTATTTATTTGAAACACTATAAGTAATTTTTTTGTGTGTATTATAGAATATGCTATGGACACCATCAAAACTAATTGCTAGATTAGGTGAAGAGATAAATAATGCAGACTCAATATGTTATTGGGCTTCCAAGAATAAGATTCCAATCTTTAGCCCTGCTCTTACTGATGGAAGCTTAGGCGACATGATGTATTTCCATTCTTACAGAAATCCTGGACTTGTTGTGGATATTATACAGGGTTAGTGATCTATTGCATTGTTCATAAGATAGAAGAAAATATTACATAGTTGTACCGTTATTGTTACTGAACTACTCCTGAATTTTCAGTATGACAACTGGATAATGATATTAAATTACATTCAAGAAATTGATAACAAATGTAAAGTCAAAGAAATGCTTCATAATTATTATGGGAATAAAATTCACTTACTTATCGTGCAGTTAAATTTTGTTTGATGTTGTGGTATTCAGTCCTAAGACTGGTCTGATACAACCCTCCACTCTAACCGATCTTGTACAAGTCTTTTCATTTCCGCATAACTATCACATCTTCCCTAATCTGCTCAGCGTATTCCATCCTTGTCCTCTCTCTTCTGTTCTTACCCCACACACTTCCTTCTAATGCTAATTTTACAAGACCCTCATGTCTTAAAACATGTCCTATTAATCTATCCCTTCTCTTGGTCAACATCCTCCATATTGTTCGCTTTTCCTCTATTCTGTTACAAACTTCTTTGATTGTAATTTGTTTGATAATTATAAAAAATAATTATTTGATTATTATTTTCTTTTTTATAAATCAGATCTTCGGCGTATTAACACGATGGCAGTTAAAGCAGCCAACTCGGGTGTAATAATTGTAGGAGGAGGACTTGTGAAACATCATATATGCAATGCCAACTTAATGGTAAATCCTGGAACATATTATGTATACCACATTTTGTTGATATTTATTGTGTCCTTAAACATTTTATCACTTTTATTGTAGAGAAATGGGGCTGATTTTGCCCTATTTGTCAATACAGCTTCTGAATTTGATGGAAGTGACAGTGGTGCAAGACCTGATGAAGCAATTTCATGGGGAAAAATTCGAAAGGATGCAGCTCCTGTTAAGGTAAAAATTTCCACATGTATTAACTGAAAATATCGCATATATCTAGAATTAATTTGAATAATCTTTTATATTTTGTAACAGCTCAAATCTGAAGACTGTTTTTTAATTATCATATTTATCCTAATTATTCTTACAGAAAATAATCTGATATATATTGTTGCAGATATATGCAGAAGCTTCACTAGTCTTTCCATTATTAGTTGGAGAAACATTTGCCAAACAGTATCATGCTACCAAAGAGAAGACTGTATCTGATGTGTGATAATCATTTAAATAAACATTAGAAATCAAGTGTACTTACTATTAATAGCATCAACGAATTTGCTTCCTTGCCTCATAACTTATTTGAAATAGTATACATTCCTATTGTAGCAGTAACCATGAATTTAATTGCCCATCTTGCATTCCTTTATTTAGCTATGACATTAGTGACTGATTCTAAATCAAAATGTTGAATTCCTGCCATTAAAATATAAATAATTAAAAGCTAATATAATTTTTGTATATAATAATGTATACATGTAAGCTTTTTCTGTATTTGAAATTAAAATCTTTAGGACCCTTACCCAGGTTATGATTTATTTGTATTCCTTTTTTTCATAATAATAAAAGCCAGAGAGTATACCTTTGTCACTGCTAATGAAGGGTTTGTCTTTTTTATATGTAACTGTTCTTGTGTGTTTATATCACCTCCTATACCAAACTCATTAGCCAGGGTATAGCCTCTATTTGATACTTCTCCTCTGTAATCAATTCTGTGGCCTGTATATTACCCAGTTTCTTTGAATTCATTGTTGTCTTGTGGTTACCACAGTGTTATTCAGTTTAGCTCTATTCCCCTTTGCCTTGTTTCGATATGTCCTGCACATTGTTATTTGACTGACTATTTGTTCAACTTCATCCATTACATTGATCTTCTAAATAACTCATTTCTCTTGGTGTCATAAACAGCATTGATTGTTTCATCTTTATTCATTTTATACAATATTGTTGGAACTACTACTTGATGATGGTACATACTTCAGTTCTGGCCTAATCACCACTTCCATCCACATTAAACCCACCACCATTCTGAAGACATCAAATGCTCCCACCCCTACAGCTTAGTCCTTAAAAGGAGCCGACATTACTTGAAATTGTCTATTATCCTATCTTTAATGCTTTCATTGATAGAAAATACCCCTTAGACCTTCTCCAGAAACAAATATCCCATGTCCTATCCACTTGCCAAATAGCCAAACCCAAACTTCACCAAATAAATAAACATATTGCATGTCTGTGTGCATTGTAATTGCCAGTATCAAAAAAACTCCATTTGTGTGTGTAATCACTACTTTCTTAGCTCTTTATTGAATTGAGTTATGTAGAAAACTATTATGATAGGAAAACAAACTATAATGAATGCATTTGTTTAAAATTACAAATCTTTAATATATTGAGTTAACAAATTTTTACAATAAATAAATTTCACGCATCCAACCATTCTTTCATATAAACACATTTTTTTGGATTAACCGCTCCAATTTCGTTACAAAACCTGAGTACCTAAAACAAAGGAGTAATTATACATATATCTGATATAAATAAATAAAGTAAAATTAGCATTTAAGTACATGCAATAATACATTTGAATTAATCAATAAGAACAAATAGTATTTTGATGCTATGAAATTGTGTGGCACAGCAATATACATGGCAATGTTTGAATGAAATTCTTTCTGCATTCCAACTGGGTAAGTTTCTCATTATCATCACCAGAAAACCTTCAGTCTACAGAACAACGTTTGTCTACATTTTAAAATAGACTATCCAATCATAAAAATTTTATGATGCAATTTTAGTTGACAAAAGAACTGTGACCATAAATAAAACATTTAAATATTACTGAATATATGTAAAACCTGCTCTAACATACTAGAAAAAAACAACTATAAGGAATAACTGGTTCTCATTTTTTTAAACTAAATTTATTAGGTTGTTAATAACAGGTTTTAGACAGGAAAACCGAGGTAATGGAGTGTAGTTTGGGGAAGTAAAGGAATTCTACAACTTGGGAAGAGTAATAACTAGGGATGGTAGAAATATAGTAGACATAAAGAGTAGGATAGAACAGGAAAGGAAGACTCACAAAAAAGAGGAATTTACTTACGGGTAATATAAGTGTGAATATTAATTGCTAAAAATATTCATATGGAATGTGGCATTATGTGGGTGCGAAACGAGGACGTTAGGAGCTACGGAAAGGAAAAGAATAGAAGCCTTTGAAATGTGGTGCTATAGGTGAATGCCGAAAAACAGATGGGTGGATAGAGTAATAAACGAGAAAGTTCTAAACAGAATAGGGGAAAAGCAAACAATATGGAGGACATTGACGGGATAGATTAATAGGCCACATTTTAAGGCATGAGGGTCGTGTAAAATTAGCATCAGAGGGAAGCTAAGGATAGTATACACTAAGCAGATTAGGAAGGATATGGGTTGTGCTAGTTATAAGGAATGAAAAGGCTTGCGCAAGATAGGTTAGCATGGAGGGTTGCATCAGACCAGTCTTAGGACTGAATACCACAACACACATATGCTAAAAGTCCTTGTCAGTTCGCAGTGTAGAATTGGTCTTGTGTGCCCTGCCTGTTACAAAAGGGTATAGAGTTTATGAAACCACTTACCAGATGCTAACACAACCTTCTGGAGGTTGGCTCAATTGGCCAGGGGTTACGCACCATCAGGGAAATCACCCCTGAAGACTGATGAAACAATGAATGGAAAGATAAAGAGAAAGCTTTTTAGAAAAGACCCCTAATAGAAGCAACATTTTGGAACTGGTTAGGGTGAGAGGATTAACTCAAAATAAATTATGCAATCCTACATAGCTGCTCTCCCAGTTTATTTGAGAGGCAATTTGATAAATGGAATATGTAAGACAACGAGTCCTGATAAGCTAGAAAGGAAATTAAAGATTATCAAGATGGATTTGGTAGGAATTGGTGAAATGAAGTATAGATATTACACAATAGCCTACTCTGATGCAAAGAAGAAAGTAGCGGGAATAATGATAAATAAAAGAACAAACAGCTAATATAAGAAAGAAAAATATTTGATTCTGATGGAAAACTGGAGTGCAGTGATGAGATATGACAGAGAGAAACAAAGTTTGAAACTATGGAATGTATAGATGAGGAGAAAGATATTTAGTTTTGAGAGGAGGGAAATGATAACTATCACATAGTTTCAAAATCACAAAAGGCGATCATATATCTGTACTTACTTTAAAAACAGCCCTCATATTAGGCAGATAAGAATACATTTATAACATGGCAGAGGTACATTCTTAACTAAATCATGTAGATTGCTGAGAGATGGTATAGATAGCAACTATGCATTGGTAATAGCATAATTTAACAGCAGATTGAAGAAAATAGACAGTTCAAAGAAAACTAACATATTGAAGTGCCATTAACAACGTCAAGGTTAAGATTCAAATAAACAATTTGGTTCTAGATTATGGAAAGGATTGTGAGATTGTACAGGACTGTCAAGAGTAATTGTAGAATGGTAACAGGACGACACATGAAAGTGCTTTACAGAAAACAATGATGTGGAAGTCAGCCGTGGTACTGAACGGACGTGTTTTCCTGATTGCGGAGCGATGGGCTGTGACCTTGTAGTTTACCGGGCAAGGATCGGGTGCTGGATGGGGGTAAATCGCCGCGGTCCGAGCAACAGGTCCAGCAAAGAAAACAGGCCAGCTATAAACGCTTATTATAAGTGTCTTGTTAGTAATTGGAGGCGTGGAAGTCAATCCAGGTCCAGGCGTGCAAGGTGACTCAGCAATAAAGTGCGACAGCTGCAAAAAAAACCTGAAGACTGGAATTATTTGCAGCATCTGTTTGAATTGGTTTCACTTTAGCTGCCAAAAAATCAAACGGGACCAGAAAGTCGAAAATGATTGGAGCTGTAAGAGATGTACAGATGGCAATCTAGTTGCAAACGACGTTATACAAAGCTTACGGAATGAGGTATTAAATCTAACAGCAAAACTGAACTCGACGGAAAATAAAGTGAAACTGCTGGAAGAAGAAAATAAAAAGCTGAAGACCGACCGTGAAACAAAAGTAACGAAGAAAAAATGCGTCATTATTGGAGACTCAATAATTAGGCACGTGGGGTCTGAAAATGAAGAAGTAAATGTAAAATGCTTCCCAGGAATTAGAACTCAGCAACTCCAAAGAGAAATTGTACGTTTGAAAGGAGATGATGCTGAAAATGTTATTGTTCATGTGGGAACTAATGATGTGAAGAGAAAAAACTTGGACAATGTTACGGGAGAAATGGAGAACTTAGTTAAGACAGTGAAGAAGCAGTATCCGACGGCAAATGTCGTTATTAGTGGAGTGCTTCGGAGGAGAGATGTGCACTGGCGCAGAGTAGGTGCTCTAAATGACTCTATCCAGTTAGTGGCACAAAAACTAGGAGTTTGCTATGTTGACGCAAATTCGTGGTTGAGAGACAGAAACTTTGCTCGTGATGGTCTCCACCTAAACAGAAGAGGTGCATCAGAACTGGACGCTCTTTTCTCGAGAGTGATAGCGGCGGGTTCGAGAGGACCTACAGCAGAGGTAAACAACACGACACCGCAGACGTCGGAAATCAACACGACATCGCGGATGGCGGCGGCGGCGGAAGACATCACGACATCGACGACAGCTGCGACGAAGAACGGCCTGGGAGAAGAATGACGACGGTCGATCAGCGATGCAGAGTCAGAGCGAGGATACGAGGAAGAGGGTTTCCTACGCTTTCTACAGGTAAATTGTCGCAGCGTAGTAAATAAACTCGAAGAATTTTGGAATTTGGTTGAAATTTATAATCCGGATGTTGTAATCGGTACTGAGTCGTGGTTGCAAAAAGAAATAAATGATAACGAAATATGTAGAGGTCAATACAAAATTTTTAGAAGGGATAGAGGGTCTAGGGGAGGGGGTATATTCGTATTAACAAAATTAAAATTAACTAGTTTACTACTTTGGTCAGATGTAGAAGACGAATTAATGTCCCTAGAAATAGAATCAGGAAAAGATGAAAAAATCGAGCTAATAGCATGCTACAGACCACCTGGGGATAATTATACAATTCTAAGAAAACTCCAGGAAAAAACACTGCAGGCTGGATCTTCCGGGAAAGTCATTGTGGCAGGAGATCTAAATTTACCGAAGGTTAATTGGGACGGTGAAGTAGGGAACTCAGAAAAACAAAAGCTTGTGAATAGCTTAGTTTGGGACAATGGCTTAACGCAGGTAGTCACTAATCCCACACGAAACGAAAATATACTGGATGTTTTCCTGTTAAGGCCGGAGGACTGTGTTATTAATTGTGAAATTCTTCCAGGTATGAGTGACCACAATACCGTACTTTTAGAAATAAAATGTTCAAGGGTAAAAGTCTCGGGTAGGGAAATACGAAAAATTTGGCAATATCACAAAACCGACGCTTCAGAACTACAAGCATTTCTATGGGAACAATTATCTAAATTCATGTGTAGTGGGGAAAATATAGATATCATTTGGAATAATTTCAAATACATAATAAAGGAAGCTAGAAATAGGTTCGTTCCACAGAAAATATTAAAAATAAATAACGATCCAGAATACTACACCAGATATATAAAACAGTTAAAAAGGCGCGTAAGGCGCGTGTATGCCCGTAGAAAAGTAAATACTGCAAATTCCCAAAACTTCAAAGGTTTATTAAAATTATTAGACATAGAAAAGAAAAGGGCGCAAGAGAAGTTCTTATGCAAAATAATAAGCGGTAGCCATCAGAACAACTGGGGGAAACTTTACAAATTCGTTCGCAAGCGGAAGCAAAACAATGATTCAGTGGTGGTCTTGGAGAACAACGGCTACAAGGTAACATCGGATAGGGAAAAGGCAAATCTACTAAATTCATACTTTATTTCAGTATTTAACGTTAGTGCTAACAAATTTCAATTAGAGGAAAATGATGGAAGTGCGGTACTTTTTGAGATCAAGGCGAAAGCAATTGGACAAAAATTACGTAAATTAAAAAACAACAAGTCACGGGGTCCAGATGATATATCCACAGAATTATTAAAACTTGGTGGGGAGGCAATAATTCCTTATTTACAAAGAATTTTCAACGTATCAATTAATAATTCGGCTCTTCCGGCGGATTGGAAAACAGCTATTATTATACCAATTTATAAATCTGGTAAAAGAACAGACGTCATAAACTATAGACCCATCAGTCTTACTTCAGTAGTGTGTAAGATTATGGAGCACTTATTAGCAGCCTACGTTAGATCTGAACTCGATAGAAAAGGGTGGTTTTTTAATGGTCAGCATGGGTTTCGGGAAGGGTACTCGTGCGAAAGTCAAATGATAAATCTATTTCAGGAGTTAGCAGATGAAGTAGATAATGGGGGTAGAATAGATGGGGTTATCATAGACTTCGCTAAGGCATTTGATGTAGTACCTCATGATATCCTATTGGATAAATTAAATAAAACAGGTATAGATAAAAGAGTGATACTATGGGTAGAAAAATTCTTAAGCGACAGATCGCAAAAAGTCAAAATCGGGGAACAATTTTCGGATTCAGGCGCTGTAACATCGGGAGTTCCCCAAGGCTCTGTAATCGGCCCCTTACTGTTTTTAATATTCATTAATGACTTACCGAATTACTTGAAGTCAGGGGTAAGGCTTTTCGCTGACGACTGTATCATATACAGAAAGGTAACAAACGAGGAAGACACTTTATTATTACAAGAAGATCTAGATAAAGTTAATAGCTGGGCTCTGGAAAATAAAATGAAAATTAATGGAAAGAAAAGCAGCTCAATCTCGTTTACTAAACGCACCTTGTTAAATGAGACAGAATATAGAATAGGTGGGGAACAAATTCCAAGGGTAACGAGCTGCAAATATCTGGGGATATTTTTCAACAATAGACTTGGGTGGGAGGAACAAGTGAATTTCACGGCCCGAAAAGCGTGGAATTCCTTACATTTCATTATGAGGAACTTAAAAAAGGGAAGTTCAAAAACAAAGGAGGTGGCATACTTATCTCTAGTTAGACCAATTTTGGAATATGGGGCGGCTTGTTGGGATCCTTATAGAATTAATCAAATAGAATCATTAGAGAAAGTTCAGAAAAGGGCTGCAAATTTTGTGCAAGTAGGGCCAGGTCATAGGAAGGAAAAAGTAAAACAGCTAGGTTGGGAGGTCTTGTCAGAAAGGAGGGAGAAAGCAAGACTGCATTTGCTATTCAAAGCTTATACGGGGCAAAAACCATGGATTGGAATTAGCTACAAAATGCAAAAGCCCAGTTATATAGGTAGATGGGATCACCAATTCAAAGTGAAATATAGAAAACAAAAAACAGATGTTGGCAAATTCTCATTCCTAAATAGGACTATCAACGACTGGAATAATTTACCTGTGGGGGTGTTTGGAGGAAATCCTCTTCAAGAAAATAAATTTAGGTCAAATCTGAAAAAACGTGTGAAGTGAAGTGGATATTTATTTAATATAAATGTGTTTCCGAATATAAAAAAGTGAAGTGAAGTGTTTCTCTTTTCTCTTTCAGGGCATCCACGGAACATGTTTATCTTTCTTTAGTTTATAATTATGTATATTTAATTATGTATCTGCCACCGGGCTTGCGCCCAATTGTAGATTATTAGCAAATACAATACAATATAGAAATATTAAAAAGGAAGAACACTAGATGAACAAATGGTGATCAATTTGTGTATGTAGCAGAAGGTGGAAAGGGAGGTAAGTGGTCGACTGAAGGAGGTAAAGGAATGAGAGAAGGCTGCTGTCAAGACTCTGCAAGATGTTCCTGGAAGGAATTGTGTATGAAGCTGTAGAAGGGGGTAGAACACCTCAGTGTTAACATGAGACAGAAAAGAATAAAATCTATAAATATGAAATAAATCATTAAAGGTGCTTGAAATGGTTAGTATTTTAAAGAAAACAAAGATGACAGTGATGGACGGTGAAGATTGCATAGACCTATTGATATGTAGTCAAAAATATAGCATGTGAAGAAGTTTGTGCATCTGGAAAATGTACAGGAGAAATTATATGAAAAAGTAAAGTGGACATCAAATTGAAAATTGGAATAGTGACAACATTAATTAATAAATATAAAGAGGTTACATATCAACAGGCGGGGGATATACAAAAATGAGGCAGAGGTTGATAAATTATGTATGGTCCAGAAAGGAGTAAAGGGAGCCAATAGATACATTTAAAATGTGGACTTGGAGAAGACAATATTGATTAAGCATGTAACTGGAGAAAGTGCAGACGGGTACAATAAAAGACAGGAAAGATAACTGGACTTGGCATTTGCTCAGGTATTAAGAAATACTAAATTAGAAATTTGAGGAATGATGGATTGAATATCCAAAGGGATAGAATATGACAGACTTTAGATGAACTAAAGGAAGGTGGAGAATAGTATTCAGAATGAATAGGAGACCAGGACAGAGATTCTTGAAAAGATCAGTAGGACCAGACCAGGGTATGAGAAAAGAGAGAGATGCACAGATGATGTGAATTACAGTTATTTTAATAATAATCATTACTAATTATAATCATTACAAAGTGTGTATTATTCTTATATTAATTGATAGTTACTGATAAAATGTATTAACATTGAGAAATGGTGCCATCTTAATATATACAGAGTAGAAAATGATTATTATTGTTTACACATTAAGTATAATCATTAGGCACATTAGACCACACTTACTGGGCAAACACCACAAGGGATTCGAACAATGCCCGGCGGCGGCAACAACGATTCTACAGCTCTGTATAAATGACTTCCATCAACTGAAACAGTTCGTTCAACTTTCCCATCATATAATAAAGTGTCTAATATAGTTTCCATGTCTTCAACAGATAACTGTACCTGCAAAGTAATCAGTCAACAAACAATGTTGATAATCATCATTCCAGTCTAAAATATACATACCTGTAATTTCTAGCACCAATTGAAACAGGGAGAACAATACTTATAGAAAATTCCAATTATAGATCATAAAATAGTTTTTAATCATACATAATTTTAAAACACACAAGTAATAGTGTTTAGTTAAGTTATTTATAAAGTCAAAAAACAATAAAATCATAATAATCAATTTAATTTCATTAAATAACATGTTTCTGTCCAGATATGGACCCTAGTCACTTAAAACTAACATATAAAAGTAAAAAAGACTCATGTTTATAGTCAAAATACCTTTTTTAAGTGATAGAACAGATGAATTTAAATTGGTAACCTACATTAAGAATTTTGTTTTTTTCAACAGTGTCTTCCAAGTCTATTTTAATAGTAGACAAATTATTCATGGAATTAGTTATGAGCTGAATGTTATATGTTCTGATTCATTGGGTTAATTAATTGTGTTAAGAATGTGAGTTAGGAGAAGATAAATTTGGTTTTTAGAAAACAGGATAAGAATAAAACAGGCATTTGGCATTTGTGTAGATGAGATACAGTGAAGTGTAAATCAGCCAAAGAGGCTTGGCCACAAGAGAAATTCAAAGTGGTTGAAGATTTCATTGTGAAAGGGAAAATAGACACAACTTATAGGAAAATCAAAGAAAATTTTGGACGAAGGAAAAATATTAGCATGAACATCAGGAGAGCAGATGGAGAGCCAATTATGGATGAAGAAGAAAAAGAAGAATGATGGAAGGAATATCTAGAAGAGCTGTATCACGATGGAAATTAGATCAGTCAGTAAAAGAAGAAGAAGAGGACATGGATGATGAAGAGTTGGGGGACAAAAATTTAAGGTCAACAGACCTGAGCAATTTTAAAGTGCCAGGAATTGATAACATTCCAGCGGAATTGATAAAATCATCAGGCGAAGAAGCAATAACATGGCTGTTCAGGATAGTTTGTGAAATCTACAAAAGAGGAAGAATACCAGAAGATTTGAGTAAAAACATAATTATACCCATACCGAAGAAGATTGGGTCTGATAGATGCAAACACCACAGGTCAATTAGTTTAGCATCTCATGCTTGCAAAATATTAACGAAAATTGTATATAGGAAGATGGAACATCAAATAGAATGTGAGTTAGGAGAAGATAAATTTGGTTTTTAGAAGACAGGATAAGAAAAAAACAGGCATTTGGCATTTGTGTAGATTTAGAAAAAGCATTTGGTAACATGAACTGGAACACACTATTAAGGATGTTGAAGAGCACAGTAATAAAATATTGAGAAAGAAGGCTTATACATAACCTCTACGAAGGCAGTCAGCAGTAATTATAATTGAAGATCAAGAAAAGAAAGCAATAATCAAGAAACGAGTAAGACAAGGATGCAGTCTGTTGCACGCGGAGTTTAACTTATACATAAGGCTTACACAGAATAGGTTATTATGGAGAGTTGTTTCAGACCAGTCAAAGGACCAAAACCTACAGTAATTGGATTATCTCATTTGATAGGCTATGTGATGTCATAATCTACCTTGCTGGAAATTCTATGTCTGTAGGATAGGACCTTTTTTGGTCTGAAAGGGGGAAGGAAGGAGTGTAACTCTTCTAAAGATTAACAGAAACCACTAGGCTGAAAACTACAAAATTTGATGGCAATCAGATTATTTGGGTAAGTTAGCATATGGGACAAATGTGAAGTCACAGTGCAGATGATTTAACAAAGTACCTACTTTTCGACGACCAAGTGCTCTGTCGTCATCTTCAGCCTGAAGATGACGACAGAGCACTTGGTCGCCGAAACATCACGTTTTCACCGCACCTGCACCCAAGAGGAAACCCAAGAACTATTTCTACATCAACCACACTGGAAAAGCCTCAGCTCACTTATAGTACCTACTTGGCATAAAAATGGTGAAGAAAGGAACCTAAATATTCAAAAGATTGACTGAAAACTTCTCTGGGGTGAACACTGCTGAACACCAAAATTTGAAAGTTATATATAGAACACGCGATTAATAAAGTTAAAACGGAATATTGAAAAGGAATCACTGCAAGGAGAAGAAATAAAAACCCTAGACTTTGCACATAAGGGCAAAACTTATTAGTTGCAGTGTGTTCCACAATGCCCAGTATATACTTCATTAATAATCATTCATTGATTTACTTCAGAATGTTATAAGGGAAAGGCTAGGAATTAGGAACCTTTTACATGATGAAGCACTTCTGGTGGGGTAAAATACAAGAAAATATAGCAATAAAACCATATGCCAGCCAGGGGGCAGTTGAGAAGCTCAAGTTCTTTGAGTGAAAGGATCTGAGCAGCTAGCCAAAAAAACTCATCACTCCAGCCACCCTTGGTTTTTGAACAGGTTTGATTCAAATGTGCCAAACAGCCCAGCACCAGGAAAAGTTACACTATTTTTTACTTTCAGAGATGTAAAACATGTTAAACAGCCCTGATAAAGAATTTACTTTTGTCTCATGCGATGTTCCATTTTTTCCTTTCTTTTTTGCATTAAGAGACATAAGTTTTTTATTTGAATTAATAAAGGTAATTAAAAGTAATTACTTTGAATTCACTAGTGCTTATCCATACCATTAATCCCATCAAATTAAATAAATAAATCAATTTAAACCCAAAGTCACCTGAGTGTATATATTTAAATTTTGAAAATATGTGCATTGGAACTATATTGAAAAAATAAAACAAAATCTCAATTATGTAAAATGAATAATGATTCAGTTTAATATACAACTTAAACCTGCTGAATGCAATCTATACTCAACTACACATTTCCTTTGAAAAGGTACCAAAATTAAAGGCCTAAAGTAATGATCACTATTTGTAATTTCCTACTTCTTAAATTATATTTACTGTACATAAAATTTTTAAATACTAAAATAAAGTACCTTACTTATGCCCAAATCACTAATATATTTCCAAACATCTTTTGATGATGCATAGGAAACATTTCTTGACGCTATAGGTCCTCCTTTACAATCTTTACTTGATTCTGATTTCTGTTGCAGAAAACGATAGCATTGTTGATTCAATACATCAACAAACTCTGCTTCAAAATCTTGATCACAATACCATGCTCCCCCAGTTATGGATCGATCAGGCTCCAAATTAAAAAGCATATAAACTTTCTTCTTACTAGCCTGAAAATTATTGTATTCCATACACAACAATTCAAAATATACATATAACTAGACATTTTAATGCAATACTTACTGCAACAGACTTCACTGCTTTAATCAGTTTTTTGTTTTCTAAATTCTTCAGAATTTTATTAAGTTGTGTAGGTATGAGATTACTTTTGTACCTAATATCTCTTATCCATATTCCCTTATTACCAGCTTCTTCAATAATGCTGTAAACAATTTTCTCTTCATTATCAGCTCCTTTAATCTTTTGAGCTTTTGTTGGGTCTTTCAATTTATAAATAAGAGTTCCTCCTTGATTGAATAAATCAAAGAAACCCTAAAAAAATATTCCATATAAATGTTTATTATATGTTTAAATACAAAAGTTTACATGCATCCAGGGCTACAAGTTATCTTATCAGGATGGTATTTAGATATAATTAAGTGAGAATCTATATTTTCCCTCTCACAATTTCTGACACAACGTGACACATATCTCAAATTTCTTAATTAAAAACAAGATTTAAAATCAGTTACCTGAGCCAGTAACTTATTGATTAACACAGCCCTCTTTTCTGGTGGCAAGTCTGGAATCTCTTTCTGAATATCTTTATCAGAAATACCTTTAGGGGAGCCTTGAGCTAGAGCTATTACCCTATAAGTTAATGAAATAATATTTATAAAAATGTGAAAATAATCTAACATAATATTATTAATAATATATAATTAATGGCCAAAAGTTAGAAATTAAATCATTTAATTTGAATTGATATGCTTTGTTCCCAACTTTTGGGACCTCCTCAATTCATTCTACAAAAATGTTATACAATTAAATATTCACTTAACATGGTGACAATCATACAATAAATAAGTGTAAAAAAAATAATATTTTTATAAAGTAACTAAAAAATATGCAATTAAGGGAAATAAATAGCTATAATCAATTTTTAAATTTAACAAAGAAGTTTCCTTACATTAAGAGAGAAATTTAGTTTGAAGTTAAAAATATTTTTGTTTTGTTTTTATGATAAACTAATTTACAGTGCCACTTATAGTTTTTGGAGTAGTAATTTTAAATGGTTGGCATAATGCAATATCTTGTCCCACACTGTGCCCAAATGCGTGCTCACGCAATTCTTCTTTGTTTCAGTTTTTTTAATCTTTATCAATTAAATGGAGATCAGATTTTACATGTCTTTATAAATTTATTTAATAAATGATAACAATATGTATTATGCTGATTGAAGAAAACTATGATTAAAATAGTTGATGGGAAGTGAAAATTAATACATAATTTATACTCAAACTGTAAATAATGGATTTCTTCAGTTACTTATATGTCCAAATTATTAGGGCAGAGCAGTCGTTTGCTACTTTGATTGGTATATAGAAAATCTCCATTTATTTTTAAACCCAGGAACAACAGTCTTAAATTCTGTCTGAACACCATGAGGAACATACAGCAAATAAATAGCAGTTTAATTTTACTGAAACTGTAACCAGTTCTAATGTTTGATAATACCGTAAGCTTTTTATTAATTTATAGAAGTGAACATTCTTCCAAACAACAGGCAATATTGAATTTCTTTTAATAGAGAATTTGACATATAAAATGTTGAACCTAATTTTCCAACAACTTTTGCTTTGAGCCCATCCTTACATATATTATACTAAATGTACAATAGCATAAAAATTATAAAAATAATTGTCACATTTGCCACAGTAAAATCGCGTGATAAAAATCTACACATGAAATTAATAATATTGTGGGATTGTGCCACTACATTACTGTCAACATACAGGCTGAAAGAATGATTAAAATATACTGATAAATACCAGAATAGTTTCTAGCATGCACATAATTAACAGTTAAAAAATAAAGGACAGTGTAAGATCTATTGAAAACTCATTGTTAATAGAAATTCGCTTTATTTGGTGCGCTGAACTGTTTTACGTTTTTAATGATTAATTTACCTATGCTCTAATTCTAACGAACTGTCATCCTTTTTACTGCTGCTCTCTGGTTCTGCCGACATCGTAACACGTTTATGAATTGTTCTTGCTTCTCAAACTTCAATTGACATGTTAATGCTGTATGTTTTAGTCTGTCGAAGTGCTTTTTCTTTTCATGTATATAAAAACTTTTTCATAATATGAAAAGTTTATATCTACATTGTCGATGCTAGAAATCGAGATAGTGGGCTAGTCCGAAAATACTCTTTGGGGAAACTTAGCGTACGCACTGAAATCAAATCGTACGTATAGCAAATAAAATTATTTTACAGTTTTATGGGGTAACGATGAAAATCGAATCTGTTATGAAATCTAAAGCGTAAAGTAGGAAGCGCGTTGCTTATTCTGCCCTCACATTGGATAGTAGTGTTACTATTAGAATTACATATCTATATATATAAATATTGGAATAAGTACGACAGCAAAAATGTAAATGAAACTTCCTCTGTTAAATTCTTAGGTCTCTTAGTAAATAATAAATTAAATTGGACTGATCAGATTAATCAATTACTTAAGAAACTCAGCTCAGCTACATATGCTGTCAGAGCAATGTCCACCTTCAGTGATTTAAAAACAAGAAAATTAGTATACTTTGCATATTTTCATTCTATTTTATCATATGGTATTATATTTTGGGGCAACTCAGTAGGCATAGATAAGATTTTATTAGTCAAAAACGTGTTATTAGAGCAATATGTCAGGTTTCCTCACGAACTTCTTGCAGAACTCTGTTCAAAAAGTTAGGTATTTTCACTTTGACGTGCCAATACATTTATTCATTGATGTTATTTTTAATCACAAATAGGCACTTATTTTTGAATAATTCTGATATTCATCCCTTCAATACAAGGAACAAAAATAATCTGTATAAAAAATGTAAAACATTGTCAATTGCACAGAAAGGTGTGCATTATTCAGGGATATCCATCTTCAACAGACTGCCGCATAGAATTAAACAGTTGTCCGATAATCAAGGTAAATTTAACACTGAATTACGCTCATTTTTGCTTAGCCACTCCTTCTATTCAATAAAGGAATTTATAGAAGAATCGGAGAAGAGTAATTTATAATAGTTTATAATACAAAAATTTGTTATAAGTATATTTTTCTTTTATACAATAAAATAATGTAATAAATGTACACCCTGACCCATTCCACATCCTTGAAGCTTAGCTTCTTTACAGGATCTACGGAATATGATTATTATTATTATTATTACGGTTAGATGAAATTAAAGGATGATATTGCAGTCCATAAGACATGAAAACCTCCCATTTTCGTAATTTGAAACTCCATATATCTAAGCCCACTATCGTAGTTTGGAACAATGATTTCATTTATGAGAATAGCTTTGAAATTAAAGGAATGAATTTCCTACGAGGATCAGACGCAGTTAAACCCTCAATTTTGTCATTTTTACCAAATTCTTTCCAAGAGTAACACGAAATTTGGAATAAAAATTATCCCGCTTTTAATATAATTTGGATAGAAGCTTTTAAGAAAATAAAGTCTAAATAGTAATTTTTTTTAAATATTTCACAATTTGAAAAATAATTAAATTTACCTCCAGAGGGCTTTATCGTATACAGAAGTATGAAAACTACACTTGTATCACTTAGAAACTATTGTAGAGGTTGTCAAAGTTTCAGAAAGTTTTAAAACTAACTGAATGAAGACTAAAGTTCATATGCTATTTTAAAAAGTGTGCTGATTTTACTTTTTACAACATTCTTTACTATTAAATCAATTACGTCTGATATTAAAATATTAAATGAAATAATTTTCTACACTTTTTTCAGACAATTTTTTATTTTTAATCAAACAACGCATATTAGCCCCTTCATCAGGTGTTTTACACTGTCAAATTCTTGTTATGTCCAAATTAAAAATTTAAAGTATTATAAAATTATTAAATATTATTTAAAGAGAGCTCCGAGGCAGCACCAAGACACTTGATTTGCAGCTTGTAACATTTTATAATACGTTAAATTTTAAAAAATTGGATGTAACAATAATTTGATTGCGTAAAAAAACGAAAAATGTGCGAAAAATTCTCTGGAAAATGTCAAAAATTATTGCATTTTAATATTATTTTATATTTCGTGCCCCCTCCCTCATTCCTACATAAGCATTTCTTTAGATTCTGTTTAGATTACCGCACGACTTTCAGTTGTATTCAAAACTTCACAGAAATGTTATTTAAAACAAAATGAGGTGAAAAATTAATACTAAAATGAGTCTCAACCGTTAAAATAGTAGTAGATGTAGCATTTCAATTTCAGAATGTTTTGTGTAGTCAAAATGGGGTGGGGGGAGCGGTTTCTTCGTTTTACACTTGTTCAATGAACGTGTTTTATTTTGTGCCGGTACAGGTCAAATATATTTTCAAAGTTATTATTTGGGAGAATGTACGAGATGTGATAAAAATAAAATAATGGGAATTTTTTCAATTTTTCGGGCTTTAAAAATCCGATTTCAAATATTTTTCAATTTATTGGTGAAAAAGTTCCTGAAGCATGTTGGCAGCCATTTTTATTGTTTATTTTATTGTTGACAGTCGAAAAGGTTGAGTGTGTTCCTATGCTCAGTGTTTCTGCTTTCTAAAAATGGATCAAAGAATTTCCATAAATTTTGCCTGAAAATAAAATATAGAGCAGTTTTTCGGGAGTAATTGACTACATAAATGGCTATCCAGAAACTGTCAACCCACCTTAAATAATGTAACGAATTCTTGTTCCTTTTGCAAGATCGTTGGTCATTGTCTCGTTGATGAACGCATTCCTTAAGACGCTTGCAATACAGGTGAACAAACTCGGCATTAGCGAAGGAATGCAGACATATACTAACATTTCAGCGGTCTAAATTCTAGGGCAATGATCCACGCCGCATCTTTAAAAGTCCCCGACACCACGAGTTCGGGCGAAGCCGATTACGTACAGCTTGGCCGCAAGCTATCGTTCGCTTCGCCGTTAGATTTCACCCTAACAGTCTTCCTTTCCTAACTGCACATCTGTGTTTTAGCTGGTAAAAACCTTCAAATTTCCAAATTTTACCTAATCAGACTCAGGGCACCTACCACACACTGCCAAACTTTCCTGACCTTTCTCGCATCTTTACAACCCTTCGAGATAATCCTCACATGTCATTTCCTTTCTACTTTCCGAACCAGCATCGATTGAAGAGCCAAGGCCAGATTTTGAAACATCGAGAAACTTTTCTTTTTATACGGCTCCCTGAGTATCTACAATCTCAGGTGAACACGTGACAATAGCATGGGAAGTAAATTTGAAAGTGAGGATGCGGAAAGGAGGGGAAGGCAGCCAAGGTTTAACTAGGGCCCCCAGGCTATACTTTAAGGATACTACGCTACATTCGCCTCAAGAAGATGTAGAGGAAACCCTAGAAATTCTGTTGGGCTATTGGTTTCTTTTCTCACACTCTTCCGAATCACTGTATTTGCAATGTTAACTTTTTGGTAATCTGCTATGAGTAAGACTAGAGTCTACGAGTGCTAGAGACGTTTCAAATACTCGTCAAAACGCGATAGCTAATATATGAGAAGTGAATAATTATAATAATTTATATAAAGAAATCATGAATGTAGCGACGTGATGAAAGTGTTGTTACTTATTTTACTTTCAAGTCAAAATCATTAAAAAAAAGGCCATATAATAATATAGTTTAGAGCAAAACATATCTCACACTCATCATTGTAATATGTGTACATATAGCAACCGTTGGGGTAATACACAATACTAGCTAAATAATAATTTGGTTTTCTCCTATATTCACAGTCGTTCGTTTAATTTACTTTCAACCATAAAAACATTTTTCAGATTAACAAAATACAATCCTGAAGTTGTATAACTAATAATCTTTACCCGTAGTATTTTATGTGTCTCTTACTTTACAGATGATTAGGAATATATTTATATCAATTGTATTCATACGCAGTTATATTAGTTTTTGATATTGAAAACTAAATGCAGTTAATTGTAGGTTGACATAAAATAGTTTATAATAAACATTTGTAATTTCATTTCATGATGTATGCTATTCCTTCAAGCGAGGGCTACAAAATTAATAATAAGTATATGTTTAAAAAAACGCATCTCGTTGTAAAAGACCCTGCATCGAAACTTCTGGCGCCTCCGATACGCTACGCCACTGAGAAAAATACTTTCTTGCTAACTGTGTGTGATAACTTGGTGACGAATTATTCCGCTTTTAAAAACTGTACTATATTGGAAAATATGTAGACGGAATTGGAAATATAACACCCAACGTATCGGGTCATTTGCCGCAGAATATTACTATCGCTGTTATAGTCGTAAAAACAGTTGTTTGGGGTGATGTTGCAAGTAACAAGTCACGAGCTGCCTCTGTAGTGATTTAAAGGGAGTCAATGCAAACATTTTTCCATGTACCATTTTTGTCAGAGACCCTTCGTCATTGCTCAACTTGAGAAAAGAGGACAGAGGAATAGAATTCGTTAAGTGCGCCTCATCACTGCCATCAGACAAATACATGAATGGCAAGAAGAATGGTACAAACAAAAATCCCATACTGTTCTGTAGCGAGTTATTAAGTATAGGCGCAATTAATTCAAACTGAGATTTAGACAGTGAATCGCGTGAGTAATCATGAGTTGTTGAGTACTACCATGTGGAATGTAAGGAACGTCCAGACCCCGGGGTAGAACATCTGGAGGAAGTGAATGACAGGCCTGCAGAATCGCCAATGTAAAGGTAAAGGAGCGGACCCCCTATGGCGCCGGGTCTCTGCAGAATCTTCGGACACACACCCCTGACGGACAACAAAACATGCTCTGGCGATGCAAAGTTGTGGAGTTTTTGTGCCTTTAAGAAGTGCGACTTCCCAAAATTATTTAAAGGGCATGAAAGCGGAGATGAGGGGCAGTCGCTGGCATAACTTTGAGGACGACACTACAGATAGCAGTCGCCATCATTCGATGGCAAACCACAGAAGCCGCCAGGGTCCATGAGAAACCAGACAAGCTGATTACACGACGTCGCAAAGGGGAAATACTAGATAAGTTCCAGTCATGGTAGTCCTTAACATTCTCGTCATTACGCAGACATCGTAAATCCGTCATTTCTCCGACCAAATTTATCCCACGGTCAACACGAGATTTTAAGATTTCATAGCTGAGTAGCCAGTGGCAGAACATAATGTATTGAGTAGGGTCGGTCCACCAAAATTTGTTATAAATAAATTTCTATATTCTTTACGCCTTAAATAAGAATTATTTAACTCCCCTCCCTTATACAAAATGGCAAAATGGACATCCACTCTGGCGCCCAACAAATTAAGAGAGTACGCCACAGTTCGTTAACAGAAAATGTCTCTTGGAAGCTGTACGTGGGTTTTCATCAGCCCAGAAATGCTGGTTGTGACTACTGAACAACTCCTTGAAAATGTGGCCTCACCAGAAAACAAAAACAAGCTCCCGAATTTGGGTTTGTAGAATCGTGTCCAGCGACGTTGATCATAATTTAGATTCTCAATTTTTTTTCTCAAATTGCGCAATAAAGAAAAATAATTATCAAGACGTTCGCTGTAGTTTCCTTATATTGGCACTATTATGTTACAAGTGTTTTGTTTTTACAAGGGAAACTGTGGCAATCCTTCATGAAAACCTATCGGTTAGTACAAGACGAAGTCGAGATTTTCTCCGCCCCGCATTACTTCTGGGTAGAGTCGAGTCTGTTTATACCTCACGGCTACTCTTACTTTTCTTCTTTGAACGTTAAAAATAAAATATTTTATTTAGATTAGATTTAATGCCGCAGAATGAACATGTGTATAAATCGTAATTAAAGCAATGCATTTGCACACTTCATTTGTTCAATGTCGAATTAATCGATAAATAATACTCGGTAAGCGTCCGGACGTGTTCTTAGGTGGGTGCGCGTGCTCAGTTTCTCCAAAAATGTAGGTAAATTACATCATAGTTTTCTGACTTAAATATTTACAATAAATAAAAACGGCCAAAAAGTCAGCATTAAATATATAACTATTTATTAACAAAAGCGACGTTTCATCTCCATTTTTAGCAAAACATCCTATTTACTCCTTGGCTCCCTCGGTCCTTTCTCGTGGAATTTACTCCGCGATGACCTGGAAATATATACTTAAATGTCATCGTTTGATTTAGACATTCGTACATAACATATGAAAAATTGCCATAAAGGCTACCAAACTCTATGGGTTCAATATACATACAAATACACGCGCATTCAAAAAGTACAATTACTGTTGCATCTTCTTCGCCTTCCGTTACGATAATGGCTGGCTTGCTGCTTCGGCCAAACCCTGTGTACTAAGGGGCTATTATAGGATGGGGGGCGGATAATTAAAATGAATAAATGTATGTAGACATAGATTTCTATGGGCGAATTAATGTAACATTAGACAAACATTTTGATACGTTACAAAGTTCGGCAATGGTAGGTTCCTGTTTACCTTCTTCTCAGGGTCATAAAATTACCTAACTTGACCAAATTTGAGCCTTTAACATTACGCTCCTAATAGGGATTCAGAACAGAATCGTGAGGAGGACGGATAGCCACTAAAAATAAATTGATATCAAGTCTCAGCAGGGAACAATTTTACAGCAGTATATAATGATGGACAGGTTTTATTGTTGGAATGGATGGAGAAGTTATTGTTAATTATAATAATGACCTTATTCGAGAGAGGTGGGGAACGCACTGTCCAGTTTGTACATGAGTGTTTTCAGCAAAGGACCCACGCTGCACTGACGTCCTGACTCGCCACTCGGTATAAGAATCCTTCATACATTTTCTTAAAATGTAAAGGATATATATATATATATATATATATATATATATATTCTCCGAAATTAGCCTTGACCCTATACTTCGGTTTAGTTTAACAATTTATTATAAAACCGTTAATTTTATCTGATTAGTAACCTGAAATTTTCGTGGAGGAATATGACGTCACGATAAAGTACAAGAGTGGACGAAAATATCAGGGTGCAGACTCTCTCTCCCGAAACCCTGTCGACGACGAAGAAGCGAAGACTGAGATCCTGGATTGTCTTAACTCTTCTAATTCTAATATTCCTGTGGAACAGAGAAAGGATCCGAAGTTGAATGAGATAATACGAGCTTTGAACTCTTCCTAAGGTGTGAAAGGGGACTTCGAAATAATTAATGACGTACTACACAAGAAAAATTATGACTCATTGGGAAGAAGATGGTTGGTAGTCATCCCCAAGCAACTGCGTCTAGAAATTCTGCGGGAGTTCCACGACGCACCCACCGCTGGTCATCTAGGAGTCGTCAGGACGTATGACAGAATCCGTCGGCGATTTTATTGGCCGCGACAACTTAAGGACGTCAGACACTATGTAAGCCACTGCAGAGAGTGTCAGAGAAGAAAGACGATTCCCCAACGACCACCTGGGCGACTACTGCCGATTCCTCCGGCCGACGCACCATTTCAACGCATTGGAATTGACCTGCTCGGAAGATTTCCAACATCATCCCGGGGAAACAAGTGGATTATTGTCTGCACCGATTACTTATCTCGGTTTGCCGTCACAAAAGCCATAGCATCGGCGGAAGCTTCCGAGATCGCCACCTTCGTCGTCGAAGAAATATTACTTATTCATGGAGCTCCAAGAACCATAATCACAGACCGTGGGACGGTATTTCAGTCTAGAGTAATACATGAGATAAATAAACTGTGTGAAATAACGCAACGAATGACGACTGCTTACCATCTTCAAACAAAAGGGTTTAGCGAGAGGTTAAACAAAACATTGGCCGACGTGTTGTCCATGTACACCGACGTCGATCAGAAGAACTGGGACGCCGTACTTCCATTCGTGACGTTCGCCTACAACACAGCCAAGCAAGAAACAACGGGATTCACACCATTTTTCCTGGTTCACGGTCGCGAGGCAAAAACAATGGACACGATATTACCTTTCATCCCGACGATGTGAATGACCCTTACATTGGTCACTTAGTAACGAGGGCCGAAGAATCCCGACAACTATCACGCATACGTACGCTCCAAGCTCAAGAGAAGGACCGACAACGATACGACGCAAGACATCGTCTAGTTTTGTACCAGACAGGGGATCTAGTCTGGATCTTTACTCATATTTGCAAAGTCGGCCTCTCGGAAAAGCTACTCAAACGGTACTTTGGTCCGTACCGTGTGTTACGACGTTTATGCGACGTCACATATGAGGTCGAGGATTATGATCTTAATTCGAGACGCAGAAAGAGCCGTGACACCGTCCACGTCCTGAGGATGAAGCCGTACCACGAACCCGACGCTCAAAGAGAGGTTGAAGATAAAACGCGACCCGACGACGACGCGGAATTTTACGGGGACGAAGATGTAGGAATGGCGACTGCCAGCCCAAGACCAGGAAGAACTGGATCACCTTACGTAGGGCCAACGACGAGATCTAGAGGACTCAGGGCAACTCAGAACTAACAGCAAGACGCTGTTTTTCCAAAGGAGCGAGCGATACCACATCTCAAGACCTGCAGTGATGGCAGAGGGGTATAGAGCCGGACTGCAGACACGTAGACTCGGGCTCGCGTCCCACCCGATGCAACCATTTTTATTTGTTTACTTTATTTACATTGTTTGCCTTTACTTTCTAGTATTTTGTTTCGAGAATTTTCTGCTTCTGGAATATTCCATGTCTGTATAAATGGTACTGGATTCCAAATCGGGGTGTCTTATGCAGTACGAGCTTTGTACAGAATTCGCCGTTAAATAAACGCATATAACTTCTACGTGTGTGTGTTATTGAATCTCACGGTCCCCCAGAAAAGTTTAAGCTTTTTGTTAGTGATTACATTCACCCAGATGATTTTCAGAATTCTCCTATAGCCCCACATTTCAGTCTTCTTTTCCTTTCTGCAACTTCTACCGTCCACGTTTCGCAAGCATATAACTCCACATGAACATTTTTGCAATGATTTCTTAACATTCACACTTATATTACCCGTAAGTAAGTTCCTCTTTTTTTTGCGAAATCCTTCCTTGCCTGTGCTGTCCTACTACTTAAGTCTACTATACTTATACCATCCCTAGTTATTTTACTGCTTAACCTTCTTCAAAATGTCCCTTCCTAATCTAATATCCTTTGTTATTCCTCTGTTTCCCATACTACACTCCATCACCTTGGTTTTCCCTCTATTAATCCTCATGGTGTACTCTTCCTCCAGGACCACGTTCATGCCATTTATTATGATTTCCAAGTCTTCTTCTGACTCCTCTAATACTGCAATACAATCGGCAAACCGCAGAGCTTATATTTTTTCTCTTTGCAGTATGATTTAGTTTCCATATTCCGTTTTAACTATCTGTATCGCCTGTTCGATATAAAAGTTAAAGAGCATGGGCGATAGTCTGCATCCTTTGCTTACTTCTTTCTTTTCTTGCCCTTCAATTCTAATTACTGCTGACTGTCTTCTATAGAGGTTATAGATAAGCCTTCTTTCTCGATATTTTATTCTTGTCCTCTTCAAAACCCTTAGTAGTGTGTGTTCCAGTTCACACTATCACATGCTTTTTCTAAATCTACAAATGCCATGAACGTAGGCCTGTTTTATCTTGTCCTGTCTTCCATAATTAGATATTATATTGCTATTCTTGTCCCTATATTTTCCTAAAACCAAACCGATCTTCTCTTTGTTGTTTAATTGCATATACCTCGTGCAATAGGTCGGCGCCAAAACCGTGTGAAACAGGTGTTCAGCCCTGTGCCAAAAACAACTAGCGCCGAAACGTCCTAATTTTTTCCCACGACCAAGCGGCAAGGACTCCCTGCACCAAAAAATGCATAAACAAAGGTCGACGACAATATGAATTCCATCACTAATTGATTATTTAATTTTAAGAAAAGGATGCGTGTATGTTTACTTTTTTATATAAAAATCTTATATTAACATTGATCAATCCCTGCTTAGAGAATATTCGGCTAGCAAATAATACGTGAAGGGAGTGTTGATATAGTTATTTAAAATCATAATTTATTTTTTTGCCACGTTGATCACTTTTTGGAAGGAAATAATGACTAACAGGTTCACAAGATTAATGGATAGAGGTAGAGATAATGTATTTGTGTCTATTTTCCAATTCACAGCGATATCTTCAATTGCTTTGCATTTCTCTTGGAGCCAAGCATTTATGTAGTTTTTGTCTATCTCATTCTTCAGAAATCTGCACTGCTCTTTACAATTTTCATCTCTTCATTTTTTATATTACACCTTTCATCAATTGTTTTTAGTATCTCTTATGTTATCCATACTTTCCAATGGGTCCCAGCTACTGATCCTATTTTCCGTAAACTGCTCTAGTAATTTCTTCTTTCAAAAGTGTCAATTTCTCTTCTACATTGTTTCTCTATTAGTCTACTCTTGATTTCTTCTTTGAAACTCTGAAGCACCTCATGTTGTTTCAGTTTTTCTAATTCCCATCTATTTCCTTTAATTCCTTTCTTTGAGTTTCATTTTCAGCCTGTGTTTCATTATCAACACAGTATAGTCAGAGATCACATCTGCTGCACGGTAGGTTTTGCAGCCCAAATTTCTATGAGTCTCACCATTATGTAGTCCAATTGGTACCTGTCATGTCCCCCGCGGTTATTGAACCAGGTGTCACGTGTTCACCTGAGGTCATAGGTCCCCAGGGAGCCGATAACAAGAAAGGTAGAGGTCCTTTATTAATGTTTTGATGAACAGAGTCTGGCCGTTACTTCGCTTTCGAAGTTGACAAGGAACGGGAAATGAAGGTGAGATATTAAGTTTATCTCCAAGGGTTGTTTAGATGGAAGAAATGTTGAGGATAGGTTGGTAGTGTAGATGGATTCATCTAGGTTTGCTTAGGTAAAACTCGAGAGGTCGCAGTAGTTACCAATCAAAAAACAGTCAATATCATACACTGTAAGGAGAGGGGAAAAAGGAATGGAAGACTGTTAGGGTGAACTCCAGGGAAGTGAAGCAGCGCCTTCGGCTAGGCTGAGCATGAAGGACTCCAGGAAAGTTGAAGTGGGAGCCTATTTAAAAGGTTTATCAAAAGGGTCAAGGTTCCGAGAGCTGACACGCATTCTGTCATCAAATACTCCTTCGCTACCGGGTGAACGTCCTGAATTGCAGATGTATCAAAGAATGCATCAAGTAACACAGGCAAATGATCTCCATGATTCATAGGCATTTTTCGCTACTAATTTGTGTTCCATGCAAAATTCTACTAGCCTTCTCTCCTTTGATTCCTTTCACAAAGTCCATAGTCTGCAACTACAAAACTCTCTCTTCCCATTCCTATTACCCATTATAATAAAATTTTTGTTTCCTGTGACAAACTTCAATATTTCTTCATAGATTTTCTCAATCTCCTCTTTCTCTGAGGCGCTTGCGGGCATGTAAACTTGTTTTATTGTCATTGGCTGTGGTTTCATACCTTTCATGGTAACTAACCTTTCCTATGTTTGTCATAATAACTTATTCATTCAGGGATGTATTAACAAATTGTATAAATGGGAAAGATGTTAAATGAAAATAAGTGTGTGCATTACATTCAGTGATCCTTTTAAATATTACCGAACATTAATTATACATAATTTGTTGTAGTGCACAAATATTGGCCAAAATAACAGAACATACACGTTTCTAACTTAAAACAATTCTCTCAATTGAGATTATTCTGTCTTAAGATAGAATTACATAATCTGTTTTCCAAAGTGATAAACTTCAATATTGTCCAAACAATGCATAAATAAAATTTAATGTGCATAAAAAAATAAGCTTTTAGAGTCACAACTGAATTTAATTTTTAATATACACACTATATTTTTTGGCTTATAACAGGACCATATTACTCTGGATATATCTGTAAGTTTTACAACTATTTAGTTTATAAACAACACCTAAATAGTTGCCCAATTTACAGACACATTCGGATGAATATGGCTTTGGTTATAGGCTAAAGCTACCAATTGCATATAATGTTTAAATAAATGCAATTGTGTCAACTGTATAAAAAAATATTTTTCATGAATGTATATTGTTGTTGTGGTTTTCAGGTTAAGACTGCTCAGATGCAACCCTCCATGCTAACTTATCTTGCACAAGCCTTTTCATTTACTTATAACTAGCACAACCCACATCCTCCCTACCCTCTTTGGCATATTACATCCTTGGCCTCTCTCTTCTGTTCTTACCCCACACATTTCCCTCTAATGCTAATTTTACAACCCTCGTGTCTTAAAATGTGGCAATCTGCTTCCTAACACATTAGATACAAATTTTCTTGTATAGCATTTTCAGTAAATACTGACATATATGGATTTTTTAGTGCACTATTATTTTTTTGTCATTGTCTCAATTTTAAAAATAATAATATATTTCTATTACAGAGATATTAAGATTTCCTAGCTTTTAAGGAAATCATTTTGAAACATACTCTTTTGTTTGTGAAGAAATGGCAGGAAGGAGCAATACAACTATTTCCTGATAAAATATTAATCGGAGAGGTAAAATGTTGGAATTGCTTAATTCCTAAAATGGCACAAGTAGTCTTTGATATAATGAGTTGTAAGAATTCCCCACTCCCTAACAAGCAATATGTCAGGTGTCGTAACAATAATTGAAATAGAGAATGAATTAAGAAATAATTAACTGTCTATACTTCTCCATGACGTCATAGCCTTCAGCTTCAGTTATCATACAGTAAAAATAAATGTGTTCTGGTATTCAGTCTCAAGACTTGGCTCATGCAACCCTCAGTGCTAACCTATCTTGTGCAAGCCTTTTCATTTCCGCATAACTAGTACATCAATCAGCTTAGCGTATTCAATCCTCTTCCTTCTAATGCTAATTTCACAAATCCCTCATGTCTCAAAACGTGGCCTATTAATCTATCCCTTCTCTTGGTCAACGTCCTCCATATTGTTCACTTTTCCCCTATTCTGTTCAGAACTTCCTCTTTAGAGATTTTATCTACCCATCTGATTTTCAGCATTCGCCTATAGCACCAATTTCAAAGGCTTCTATTCTTTTCCTTTCCGTAACTCCTATCGTACGTGTGTCGCACCCATATAATGCCACACTCGTACGAAACATTTTTAGGAATGATTTACTAATATTCACAATTATATTACCCGTAATTACATTCCTTTTTTTCACGAGTCTTCCTTGCTTGTGCTATCCTACTCTTGATGTCAACTACACTTCTACCACCCCTAGTTATTACACTTCCCAAGTAGCATAATTCCTTATCTTCCATCAAAATATCCCTTCCCAATTTAACACCCTTTGTTATTCCACTGTTTCCCATACCTCCATTACCTTGGTTTTCCCTCTATTAATCCTCATTTTTCTCCAAGACCACGTTCATTCAATTTCTTATGGTTTCCAAGTATTCTTCTGACTCCCCTAATATTATATCATTTTAAAACATATTGTGATACTAACAAATGTTATACTTCCAACATATGTCTAGGTTCTTATCTAATGTTTCAATTTTTGAATTAAAGGTACAGTACACTTTCCCCAAGCAAGTCATGTTAAAATATTATCATATACTCCAATACTTGTCCATACAAGAAACAACTTAAGGCCAATATTTTCTTCAAACAAACTGCCCATTATTTGTTCACAAAATTAATTTTATCCAGCTATTTTGACATTTGTTCCTAATTCATGTGAATAATAGTACTTCATAACAATACTATTTGAATTCATATACTAGTCAAGTAATTGTAAAGAAAGCTAAAAAATCATCATGAGACAAAAATGGGCTAACAACCACTTTGGTACAGTCATACCCCTCAGCCCCATCGTTTGTCTCTCTCTACTGTGATGTTATACAACTATCCCTAGAATTAATTCAAAAACGCTCACTCAACCCACAATCGCCCTGTGTACAAGGCTGAAAAAGCTGACACTATCCACAATCACCCCATATTTTGCAGATACAATTAAATTAATTCATGCTAAATAATTTAAAAAATATATTGAATATTTTTGTAAACATATTTAGTTTGTATAATGAGGATGCAGCTCATGAAACAAGTTAATTGAATACAATTTCTCCTGGGCCTTTAAAATTTAATACAAAATCATTAAAAAAAATTAAATTCTTATGCCGTTTTAGATACAATATATGTACCAAAAGAACAAACACATTGAGATAATTAAGCTGAATAATTAATTCAATATGTATAACTAATAAATTCTATTGCCTCTGTCAAGTGAATGACATACTAGCCAGGTCAATATTTTGACACTCTGATAATAGCTGAAATACAGATTCATAAATACAGCCAACTTTCCTTAAAAAAAAAATCTGGTATATTACTTAAACATCAGACATTTATTTTACAATGCTATGAAAAAAAAATTGAACAATAACCAACTGAATAGAGTATAGTTACAAAGCTATTACACTACAAATAAAATAGTAACCAAGAGTTGAGATTACCTAATATTTAAAAAAAAGTTTTTAAAAACCAACCTCTAGCAACTATTGTGCAGCTTTTTTGATTAAGTCACAAAGTAAAATCAAGACAGTTTTGAAAACATTTGCTTACATTACACAAAACTTGTATCAGGATATTAAATAACATCTTGTATAAGCTTAAGAGCTTATGTTCTTTATTGTATGAAATAAAAAGTATAATGAATAAACCAATTGAAAGACAAAAAGTCATGTTGCATCTTCCTTTCCTGCAGACACCTCAATTGTGGGTTTGAGTCCACGTATTGTGAGATCATAGACAACTTCTTCAACTTTCTTGACGTCGTATTTTAACACATCAAATCGTTTCCTAAGATTATCATTCTTGAGGTTTAACAATCTAAATCCGGAACTTAGTTCTGCCATAAACCGCGAAATCTTTAATGGTCGAGTGTAGTCGCCCATTGTAACACTGTTCACAGCAAGTCGTGACATTTCTGATGACAACTGAAGTAGTCCCATCAGATAATCTTCTAAGTCTAAATGAAACCCGTCCTGCCTTTTAACTTTCACACCAATCATATCTGCAACCACTTCTCTAGTTGCCAATTCTCCTGTTTCTAAATATACTGTAAGAGCTGACAAAAATGCTAATCTTTGAAAGACGTACCTCCAGTGATCGTGATAACGATAATAGTGCTCGGCAGAAACGACTTCGGCCAATCTTTTCACTTGATTTTGTATGTTACTAAATTGTTGTCGAGCGGTGTGACAACTTGAAGGAATCTCTTCAATCCCACCTTCCTGATGTATTGTTTGTAGATTTGTCAAAATTTCTCGAGCACGCTGTTCAATGTCTTTGACAATCACTCGAATATCATCACGCAATTCCTGTTCAGTATCCAAATACTCTTGATATGAAGAAAATATCGTAGATATTGCATTAGACATGTCCTCAGAACAAGCCATTCCTTCAGTCATATAAAAAAAAAACGCTCTGAAACAGATTCTGTATCCAACAGGATAAATGTTTGACAAACCACCTATAGGAGCCAGTGATGCTTTTAGCTATGAAGATATTACCAGTCAAGGATACAAAACAAACAAATAATTGGCTATCTACACAGCAAGGTCTGTATATACAGATAATTATAGTATAAAGCAAAATCGGTCTTTCTACAAATGATCTGAATGAGACAAATTCACATGACTTTTAAAACTAAATTCATGCACAGCTTTTTTATCTTTTTGAAAACATTGCAATTTATAAAAATAAATTAAACATATTAATTTTGTCTTTTAAATAAACAATTTCCGTGTTTCTTTAATATATTTATGCGTTTTGCTATTTGAAATCGTTGTTACCTACTTATTAGTTTAGAAATATCTTTGATTGGAAATAGATTATCTTTGTTGACATATCTTCCTAATTTCATGACAGAGCGTTTCTGTAGTGAATAACCAAACTGTTCCGGAGGAATGGTAAGTCGTGAAAGAGTTCGGTTATTTGTTAAGTCTTGTAAACAAACACACTTAATTGGCTTGAACTAACTTTGTCTAATTTAGGGATCCTGAATGTCACGTTCTTATAATTTTATGTTTTGCTTTAAATTTAAAGCGATTGCCATAAATTTAACAAAAAAAAATTGATTTACTTAGGGTCAAAATCAGTCTGGCGGAGGTGGGTCGGGTGGAGACAAGAAAGATGACAAGGATAAGAAAAAGAAGTATGAGCCACCAATTCCCACAAGGGTTGGAAAGAAGAAAAGAAGAACTAAAGGACCAGATGCTGCAATGAAACTTCCTCAAGGTGTTTATTGCTAATGTTAAATTTGTTCTCTTTTTTGAACACTTGATTCAATCGTCAATACAGTAGACTTATTAACAGGCTTGACTTAGAAATGTGTGACCTAATCAGCTTACAATAATTTTATTATATGAATTGTCTTTTCTAATTTCAGTAACCCCACATACAAGATGTCGACTTAAACTTCTAAAATTGGAGAGAATAAAAGATTATCTTCTAATGGAAGAAGAATTTATACGGAACCAGGAACGATTAAAACCACAAGAAGAAAAAATAGAAGTAGGTTAAATATTTAATATAATTTTTTATAGAGTAGTTTAATGAATTTATATATTTTATAGAAGAGTTTTAAAATGTTTGTTGCTTAATTGTAGGAAGAAAGATCCAAAGTTGATGATTTACGTGGAACACCAATGTCTGTTGGCACACTTGAAGAAATAATTGATGATAATCATGCTATAGTTTCTACATCTGTTGGCAGTGAACACTATGTCAGTATATTATCATTTGTTGACAAAGATCAGTTGGAACCTGGATGCTCAGTTCTCTTAAATCACAAGGTAATAATATTCAATGAGACAATCATTAGCAGAACATTTTAAGCTATTCCATGTTGTTCTTAATGTAAGAGTAGCTTTTTAATGATTTTATTTAACTTTTGGAGATATTTTTTTGTCCTTCTAGAACAATTGCTGATGTTGCTTGGATATCTTTCAATGCACATTCCAAGTTTTTATTTATCATGATGCCAAATATGTACAACACTTTCTAACACACAATAGTTTGTGTATTGCACTTATTAATTACAACATTCTGGTCTGGTGAAGGATTAGTAAATGGAATGTTGATTATCTTTCAGCTTAACCTGGTTGTTAATTTAAAATGCTTTGGCTTTTGATAATGTAAAGACTTGTTTTTGTTCCATTACAGTTAAATTTAAAGAATCAGTTAACAGGTTTTATATATAATATGCAATCACATTTATTATGGTGATGGATGTGTGTAATAAAGTTCTAATTTTGTTTTAAATGAAAGATATTAATCAACTGTGTATGTTTAAGGTCCATGCTGTGGTTGGCGTGTTATCAGATGATACAGATCCAATGGTTACTGTTATGAAACTGGAAAAAGCTCCTCAGGAGACTTATGCAGATATAGGAGGTAATTTATTGTTTACTATACAATCTAATTTGATCCTCTTGACATTGTGTGTTTCATATGTTAGATTCGTTTTATAAGATAGTTAACTAACATAAATTTTGTTTTAAAAAAAACATGAGGTTTAATTTGAAGAAAGACCTTTAATTAACATAACAATGTCTCACATATAGGTAGGAAATTATGGTGTGTAAACGAACAGTTTTAAAAAAATGGCCAAAAATCGCTGTTTTTAGAACAGAAAACAAAAAAATGTAAGAAATCACTAATTTTTAAGATATACGGACTCTAAAATTATCCTAAATTGACCATTTGGAGGCAGAGTGTCATAGTGCTGCCAACCTCAGCATTTCCCCCCCACCGACGCATTGCCAACTTTAGCATTTCCACACTAAGACGAAAAAACACGCAATAAGTAACTGACAACTTTACTTACCCAAACAGTTTCCTGTGTTTGGATCGGGTGAGGAATAATCCCATGGCAAATAATAATATGCACTTCTTTGATCTTAACAACACAAATCTGTAACCAAATTCTCAAGAAAATTCCCACATTCCAACCAAATTCACTTACGATTTTTATAAAAATGGACCTGTACCTATCAATAATAGTAGATTTCCACTGCATTTTCTTCTTTCTTATTCTTCGTTAGTTGATTCGCACAAAAACATATCTGGCTAGCTATATATTTCTCTTTATTTGTGAGTTTTGAAGATCCATCACATTAATTGCACTTATAATTCGGTAACAGTCCTATTACCACAGTAGCACTGTCTGACAAATTTCAACTCCCCCCTCCAGAATAAAAACATAATTTAATGGTGAGAAATGATTGTGTTGATTTTGTAACATAAATCATTATTCAAATACCGTTAAATAATTCTGTAATATATCATATTTACCAAATGTTAAATATAATATTGTGTTTTTGAATTGCTAGTAATCTACCTGGTTAAGAGATGTCTCCACTTTATTAGAGCGACTTTCCCATGATACGCTATATATATTTACAATATTAAAATTGAATGAAGGCCAATTTGGAGCAGTGGAATAATTCATACACGACCATCTTATCTAAATATTATCAGTCTTCATAGACAATTGTTGATCAGTAGTTGTTAAGTTCACTGAAATAGTACAATTTAATTTGCGTATTAATTTTTATGTGATTACAAATTAATTACAGTGGATAAAGAAGGTTAAAAATATTTTACTGAAGTGGGAATCGAACCCGCTCATACGCTTTTCGACAGAGTCGAGTAACAAATTTTTAATTCTTTATATTTCCGTAATTATATATTTCCACGGATTTTTTTCTTTAACAATAGTCTGGTACATGTTCAGAGATCGCTTTAAGCTCGGTTAAATTCATGCGGGATGGGACCATTCGGTGTGAGCCAGTTCGGCGTGAAACTCACTTGACATTACAAGACATATAATTTAATGTTTATCAAAATTTTTAAATATATTCCTAAACACTTAATTAGTTGCAATACCCGAGGGTTGTAAAACATTAATAGTAAAACAAGCTATAAGTATGAATTCCACTAATATGGATGAAACGTCGTAGGTTTATTTAAATAAATATTAGGCTACGTTTTATGACAAATTATCTGGACTTCTCATTAATATTTTGAAGATTCATTTAACAATTAGTAACAATAACTCATGAGACTTTTGTGTTCAAAATAAAAATCGAAATATTTATCCATCAGTGAAACATAAATTTTATAAAAGTAGCAATTTAAATTTATTTAAATTTCTTGTCTTTTTTAATAATAATAGCCTAATTGCTCTGATGTGATGCACCTCACTCATCAGTCTAAAATAAATATTATATTTTACATCTGAAATTATAATATTTTTCTAATAAATCTTATGGTTGTTTCAATATGTATTCTTCCAAAAAAATGAATAATTTTTCACTTTGAATTTTATTTTTTTCCAAGTCCCATTAATGCGGCTATTAAATGTGCACATAGTTTGGCCAATATAACTGTAATTAAAATCTAAACACATACCGAAATTATTAATTTTATTTTTAATATTTTAACATAGCTTAAATTATTTAAAGATTTTAAGGTAATTCGAATATCATAATTCATAATTTTGTATTATTTCTTACTGCGTAATTTTACGGGTAAATCATTAATTTCATATTAATCTTAGTCAACCCAATTTTAATGTATTTGTAAACGAAATGCAAAGGACAAATATTAAGAAGAACACTCTTTGTATTTTTCCCAGATTAAATTTATGATAGTGCTGACGTTATTATTTGACGTCCCTATTAACCATAGTATCTTGTAGAATAATGGCCTATTTGGCATGTAATTAAGAATTATTCCTGAGTAAGTAGATCTTTTTATAGCAATTGGTAACTATCTTATTGACAAACGATAACCAAAACATTAAGAAAATTGACAGAGTGATCTTTTTCAATTTCAATTGTTAACTTTCTTTCAGGGTTGTAATTATTAAAAGTATTGAGCAAATGGTTTATGTGGAATCTGAGGATGATACTAAAGAGTCATACTTGAAATATCTCAGTGGTTTTAAATCTAAAGATGTAATACATAAGGCTTCCAAATCTCTCATAATTTGCACGAAAAAATGACAAAGGTAGAACCAATGATTTCGTGATATTAAATGTTATTGAATGAAAAATAAGTGGAATTTATAATTATTTTTATTAAGATAAGAATTTTTGATAAAATAATTTTTGTCAATTTGGAAAAGTAGTTACCCATCTATTTTTAAAACTTGGTGTAATTGATACATGGGGTAAAAATTAAATAAGAACACTTCATCTAATGATAAGAAAACATGATCATTAGTGACGTTTAAATGGTGAAAAATCTTAAAAGATGTTTGGACTGTAAAATTATTTTTCTCATTAAGAGAATTATTTAAAAATATGGAAATGTTATGAAGAGGGCTGCTAGTAGAAAAAACGATAATTCTGAAAGATAAATTATATGCTAGAGCATAGGCTCTGGCACTATTATCAGAAGTTAAAAACTAGGAGTTACAAGTGCTACTGTCCACAAGTCTTTTCAAGTTAATTTCTAATTGATCAATAATTAAAGTAATGGATTTAATTTTTATTGCAAGTTTTATGTATTTATTTGTCTGATGATAACGTTTCAACTTTATAAAACTATTTAGTCAGATTTACTAAAGATATCAGGATTATTAGAAATGTACATTTTGGTGTTTTGCACAACTTATAATTTTCTATACAGAATTAACTCATTGTTAAAGTTTTCCATTGTAATTCTGGAACTAACAATACGCTTATGAGTTATTCTTTGTAACTGTTTTTTCAGCCTCATTGCTTGTGCGACATGCACAACAAAAGTTTTATCCATTTCAATTTCTTGTCTCTGTTAATAATTTTTCATTTTATAACATAATTGTATTATACATATATATTGTAAATATTAATTTTTATTATAATCGTAAAAGATGAGGTTTTAAAATTTAGGAACGGAACGTCGGGAACGAACTACTGTTAATAAAGTTTATATCACTTTTTTCTGATATATAGGCTGTTTTTCGTTTTATTAATATTAATATAAGATGTGTATTTGTATAAAATAACTTATTTTATACAAATGTCCTCAATATTGTCGTTTATCGCCCCGTAATGTCCCCGCGCCCAACCTTTGCGCCGAATCGTCCTAGACCCAAATTCATGTGCGGCCCGTTTACACGCAAATTTACAATCGGTAACGGCTAGATTCCGCGTATTTTCAGAATTAATTAATATGACACCTCGAACCCTCTAATTTCCATATATTACCTCGCATATTTACGAAAATATATCGAACATTGCCGCTGCTTAAGACGCGGTATTTTATTGTAGTATAAAGTGTACAAAAAATGAAGACCTAATTTTAATTGCAAATTAAAAATAAGATGATTGATTAATTGCAAAAAAAGGTAATACCAACGGGTAAAATTACTAGCTGGTACCGGGAACCGAACCCCATTCCACGGCATGAGACGAAGAACCTTTAACCACTCGGCCACACCTTTGAACAACTAGGAGAGAGTTCAGGACTTATATCAAGTACATTGACAGGGCCTTACCTGAAATTGAGGGCCGATGTCGAATTCACAAATTTTCGGAGTCGCGCGCGCGGCCAACATCGGCCCTAAATTTCAGGCAAAACTACAATAAATATTAGCCGAAAATAAATGTGATTAATTGAAAAGGGATTTTGCTGTAAGTTCTGTGTGTACCCCTATTTAGCACATAGACTGCTGGAGTCTTTAATTTGTATTCCTTTTCTGTGCTAAAAGTTATTTTATAAATAGTTTTTTAGCTCTCTTTTGCAATTTCCACGATATCCTACACCGAATTTTACTATTTTTTTGTTAGAAAAACTGATGACACATTGTCATCCAACTGGGTTAAGGAAACCCCATTTCTTATGCAGGTGTGACACCGCACCATTGTCATATATTTGTTACCTTTACAAATACATGAGAATAATTGCTATGTATAAGAGATAGAATATTTGGTACCTGAATTTGAAGACTTTTGGCAGAGTACTATGCCAATCCACTTTTTAAGCTTCACAAACATTACTTCTGAATGTATTCAATGCAAATTACTTTTCATTAAAATAAAATTTAAATTTTATTATATATAAATGATTTTTTTTATACATTTATAACATTATGAATATCTGTAATATTGGTGGATTACCTGAAATTTAAAGTTGGCATAATTCTTGGCGAGTTTGAATTTTTGGGGGCAGCCGCTCCCTTCATCAGATGATTAGGAAAATGATTCCAAGTGATGACCAGTCATCAACTGAGCAGTCAAAATTGCTGCATGGCTAAGTTTTTCTGTAAAAAAATACACCCCACCAGGCTATCCAACTTTTGAGGTAAGAATTGTTTGGGGCTGGAAGATGAATGCACACATTGTACATCATTGTCATAGGTTCCAAAGCCCAAACTTGGTGAAAAGCTCTTTCTGGGACAAATCTGTTCAGTGCCTCATTCCCTTAAAGTTGAAAGGGGAAGAAGTTGAAAATTTAAGATTTAATAGTCTGCATTTGTAAATTATATTTGTTAGTAACACAAGAAAAAGTTGTTAATAATCTTAAGGTTTTGTAACTTCAGGGTCCACTGAACTTGTAATAATAGTAATATACATTCATAGTGATATTAATTTGTTCATGGAATTGGTATTACATATAGATTTAAATAAAGCTTTATAGTGATTTAATAATGCAGATTGTATTCTTAGACCAATCCAGATTCATCTATAAACTACATAATTCTAAAATTTGTTAATAATGTGTTCTTCCAAAACTTCTTTTCACATAGGGCTAGATACTCAAATCCAAGAAATAAAGGAGTCTGTAGAATTACCTCTTACTCATCCTGAATATTATGAAGAAATGGGAATTAAACCTCCAAAGGGAGTGATTCTTTACGGACCACCAGGAACTGGTAAAACATTATTGGCTAAAGCAGTTGCTAACCAAACATCTGCTACATTTCTGCGTGTTGTTGGATCTGAACTAATTCAGAAATACTTGGTAGGTGTTAAGGAATTTGAAAGAAAATTAATATTTTCTGCTTTTATTATACAGTTCATGAGAGTACTAACTTTGCAGCATTGCTTATAAAATTATAGAGAAAATATAGTGAAGGCTGTGTGAATTTTTATCTTATCTCTATACATCAAAGCAATAGGCAGAATTATTTAATTACCTGAAGAGAAATTGTCCTGCAGAACAACTAAAAACTATGCTCTTGCATTGTTTGCTTTTGGTCAATACATATCCAGTGTTTCTAAATATCATCAAACTGTAAATTACATTTGGTACTTAGCATGAGAACTTTTGACATTCATAAAATTAAAATAAATATAAAATATCTAAAGCTCCTGTGCTACTTACTACTTTACAATAAAATTTTAATGCCTTCAATGAAATATAATGAAAAATAAATAAATTTCATCAACCATTGAGGGTTCACACGATGTGCTAGAGTTGCTTAAATTACTGTCAATTTCTATAATTTATGCATAGTTATTACAATGTAATTTAGCAATTAAAACACTTTAAAAGTGAATTGTTTTATTTTTGCAAGGGTGATGGGCCAAAACTTGTGAGGGAGTTGTTTCGAGTTGCAGAAGAACATGCCCCGTCGATAGTTTTCATAGATGAAATTGATGCTGTTGGAACAAAACGGTATGACTCAAATTCTGGCGGTGAAAGAGAAATTCAGAGAACTATGTTAGAACTTCTTAACCAGCTTGATGGGTTTGATTCAAGAGGTGATGTGAAGGTAGAGTTCCATTGGACATTGCATATGAAATTACTTTCATTTCTGACGTATTTTTTGTACTCTGTTTTATATAGTTAGTTTGCAATAAATATTAAACTGTTTCAGGTGGTGATGGCAACAAATCGCATTGAAACCCTAGATCCTGCTTTGATTCGCCCTGGTAGAATTGACAGGAAAATAGAATTTCCTTTGCCTGATGAGAAGACCAAGCGTAGAATATTCAACATACACACATCGAGGATGACATTAGCAGAAGATGTTAATCTAACTGAACTTATCATGTCTAAAGATGATTTGTCAGGAGCAGATATTAAAGTGAGTGCATGCCTTATTTGAATTTATCTTAAAATGTTATAATTTGGATTTAATTGCGTAATTTCAATGTCTTTCCAGGCTATCTGTACTGAAGCAGGTTTAATGGCTTTGAGAGAAAGGAGAATGAAAGTAACTAATGAAGATTTTAGGAAGTCAAAAGAAAGTGTTTTATATAGGAAAAAAGAAGGCACACCCGAGGGTCTATACCTATAAGTTGTATTCAGTATTTAATCATTTTTTCAATTTTGAACAATACATGTATTTAAAATAACTTCTCTTATTAAATGAAAAATCTTGTTTACTGTATTGATATTTTCTTTCCTTTTAACTGCTTTAAAATGTTTTTGTTTCTGTTTTTAACTTTTTGTAGAAGTTCAGTGAATGATGTGGAAATTTAATTTTATTAAAAAACTGTCATTAACTGCATTTTAAATATACATTCATTCACTATTTCAACTTTATTTATTTGGAAGATGATTTTTATTTTATTGTTTCATGAATTGGTGTTTTCCAATTGTTAAAATGGAAGTAAGAGTCTAATATCTATTCTAGCAGGTGGCTATGATCACTGTGAAGTAAAAAATAGTATCCTCAGAAATCAATCCAGTGTCAACTTGCCTCAATACATGTACCATAATCCATCCACAGAAACTTCTGACTTTAATACTAAACATAGCAGTTACATAACAATGCTTAGCAGTCAGCTACAGCATTGTAGCTAAGTGTAACAAACTCTTGCATTGTGCTAAGGAAAAATTCATAGTACTCAACATATGTATTTCTATTCCTAAAAGATTCTGGCATTTACTTCTAATGTGCCAAAATAGTAAGCAGATTAATTTATTTTTGGTTTAAAGTATAAATTGTTACTTGCAGAGAGATGAGGATATTTAAGATTGGCAAAGTTTGAAGCTTTACATCCAATATTCAATGGAATGAACCCGTAAGAGTGCCGATGTCACACACATGCATCACTGTTTTTTCACATAGAATGTTCCCTACAGCAGAGCAGTTGAAATATGACGCTACATTACCGTTCCACCCAGACAAGCGACACATTTGTGCAGCCTGCTGGCCATCCTATATATTTTTGTTTTCAGCATAATCATGTCCCCATGACATTAGTTATTAAGAATTTTTACTATGAAGAAAGGAATGGTGATATTCTTTTTAAATATAGACAAATTTTTGAACCAATTAGGAAAAGCTTCTAAAGTAACGTAACTCAATTTAAGAAAATATGAAATAATGAAAGTTTTATTTTTTGAAGACCACTTCTATTTTAAGCAATATCCCATCAAAAAGGATTTGTTTTGGAATGAAAATATTTGTGGAATGTGACTAAAATGGGATACATTTTGAACATTATTGGTTACACAGGAAAATAAATGAATGTATAATTTAAAATGAAAGTTTTGAAAAGACAGGAAACATTGTATCCACTTTGTCAAAACCATATTTACAAAAGGCCAATGTTTATTCGTTGATATTTGGTACACCAGTCCAGTGTCATTTCAATGGCTACATGATAAAGACACTAATGCACTTGGAACTGTACAGAAGAACAGAAATAATTATCTAAATAAAAGGCAAATTAGTCCTATTGATTCAGGCAGAAAAACAATTGTTTACAAAATTATTTTTCATATGCTGACAACTACCTATACAAATTATGAACAGGGAAAAAATTATCTGATTTTGACCTCTAATAAATATTATAAAAATGTGCAAAACTAAAAAAACAATTTTCTGAACTACTTATTCAACAGCAATATTTAGAACTTACAAAATCTGACATACCACCATTAGTAACTCAAAACCATGAAATAAAATAAAAAAAATGAGTAATTTAACTTTGGCAGTGCTGGTTCAAAAAAGGATGGAAAACATTAATATTAAATATAAATTATTAATAAGAATTTTAAAAGCCATTACTATTAATGATTTTCTGCAAACTAACGTAGAGCCTAATGTTAAAATTGCCACAGTAAGGAAGGTTTCATGAGCTCTGCTGGCTTGCCGCTTCTACAGATTATTCTTTCTCCCAGTTCCCAACACTCAAAGGGTTAAATAATACTGAAGTAGGTTTGTTTTGTCTAGATGGACCTATCGCCACACACAAAGAAAACCTACTTCTGCACCCTCCTCCCAGTTGTCAATATAATTGTGAACAGATAGAACATGAAAACATAAATGGATTACATGTAAAAGTAGTTAATGGAATTGTGAAAACATATTAAAATAAATGGTTTTAAGTCAAATGTTTTGCTACCAGAACAAAGTCTGAAAGGAAAATTCTAATTGTGGATCAAGATTAAAGAATGTATATTACTAATATACATATATTAGCTGATCTGTACAGTATTATTTGGTGGGAACAAAATATTTGAAAATTGGGTTTTATGATTGAAACCTTTAATTACTTCTTACAAATATTTGGTTTAATATTAGTTGTAATTAATCTCTTATAAAATTATTTATGTAGGCATTGCCTATAGCGACATTTTATAAATCATTTAAGCCATTGTCTTTGATCAAAATGACTAGGTCCCACGTATTTCATCATTGTTCTTTTCACAAATCACCTCTTTTGTTCCAGTCAGGTTTTTACAATATTTTATTTCAACAGTTCATTTAATTTGGCAGTTTCCTAAGAACAATACAAAATAGAACATAAATGACAAACACACTTTAGTATAATCTTAAAACAGAATCATTGGTGCAAGCATTTTATGGAACAACATTAGTTATAGTTAAATGTATAAGCACTAATGAAAGTAAAAACCACACAAACATTACTTCACAGAAAAATAAATAGAAAGTTACCTGTGCACAACAAATACTTTTCATATGTTAATCACTTGAGCATTTTTAATCATCTTTCTGCAGACATTGCAAACTTTTCGAACAACTCAACGTTTCTTTTCTCCTCATCCTCAAGTTCCTGAGAAATAATAACTTGTTGTTTTAGTACCATTTCAGACATATCAGGTAGTTGGTAAATATTGTCTGAAGTAAATTTATCTTTGTCACAGAGGAGACACAAGTCCTTTAGTGGATTTTTCCAAAACTGCAAATGTTCTTCTACTCCAGACAAATTGTCTTCCTTTTTTAATACACTGCAAATTTTAAATTTGTGTTAAATACTTTGTGCTAACCTGGACATTGAAAATATAATTTTTATTCAAAGATAATCATTTAATTGAAAGTTAGTAAATAATTTCAGTTTTAAAATAAACAATATTGGAGACTAAAAAATATAAATACTGTCATAACAATTTTAGCATTTCATACACAATAAGTAACAAGTATTATTTAGATTTAAATAAATAAATGGTATCCATTTGGAATTTTATATGGTCCAATTACAAAGCATTTTATTGCAAAATGAAGAACAATGGAATTTCTCAAATATTCTATTTCTGATTCTTCTCTCACTTAAGTAACCGTAAACAAATAATACCAAAAGATGATGACATGGATAGAAATGCTATCATCAAGTTCAGTGGATTTTTGCATTCCTGAAAAGACTGTATAGTTTCTACACTTGAGTAGTTTAATACAGGCTGAAGATGGTTAACTAGTGATGTGGGAAAGACAAACAAATAATTTGTTATAAGACACTTAGGGTCGAAATGGATGGAAATACCCTAAAATTGAACCACAAGATTCAATGATGTCACATCTGCTCGTCACTTGTCCTTGTGGTGGGTCCATACCAAATGCACAAGTGCAAATAATCGAGGGATAATGCCTTCTCTGTGCTGTGTGAGTGGTCCAAAGTTGTAGTCAAAGTTGTCATTTTTTGTTTGTATATATTTTATTTTAATTTTGTTTTCATTTTGTATTGCCCATTTAATGCAAATTGTAAATTTGGGCCTTTAATTAATTTAAGAAGCAAACATTGTAATTACTTGATGTGGAGCAAATCTGACATAATGAAAACTTGGTTTAATTTTACATCCACTTTGACACTAAATGTCCTATATTAAATTACTTGTCTCAGTGTCCCTCGTGTCACTACACACAGTTTTAAACAGTTGCTGTCTTCACAGTGTAAATCTTGTGAGCAAGAAACTTTTAGTATAAGGCATTAAACAGAGCTTATCTTCAAAATTTGTAATACTCATACAATGCCCAATTATTTTTACATTGGTATTACTGAATCCTGTGGCCACAAAATTAAAAACTTTTACCTTGCCATTCCTTTTATGCGTGCAATTTGAAAACCAGCCGAGAATCCTTCTTTATAGCCTTTATCAAAGCCATTTTGCAAAGATGTTTCCATCCCCTTTTCAGCTCCTTCACGATATCCTGCCTAAAAGTAAAGAACTCTTGTTATTGTTATCCAAAATAACAATGAAATTTAAGTTTAACATGAATTAATGTTAACAGTAGGTACTGATAAAAAATATGAATATTACGTTTTCCAAATAAATGTACAATACATTTTTTATCAAAATGACTTATAAGCACAAGAAATATATAATTTGAAAGTCCGGGAAAGCTTGATAAGAGGAGAATCTGGTAATAGCCAAAATTTTCATGGCAACAGTGTATATTTCTTCACCATTATTTATACCAGAAGATACTATCCTTACTTTTCTCGTCAATTTATTTAAATAGAGGTTGAAAAATATTTGGAGGTTATGTTTACAAGCTGTTATTTTCAGTACATGGCATTGCTAAAGATTCTATTTTTAAGTTAAAGTAAAGATCCTGCTGTTGTGTACAAGGAGAAACTGACCCAATATAGCATTTCAATAATCAGCATACTAAATGCAGTATTTCATGGATAATTTCTATATTAAAATTATGTATTTTTATGACTGGAACTTGCATTTTTAATGATGTCATCACAAATCATTAAGTAATATATCATAAATCTAATTTAAATCCTTGGAAAATAATATTTTCTTACATTCTGTTGATACTTGATATCTATGAAAGTATTATGTATATTAACTTGAGGGATTTCTCACCCGTTCAGTGTGGAAGAGCAATTAACTAGAACATTTTATATTTAATGCACAAAGTATATGAAAATCGTCAAAAATTAGAATTTAAAATGTTGATTTTCCTTTTCTTTAATGTAAAGAGTTTCTCTAATGTGTTGATAACATCAATCTCATATTAAATAAAAATTAAATGAAGGGATGTGATTTAATATGCTAATAACTACCATTACAATAACCTATTTCTGATTCAAAATATAGTTTAAACTCGTTTGATGGAATTTCTTCTAAATTAGCTATACGATTTACCTCCGCTCCAATTCAAGCATTTCTACTTTCTTTGACTGCAAACATACACTAACCTTGTAGAGAGAGTCTGACATTTTTTGCCATGTTTTGCTCATTACTACTTCTTCTAAATCATCCCTTTCGTCGTCACCCATAATGAATGTTAATTAACACCAATGACTTGTACGTCAGTGCTGTATATTTAATATGTACAGTTTATCTGACGTTTAAAATTTTCACACGTGTTGCGTCACTTGTTTCTGCGCTGGATCTCGTAGTTTCTTGTTTCTCTGACATGCGCCTGTCGCTTTTAAAGTCGTGGTTTTTGCGTAACTAAATATATATAGTAAATAGACTCTCAGTCCGACACTACCACTGCAAAAATATTACCTATCATGGACTAACCATGGAGGTACTGTATATTGCAAATAAAACTGATTCGCGAGTAATGTGTAGTGAAAGCACAAAACTTTGGGGATAATTTTTCCCCGAAATTTTCATAAGTTAAATAATAATTGTTTTAACAGTGTGAACTCCTGCTTCTATTTGGAACACTTTAAACTGCCCGCCAAACGGCTCACTTGTTCGCTTTGTAGCATGCTGACTATTTTAGTGCTCAGCACAAAACTCTGTTTGAAATGTGAAATGCACATGCGTAATATTTCTAGTACAAAATTGCAACGTGCATGTCTAGTTTTTATAATTTTAAAACTTTATTTAAAATATATACAAAACATAATTATGCACATAGAGAAGAAGACTGGGACTGATAGATGCGAACAGCACAGAACAACTAGTTTAGTTTCCCATAAATGCAAAATAGTTCCGAAAATAGTACGCAGGAGGATAGAACGTCAAATATAATGCGAGTTAGAATAAGATCAGTTTGGTTTTAGGAAGAATGTAGGGACAAGAGAAGCAATATTGACTTTGCGACTAATTTTAGAAGACAGGATAAGAAAAAACCGGCCTACGTTCATGGTTTTTGTAGATTTAGAAAAAGCGTTTCATAATGTGAACTGGAACACACTATTAAGGATTTTGAAGAGGACAAGAATACAATATCGAGAAAGGAGGCTAATACATAACCTGTACACAAGACAGGCGGTAGTAATTAGAATAGAAGCCCAAGAAAAGAAATCCTTAATCAAGAAAGGAGTAAGACAAGGATGCAGTCTGTCACCCTTGCTGTTTAACTTATATATAGAACAGGAGATGAAGAAAATTAAAATGGAATATGGAAAAGGAATCATACTGCAAGAAATGGAAACTTTTACGCGTTGCCAACGATATTGTAGTATTAGGGGAGTCGGAAGAAGACTTGGAAACCATAATGAATGGCATGAACGTGGTCGTAGAGAAATAGTTAAATATGAGGATTAATAGAGGGAAAACCAAGGTAATGGAGTGTAGTACAGGAAACGGTGAAATAACAAAGGCTGTTAGATTGGGAAGGGATATTTTGACAGAAGTTAAGAAATTGTGCAACTTGGGAAGCGTGATAACTAGGAATGGTAGAAGTATAGTAGACATAAAGAGTAGGATAGCACAGGCAAGGAAGGCTTTCGCGAAAAGAGGAATTTACTTACGGGTATTATAAGTGTGAAAATTAGAAAATCGATGCTAAAAATGTTCGTATCGAGCGTGGCGTTGTATGGGTGCGAAACATGGACGATTGGAGTTAGGGAAAGGAAAAGAATAGAAGCCTTTGACATGTGGTGTTATAGGAGAATGCTGAAAATCAGATGGGTGGATAGAATTACTAACGACGAAGTTCTAAACAGAATAGAGAAAGAGCGAACAATATGGAGAACTTAGATTAAGAGAAGGGATAGATTAATAGGCCACGTTTTAAGGCATGAGGGGCTTGTAAATGAGCATTAGAGGGAAGTGTGTGGGGTAAGAATAGGAGAGGGAGGCTAAGGATTGAATCCGCTAAGCAGATTAGGGAGGATATGGGTTGTGCCACTTATCAGGAAGTGAGATGGAGAGTTGCATCAGACCAGTCTTAGGACTGAATACCACAACAACAATACGAAGGAAAAATACTTTCGTGGGTATACTTCGTTCAAAAATAATGTTTAAAGATGTTATTCAAAGTTCTCTAGGAAACCAAGACATAACATTTTTAAGTTCAAAAATACTTTATTAATGCTGAAGTAAATTGTGGACAGATGACTTTGTGGTCCTGTAGAGGAGATGTAAGTGAAAAGCGTCTCTTGTCTTATGGTTTGTTATGAAGCTTCCTCTGTAATAAGGGCATATCTGCTAATATTGCTTTTCCAAGTGAGAACTGAAGTAGTCTCGTCGGCCAGCATTTTAAAGTCTAATGATTTAGACGGTTTTAAGTCCTCTTTACGTCATTGCTATTTATGTTCAACGTCCGGTGTAAATTTCCGTTGGCTTTTTAACATTTACTTTCCAAAACAATTATTTATAATATTAAAACTTTTTTACGATACTTCCTAATAATAATTTATTTATTTATTAAATCTCAAAATTTACTTTCGTTATACCATTTCGAGAGTTAGATATATCTATATCGCCTACGTTTGGCATAGAATTCCTTACCTTCACTTTTAAACACTTTAAAAATTAATGTTTTATCTTTCCTATGTATCATTAATGCGCCTTATATAAATTAATAATATTGGTATTTGTTCTCATAAAATTTTCTATTACTTCAAATGTGTTATTGTTGTAACAATAATGCTTTGGGTTTACCTCCTAAAATATTTAGTAATAAAGGAACTTAAAAATATTTAATAAAACTAAACCATTCGTAATGATAGAGTACTTACATTTCTAATTATTACAGTTCGTTTGCTATGAATTATGTTCTTTCGAATACTGGCCAAGTGTCCAGAACTGAGGAACGATTGCGATGCGAACAATTCCGATTTTAATAAAATTGAAATAGTTTGTAATATGAAGCCACTTATCAACACGTGCAAAATATCAGTTCGAAATAAGCATTTATGACTTATGTACGGGTTTAATCGTCGAAGCCTGCGGTTCGCTGGAGCCGACGTCGTTTCAAAAGTGCCACATTTAAACTTCAATGTAGTGCAAGTACTAGATAACAAGCAGTCAAAACTCGTTTCCATAATACATTGTATGCACAAATTACGAAAAAGTTAACAAATATTTAAACAAATCTCATGCCACGCTGTTACGAGAACATTATCATGCAAAAAGAAATAATACCATTTCTTTTATCTTATTTTTAATGATTATGCAAAGATATCTAAAATACGTAAGGTATTTATATTTTGTAGTTTCCAATTTTACAGACGATTTAAAGCTTTATAGAAAATACAATTTTGTTAATAATGGCGTAGAAATCCCGGCGCCAAATTGAAAATCGACAAAAATGATATTTTTCAAAGGTATAAATCGTTCAGAAAGGCACCATATATCGTTGTCTAGTTGACACAATTGTAAGGTTCGGAAATTAAATAATATGAAACATATATTACATTTTATATTCTTCACGGTTAAGGTTTAAAAATTTCCGATCATAATCCACTGTAGTGCGCAGTTAACAGATATCGGCTCATCGTGTTTTATTGTGTATTAATTGCTCAAATAATGTGCTAGTTCACTTTCTTAGATGTGTGACAAAAAAGTAAAAGTAAATCTGTTCTATCAGTCGCCAAAATAATATTAAATTTATGAAGTCTCGAAAAGTCAAAATATAACTTTGAAAGGTTCAAGATTATTTATTCGTACTGGATTATTAAATGATCTACGGTTTTCTTTTTTTAAATTTATTTGTAAATGCATAAACGTAAATGTCATTATCGACTTATATGATATTACAATATCCGTTGCATATTTGGGCTTTAAATTAAAACTTTTGTACTTTTTTACTTAATATTTACATATTCAGGGCAAACGTTGATTGTACCTAAAAGAATGTATACTAAAAGTTTACATTTTATTGTTTAAAACGGTTTTTTATAATTATTTATTGTTTTACTGTGCGACTTTTTCAGTTTTCATGCTGGTTAAGATAATTTTCTTTAAAATTTATTCTCCATGATCGCGAGGTCTCTTTCAATTGCAATTTGCACAAAAAATAAATAAATTAACCTATATTTTCGAAGAAACTCGCAACCACCGGTAACGAACAGATACATTTGCTCGGCTTTTGGCGGCGTGTAATCAAATCAACGGAGACAGCGGTTGGCACTTAGGCTATAAAAACTACACCCGGCGTCACGGCTCGGGAGTTTCCATAAAATGGTGTGAGAAACCACGACCAGGCGACATTATTTCCCCAAGTGTAATCATGTATATTATTGGAGGAGATCCATTCCTACCACCTTGGTAGTATTGGTTTGATATAATCTTATAATAATGGGCGTGTCAAGAAAAAACATGTCTTGCCATTTTTAAATTTAACCAGAAAAATGAAAGTAATATTTATTTTCAAATATTTGATTACAAAATACTATGTCAACGTTTATTACTATTATTCAGATTAACCCCATTAATTATTTAAACAGTCCATTATTGAACCAGTAATTCAACCGCACATATTATTATTATGGATTACGAAAAATTAAATTTATTAGTCAAAAACACACCTCAATTCTGGGATTTGAAACCTACGTCTTTTTTCAGCATCAAAAACAAAAATTTTATGATGTCAGGAGGCTCCACATTTATTTCATCTCTATCACAATCCTCATTTATTTCATTTACCTAACTACCATTTCTTACCCTCATGTATTTATTTTCAGTTTGAATAGTCTGGCCTCATTTGTGTAGCCTCCCATTTCTTCTGAATATAAACATTATAATAAATTATAATTAATATTTAATTGTAAACTTAATATGTCAGTTCTAATATTACACTAATGTGATAGCCTTTCCTAGGCACTTCATGAATTCCTCTAAAATCAATTCTGCAAATAACAAACAAGGACAGATATTACTGATTTGAAATAATTTAAGGACTTTATTGACATTCACAATTATTTCCCAAATTACTCGTAAGTAATTTAATCCTGTTAGGTCCTCTGGCTACAATAGTGTGTAACTTTTACTGTGTCTTAGCTGCAACAATTTTTTCGTGAGTTAAAATCTTGTGTTCTGTATAACAGTAGTGAAAATAATCCAACTGTGTGATGAACACATGGCGTACGCGGAAATCATCACATAAAAAGGCAGGTTTATTTTAGCTAACATATATTTTCAATTTAAGGATAAAAAAGAGCTAAATTTAGATTGAATTAGAAAAACTCAGATTGAATACGAACAAATACCAGTCATATTTACGATGGATGCCAACGCAAAGTTGGCAGTCATCTGGCACAGCCAAGTCTTCAATAGCCTCTATTATTCCATCATTGGAAAACGCTGCAATTTTATATCCAATCAACTCATCAAAGAAGGGAGGCCCTTGCTGCTCTCTGTCAAGAACTGCAATTAGAAATGGATAACGAACCAACCAATCTCGCAACCTTCGAAAATACAGCAGGGTCAAAATCATTTATTGACGTAACGGTAACTAACAAGAAGGCTGGAAAGTGTCTATAAATCCCTCAACAAATGACCACAACCTTATTCTATTCGAATTCATCTCCGTCTCAGGTTCAAGCCAAAGTGTGGAAAAGAAATACCTACTCTACAATATAACTTACTTAATGATTATTGGTTTGGATACATTGATAGATTTGTTCCGCCTGAATTCCCGCATCTAAATGAAGAAAATATTGACAAAAAGGCTTTACAGCCAACGGAAGCAATCCACATGGCAGAAAGAGGCACAATAAGTCAAAGACGAGTAGAAAGCTTCAGAAATCAAGGGTTCTGGTTGTTCGGAATAACAAGATTTACGGAAGTGAATAAGGAAAGCCAGGGAAGCTTATCAAAGAACGACTGATAGGGACAGAAGACAACTGATGCAGGAACTCTACAGACAAATAAAATTAGAATACAGATCTAGAATAGAGGAAATAAAACTCAAAATATAGCCATCGATCCCTGGGGAAGACCATATAGGCTGATAACCAAAAAGATAGGCAATCCGGAAAACCTGTAGACAACGGTGGACGAACAAGGCAATATGACCAATGACTGGAAGTCGTCGACTAAATTACCATTGCGTATGATGTCTCGGAACAGAAAACAACAACTAATATCGAGGAGTGAAGAAATATATAACAACACTGAAGTAGTGTTACGGAGGTAGAGGTAACAATGATGATTAATGAACTAAAGTATAGAAAAGCTCCGGGTCCAGATGAAATAGTTAATTAGATGATTCGGGCACTGTCTGGCAAGCTACAGCCTTTTCTATGCAGTCTGTTAATTACGTCCTGGAAAAATTCACGACGAGTAACTCTACTGAAGAATAAGGATAAGGAAATCACAGACACCAGTTCGTATAGGCCGATATTCCTAATAAAATCACTCGGAAAGTTAGCTAAAAAATTCAAGTGTAAAAGGTTATTATAAATAAGAAACTTAAAGGGCACGAATGATTTTCAATATGGTTTCCGCCAGGGTAGATCAACAGAGGACGCCATCAATCATGCAATGTGTATAGAACTCTGGTAAAAATAAGTAATAGGAATTGCTGTAGATATCTGTGGTGCCTTCGACAACCTATGGTGGCCCTCTCTACTAGCACTGTTTAGAATGCACTGGGACTATTGCAGGGGCAGGAAGGTAACGCTGCGTTGTCACTACGAAGAAATTTGCAAAATAACTACGAAGGGCCGCCCCCAGGGATCGGTCTGCGGACCTATCGTATAGGACGTAGGCATGGAAGAACTTCTTGAACAATTAATGAGAGTGGAGGAAGTTAGGGACGTCGTAGTGTATGCCGATGACATATAAATCGTAGGGTGGAGATCGAGAGGAGAATCAGAGTTTCTATGAATCTAGCAAATGACTGGTGTGATGAAAACAAGTTGGACGATCTCCCTGAATATAACATGCTATATGTTCCTAAAAGGCAACCTGGATCGCAATCCAGTGGCGCGTCTAGACAGACAACATTAAGTAGGTAAAAACGAATTTGGCTAGACGGACAGAACGCATTCTTGGACCACATATTATCAATAAATAACAAGAGCATAAACTTTATCAATAAAATAACAAGTTTAGCCTTAAATAGATTCAAAATTCCGGTAAGAACATTTCAACTGTATTGTAGTTCTACTATGGATGCAGTAGCTTTCTATGGAGCAAGCGTGTGGGCACACAGACTGAAACTTATCAAGCTTTCCCAAAAGATACTTCAGATCCAGAGGAAAACTGTCCTAAGAATCTCAGGAGCATTTCGGACAACATCAACAGAGGCGCTCACGATACTGAAGGGGTAGTCCCATTGGTCCTGGAAATAAGGGTGTGAGGCGCGAAATATTGGCTGAAGAAGGGGAATCTAAGGAAAGTTGAAGAAATTGTTGGAAAAAAAGCTGGTGGAAAAGAGGAAATTGAGGAAACAGTTCTCGATTTACGGCAACACAGATGAGACACTACCACGAATGGAAGAAGAACATACAAATGCTTACCAAGAATTAGGGGAAGGCTTTGGATGACTCATCTTCAGCCAATGAAGGGTTTAATTCATTTCCTTTCAGGACATGGCCACTATGGGTAATACCTGGAATGAATAAATAGGAAAAGTAACCGTCGGTGTGACTGCGGTAATGAGAGATCTCCGGAGCACGTGGTCCTGGATTGTGATCTTTAAGATCTGGACAGAACTAAAAGAACAGTTTTAATTAATGTTTCAGTCGAAGAACTAATAAGAGATCCTCATAAGATGGCAATCTTGGAGGGTCTTGCACATAAAATATCGAAAATAGAGAAAGAAAAATTGAGAAAGAAATAGGAATATATATAGCATGTTCAGATAAGCTCGTACAATGCCATAGAAACTAAGTTCTCCAATGGGTTACGCATGTTGGAAGCGCTATAAAATATGGGCTCCTAAAAAAAGAATTAACATCCTTGAAACGGTTTAAATCTGGATCCGGATGTAAAAAACAATTTAAAGAGGCATATCAACGGTTTAAGAACTACAAAACATGGTATTTCTGCACCCAGAAAGAGCAATGACAATAAAGTCAGATATAAGAAGGACTAACAAATTGTAAATGTATTGGGGGAATATTAATCAATTAAATTAATTAATTGGGTTTAAATATATACATTTATTAATTGTAAACACAATAATTTTAATACGGGTCGTGCGTGTATATATTATGTACAAAAATAATTAATTAAAATGGGATTGTATTAAAGATCTCAGGGTATTAATGGTTTGGGTGACCACGTGTAGCAGATTCTTTTGTTCGTTGACGAACCTGTGTTGTTAAGACCCTTCTTCCCTGCTTCCTGGACTTGTCAAAGCATGGTCCACCTCTCCGCTGCCACCTCACAAATTTGCTCTCGCCGTAACTTCTCTGCTGCCAATCTCCTCTCTCCACCTCCTTGTATCACCATAAATCTGTCCACCACTCTCCTTCAATATCCTCTCGCCATCACCTTGTATCACGCTGCTTCAGTAGTTCTTGGGCTTCCAGCCGGTTGAACGTAGGCATTGGCCACGACGTTTCGACGGAGGTCACTGAAAACAGTAAACACTTGAAAACGATGGCAGTGACCGCCGTCGAAACGTCGTGGCCAATCCGCTCCGTGTCCATTCAATCGCCCGTCTCCTCAACCGTCCAACTCGCTCTCCAAGTACACAATGTCCTAAGAACTGTCATTGTTTTTCAAAATTTCGGTATAAATTTTTGTAACATGAAGTTACTCCTCTGTTGTCGGCTTCTTTTGAGACTTGCCGACAGGAAGGTATTGTTGATGGCGCGCCACAAGCGTCGATAATTTTCTTGTAAAACGTTTCCGTAAATAATAAAAAAAATTGGGCGCGGGTTCTACTGCGCTACAAAATATTGCATCCTGTTACTACCGAGCAATGGCGGAAACCGTTATGCTCGGGGTTTCCGTAGCTCCGGAGTGGGAAGAATTGACTAGAAAAACTGAAGGAACGTGTAGGAAGGTATATGATTTAATAAAATCGTATGCCTCCTGCGTTTTGGAAGAAAGAGAAGGAGACAGGAAGGCAAGAAAGAGGTTCCTCGCGCTTCGACGCGCATAAACTAACAGCCACGAACCTACTCGAACAGCGTCTGATAGGTGCTGTTCGACGAAATAATAATAATAAAATACAAATTAACGTAACACGAGGCTGGAAATGGAATACTATGAAAGGGTGTAATTTAGTCCAGTTGTAGAGACTCGCTACACTAGATGAATAATAAATTGTAGATTAGTTTAGAAATTACTTGAAACCTCAAAATTTTTGAATGTTTATTGTTTTGTTGCCTAGGTAATCGGTGTTAATATTTTTTTAGCTCACTGAACACGTCTCATCCGTTGCGTGCCAGATTTAAATATTCCGTTACACGACTCCACAATGCTCTCCTACTAGCAACTAAACTTTAAAAACGAGTAAAAATGAATATTAACAGAACTTAAGAACCAAAGCGAATATATAAGGTTTCGTGCGCGGTCAGGGGTAAAAATTGGAGGCCACTAGACACCCGTGAAGTATATACAAGGTGTAGGTGAAGATTAGCTTATGAATCTGCCACCGGATCGTTAGCAAGCACAAAGGCTGGTTTTAATCAATTCAGGTTTATAACCACGATGAAATAGAATCAGACAAATATTTAGCCACGTGGAAAGGACCTCTGCACAGACATTTCAAAGATCGTTGACCATGATTCACTCGTGGTCAGAATGATATAGATCTCGATGTACGAAAATAGCGTCTCTCTTGATACGCACAGCTGCAAAAGCTTTCATTGGCAGCATGAACGTCCCAAACTTTCCAAGAAAAAATTAGGATTAGACGGAAGTTCTTCACTCATGAAAAATTCTCCTGGAAGACGAAGAGTGGTGTATTATATGCGGGTAGACGCCGAGAGTAGCTATGACTCACTATGGCACTGACCACTGATTATGACCATTGCTGTGTTCGGGGGACATGTCATCAAGTCTTGTTACTTCTGTCAATTAGTAGTCAGTCCTTTGGGAGCTACCAATGGGGTTTCTTCTCAGGGTTAGGTTTGGTGCTAGGGAGGATGCAAGCGATGTCATAGCCTCTGCTCTTTCAAGGCCAGGGGGATGCCTTCTTTTGGCGCCCGTGTTAAACCACCTAAGGGTGGTGACAGAAGTTCGCTGGTACGATGAAAAGAGGTCGTGTGGTTCACCACGAGGTCGATCTGGGAAGCAAGCTTTCCGTCCTGCCGGTGACAACAGCTGAGGTTGACTTCAGGCGGTCATCGAGTAATTCGTTACTAAGGTGTCGAAAGTGTAGGGACTGGTGCGGTGTCGGGGTTCCGGGAGTAGGGTTAATATTTGCTGGCACTGGGCCTGGAGTCTCCTGAGCCGTACTGACCCTAGCACTTCTAGCTAACCTATGATGAAACCGCTTGACCATTAGAATCTGACAGCATTGCTCACGCTGTTACTAGCAGGATGTAGACCTAGATTGAAAGCCCGTTCTAGTTTTCCGGAATGAGCAGACTAGCTTTAAGGACCATTTAATGGTAAGTGCAACTCCTCCCTGCGGGGCGATACTGAACCGAAAGGAGCAATGTGCGCGGCCGACCAATGCCGTCTTTCGGGGAAATTGGTACCTCGGGGCCGTGGTGGCTCGTCTATGTCCCAGGCCAACGCACGTTGGAGTTGGACTCGAGGGAGTAGTGGTTTCGCGGGCACAAAATTTTCTTCAGTTTTTCCCAAGGAACAGGACCCCTGTCCGCTCGGGCTTTTAGGAAATCAGGTATTCCTCGTTGCCTCCTTGGAGGCTTCGAAAAAAAGGCCAGGTGGGAACCTAACGACAATTAACAAGTGGTGTGTCATATACTTATTCAGTTGGATAGTAACCGATCTCTTGATAGCGGTCCGTAACACTAACAGAACAGTGGGTATTATATGTTGTGACACATCAAGGAAGTCTTCTTTGAACGGTGCCATCTTTCCTACCTACCGTTAGCTTCCGGGTTTCACGCAGTGGTTCTCTTACGAAATAAAATAGTGCTCAAAAGACTACAGATTCAAATTAGAGCCCTGGTCAGTAGTGACCAAGGATAGAACTTCGAATCGAGAAATCCAATCAGTGTAATATGAATCAGTGATGCTGTAATTTTAAATATTGTGGTATAGCTTCCGCCATCGCGTAAATCTATCGATAAGATAAAATATAAGAGCATCCACGCACGACTCGTGACGGATCGACTGTGTCGACATGAATGTGATCGATCTCGAAGTAGACAGAAGAAAGCGACCGTTTTGCAAATCGCTAAATTTTGGACCACTAACAGTTAAATCATTTAATTGCCAGTGATTAATATCCTTCGACATTACAAAGCATATGTACTTCCGTTTCAACAAGTGGCTGGTTTTACATCAACTTGGGTGAGATAAGCCATTGTTATAATCAAAAAAATTTCCCTGAAACGGCGCTGCAACGAATGGCCGAATGTTTCCCGTGACAATATGAGTCATCGAGTAGCAGTGGTTAAGTTTTGAGACCGTCTCTAATCAAGAATAACGGCGAACACGAACATAGAGAGAAAAATGGATGATAGCTTTTACTCTTTCATCTGTAGAGCTTATTCCTTCTGGTATCCAAGAAATTTGCATTTGGCTCTCCTTATATATATATATATATATATATATATATATATATATTTATATATATATTATATACGATGTTTTGATATAGTACTTAGTCCTGATAGTGGACTGATGCAACCCTACTTGCTAAACTTTCTTACGCAAGCCTTTTCATTTCCGCATAACAACCACATCCCATAACTCCCTATTCCCACACTTCCCTCGAATCCCAATTTTACTAGAGCCTCATGTCTCAAAACGTTGCCTATTAATCTAGCCTATCCTCTTGGTCAAACGTTCTCCATATAAATAATTTTCATAATGATTTCTTAATATTCGTACTTATATTAGCAGTAATTAATTTTCTCTTTTTTGCGAAAGCCTTCCTTGCCTGTGCTATCCTACTCTTTATGATTACTATACTTCTACCATCCCTAGTTATTATGCTGCCCAAGTATCAGAACTCCTTAACTATCTTCAAAATATCCCTTCCCAATCTAACAGCCTTTTTTCCCCCACGGTTTCCCATACTTCACTCTATTGCCTTGGATTTTCCTCTTGAATCCTCATTTTAAACTCTATCTTCACGAAAACATTCATGCCATTTATTATGGTTTCCAAGTCTTCTTCTGACTTCCCTAATACTACAATATCATCGGCAAACCGTAGGGTTTTTATTTCATCTCCTTGCAGTATGATTCCTTTTCCATATTCCGTTTACAGTTTCTTCGTCGCCTGTTCTATATATTAAGTTAAACAGCAGGGGCGACAGACTGCATCCTTGTCTTACTCCTTTCTTGAGTTCTGCTTTCTTTTCTTGATCTTAATATATTCATATATCAAATATATTTAACAGTGTTTAATGACTGTCCAAAGCTATTCAGCCTCTGGAATACAGGATGGACATGCTGCTAATATTTCTTAGAGGATCTAAATGCGGCCAGAATGCCGCCGATGTAAAAATACACTAAACATAGACCTCATAAAGCAGAGTCAATGTACGTCTGAAATGTCTGAGCTGCATTTTGAAGGCCAAATCATAATTCGGAATTCAAAGAACCCGGGAGGTGTCATAGGGTTTTGTGGTAGGCGCACGAGCCAAATCCAGTGCTGAAAATATGACACAAGACCATATAAGCGATACGAATAGTTATAGAGGTGAGGGATTGGATAAGAGCTATGATGGTGTTTAGACGACGATTATTTTCTTCAAACTTCCACTGTTTGCGTGCAACGGGGTCGTATAGGGGCTGTTCGACGGACGGTTCAGAATTCCCGTTTGGCCTGGGGTTATTTATTTGGTGCATGCTAGAGTAGTGGCGCTACTAATGACATCTTGAGGCGGTTTGTATTTCTCCCTTGGATCTCATTTTTCTTTCTGATTGGTCAGCTTTAGGAGTTATGGGGGACAATCTGTGGGATATGTAAAAATCAGAAATTATTTGACTGCCACCAAATCGTAAAGAGCGATCGCTCCACGAAGTGAGTGCCTTAACAGGTAAAGGGTTAAGTATGGGCACACTTCATGTTGCTTAGCTTGTGTCGGGTTATGCCAGAAAATTTGCGAAATATCTCTTCGAATCGTGAACCGCTGCTAATGATTGTGCTGATAGTAGATGGCTGGATTCTGTATACAGTCGTAGCCCCAGATACAAAAGCGACTTTGTCATAAAGTCGTCTGCCAATTACATCCACTACAAGATTATAATTGTGTAACAAGTCTGCACCTAAATTTAGGAAGAGAAACGTCAGATACTAGACACTTTCGGTATAAGAAATGTCTCAGACGTAAGTATAAGTTAAGTAGCTTTTTACTGAATGTTCGAATTACTGTACTGTTAGCTGCATACATGCTATAGGAGAATGCTGAAAATCAAGTGGGTGGATAGAATCACTAACGAGGAGGTTCTAAGCGGAATAGGGGAAGAGAGAACAATTTGCAGGACTTTGACCATGGTAAGGGATAGATTAATAGGCCACGTATTTAGAAATGAGGGTCTTGTAAAATTAGCATTAGAGGGAAGTGTGTGGGGGAGTAACAGAAGAGGAAGGTCAAGGATGGAATGCGCTATAGAGAAATGAAAAGGTTTGCGTAGGATAGGTTAGAATGGAGGGTTCCATCAGACCAGTCTTAGAACTGAATACCACAACACTACAGCTGCATAATATTTAATTTGAGTCTCTGATGCGTTAAGATAGCCTCATACTGCCGAGACATCCGTCCAAACGGCCCTGCGCCTCTCCAAAAATTTACCGTTCGTGGGGAAATTAGCCTTGTCGAGGCAAGGTTGGAATTACCAAAAACCATCTTAAATAGGTAGATGCAATAGCCGCACAGGGAGCGCAACGGCCATCCCCACTCCTGTACGTGTAACTCGCTCGTAGGTCCATAAGAGCTTCTTAAAGCAGCAAAAGACAATTCAAATTGAATATTTATTTAACCCTTATACCAGTATATTTAAATATATAAGGTACAAATATTAATTCAAATGGGAATATTAAAAAAGTGTTGCGAGTTGGATGCGAAGTTATGTCATCATATTTCTCAATTAAATGTTAAAAATATATAATTTTCTGTTCGCAAATGCTGGAGGAGAATGGAAATTGTTTTTTCTTGGGTCTAAATTTTGACAATAAAGTATTTTCTATACGCTTGGGCCTATCGGACATTAAAAATGAAACTATCTCATAAAATTATTGATATGTCACCTCTTTTAATTCATCATAGAACATTACAATACGATAATTTAACATTTTGATAGAAAACCTATTATAAAAATTAAATTATGAAAATATGTTTCTTAAACTTTCGACGCGGAGATTTTGATTGAAAATAAATATGTAATATCGTTTAAATTATTTATTTTTATAAAAAATCCTGACTGACTATTAAATAAAATTTGAGAATGGTAGAAAATTAGTGCCGAATGCTTCAAATGAACATTATAATTAAATATTGTGACTCAACAATGACGCTAATTTCACAATGATCTCATTTCTAAAACTGCATCTTGTATTTTATAAGCTATTAACACTTTTACAGCACAAGAAAATTATATTTGTAGGAGTTTACATGGGAAATTACGAATTTATGTAATTAAATTTGAGATAAAATAGCTAAAAATGATTATTTATTTCATTCGCAAATGTTACAGTAGAATATCAACTGTTCTTCCTAGGGTCTACATTCTTAAAATAAGATATTCCCTATATATTTGGACTTAGTGACCTTTAAACTGTATTAATTTAGAATAAAATTGTCTTTTTGAATTTTGGCTTCTGTTGTATTTTTTCAATTTGTATTTATTCTAATATTAATGTATTTATCAATTATAAATAAAATAAACCAATTTACGTGTAAGGCGTTGTTTTGGAAATGCTCAATGTCCTCAAAAAAGTACGTCCAAGAGTATAGGAAATACCAAGTATTCTTTCCGTTTGAGCAGCCGCAACCAGAGTTACTGTAGCATAGAATATAGAATATTTTACAGATTGTGTTTCATTAATAAGACTAATACTGTATTGTACTATTGAAGATGGTCTTATATTACAAACACACACTTTATACACTTTTGCGTGTTAATAAATAATATACTTATGAAAAAGATTCAGTTTCGTGTATTTATATATGCCCGACTTATTTAGCGCGATTAAATAATAAGAAAAGGACCCGACTCAGATAATAGATCCGGTTGAAATATTTTTAATTTAATTGAATTTTAACTATGAAAATTAAAATTAATTTGAAAAGTAAGGATTATAAATTTTAATTTATTGGTGATAACAGGGATATTTGTCCGTTTCTCGTGTGAATGTAAATGTACTTTTAGGAAATAATCGATGATTTAGTGAAACCAGATAGTGCACTAAAACGAGAATCAAATTTTGTACAAGTTCCATTCTAAGACAAATTTATGTTGGAGCGATCCTAATTCAAGTCTGTACAATGAGATAGATGGCTCTCACTCGTCAACAATTCAGCGTGCATTGTTATAAGGCTCTAAAGACATTTTAAAGATTTTTAACTAGTTACTCTTTCTTCAGCTTTCTATGTTGAATAAAGTCGTATATCTTGTTTTATTAAGTATTGCGTAAGGATAACAATGCACACGACTTTAAGAGGTCATCGTCAGACCATGTACGTTAGTACATTTACATGATCTTATGTCTTTAAGCTATTAACTGACACAAAAAAAACATTCTTTTCCTTTTCATAATTGTAGCAACTGAAATGATCGACTGTATGGCAATTCGGCAGAAAATGGAGTGGGATGGAAAACAGTTCCACGGTTTAATAAGTTGTGGAGCAAGATCACAAGATGGTTGTATGGTTGTGCTCGTTTACCCACCAAGACCGTCGTGTTTCGTCTATTAGCAGTGATTAGTGAGTGGAAAATCTCCTTTGGGTATTTTTTGATACATTACATAAATAGCGATCAGCTACCTACATGGAAATTTTTTTCTATTTATAACACTTCATGTCTGAAAGGTTACATTTGTTTCTAACGCTGCGGTTATTAGCTAATACCAGTTATTGTAGCATCTGTTACAGCTGACGGGGCTGGTTGAAACTTTAACTTTGGCAACACGTCTAGGTTGCACTTTAACGCCGCCAAATATTCAAACATTATTTCAAGTAAATGGCACCTGTAAAGCTGAGTTTGTTATGGATGTGTGCCACAAGTTGATATTGGTCAGGAATACTCTACACGACCAAAAAGTATTGACCAATGACCAAGTAGAGTCTATTTCGTTGGGCTTACATTATTAATTTAGTTGAACTTCAAGAACGAGGCTTAAAGCTGGCTAATACGCTTATTCAAACACATGAGTTGTACCACCATCAAGAGATGAAGGTCAAACTTGCAGCTCACGTCATGAGCGCATCAGTTGCCGAAATGTTGTGAAATAGGGGAATTCCCGTCGGAAGGTTTAAAAGGGAAGCCGATGGGTGGCTCGTGACCAGACCCCAGAAGACAGGCGAGTGGAGGAGAGGAGAGGACGTGGTCAGACGGCAGAAGGCAGGCGAGTGGAGCAGAGGAGCAGGACGTGGTCCGAGCAGAATGAACAGGAGAGGAGAGAGTGATCGATCAGAAGGCAGAGTGGAGCAGAGGACGTGGTCGACCCCAGAAGGCAGACGAGTGGACGGACGTGAGCGGACGTGATCAAATCCTGCAACACGCCAGAGAGACGCACAAACATTCGAGAGGTGGATGTTTGTTGTGGGTAAGCGATAAAAAAATTGTGAAACTTGCTCATTGCTCTGGATAAATTAACATTCAATTATTTTCTTTCTATTTTCAGCTGATGCATACTCCATCTCTTGAGAGACCCAAAATCCCCTGAGATTAAGCCCGTGTCTTCACTTAAATTAATAAACAAAATTATTAAAATTGATCATATTTGTACTTTAAATTAATAAATGTTTTATACACAAAAAAGTATATTACATTTTGGCGCCCAACGTGGGGCTTACGATCTCTCTCAAGGGTGAAGTACTGCAGAAGCTATTTTTGTAAAAGGTAATCTTTCCAAAATTTAGAGTTATAGTTTTTTTTGTTTTGCTTTCTTTCGTGTTCCTCTCGGTTAAAATTTAAATTCTGTGTTTTGCAATTTTTACTGTGCAATTTCCACAAGTACGCAATCTTTTGCTTACAAAAATTAATACATGTTTTTTTTAATTAATATTTTGGGGTTTTCTTTTGTTTGATATATGCTTCTTAGAAGTAAAAAACGTGTGATTAATATGGAAAATTCACAGGAACTAGAATTTCAGTGTGCGCAGGTTGAGAATTTGGAATCCGAGGAAGTGATCGGTTTAAACGAAATGTTTGATGAAAGTGATAAAGGGCAAGAATCAGTGACAGAAAATGTAGAAGTCAGCAATAGTGATATTATGAATGCCGTAGGGGAAAAGAGTGATAAGCAAAGAAGTACTAGCGTGGATATTGAGATGCTAATAAAATATTTGGGTAATAAATTGGATGAGATTAAATTAGAAAATAATAATAAATTGGATGAGATGAAATTAGAACATAATAATAAATTGGATGAGATGAAATTAGAAAATAATAAGTTGGGAGAAAAATTGAAATAATAGGTTGGGAGAAAAAATTGATAAGAGTATGGCAGAAATGAGAATAGAGTGTAAGGAAAATGTAGAGAAAATGGCTGAGAAGATGAGAATAATTGGAAACAGTTTATGGTAGAATTTAAAGGGGAAGTAAATAAGAATATGGAGGAGATAGGGGCAGTAGTGGAGGAAGAAATTATTCAGAACGAGGTATCTGAGAAAATATGTGATGATAAACATATTGATTTTAATGTGCACGTAGAAGAAATAGATAAGGTAGAAGTAATGTGTAATTTAGTTGTTGATAATAGTCAAAGGGAAATGGTTCTTAAACAGTCAGGGAAAATAGTTGAGAGAGGAGAGAATCCTGTGGCTATTGATAATGATATGCAGGGAAATGTTAGGAAACAGCTGAAAATAGTGATAGCTGAAGTGTTAGAGACAGGAAAGTTGTATAGTTACAATTTGAAGAAGAAAATGCTGAACTTAGCAGGGTTTAAAAGGGGAAGCTCTACGGGGGAATAGGGGAAAAAGACAAAGTTTGGGTCATATTAGTGTAAGAATAGATATAAAGTTTATTAAATTTAAACAGAATAGGTTCGATCATTATGCAGATGAAATGTATGAGGGAATTTTGGGAAAGCAGTGTAGAGGGAGAACGCAGGATCATTTCACTATGGAGTATGGAAAACGCATGGCAACAATGATAAGTAGTTTAAATTATGTAGCGACGTGGTCAATTAAAGGATTGAGGATTCATTCAATTGGTGAGGTAATTAAATGGTTTGGGAAATATCTGTTTGTATGTCAATGGGATTTTAGGCTGCATAAAGAATATGGGCATCCATTGCTGGAGATAGAGGAAAATAATAGCACGGGAATATTTGGGGTACATGAAAATTGTGATGATGGCAGGGGTCTATTGCCATATCAAGTGATATGTTAGATTAGAGTAAAGAAACTCTAGGAGAATCATTACCCTTTAATGATTTCATAATTAGCGATTATGGAGACTCCAGCTATAAAGCATTTTCTTCAATTTCCGATGCTTTATCTCTTACATCTATCCTCTATGCTATCTTCTAGTAAAGAAACTCTAGGAGAATCATTACCCTTTAATGATTTCATAATTGGCGATTATGGAGGCTCCAGCTATTAAGCATTTTCTTCAATAATAATAAATATAAATAAATAATAATAAAAAAATGTCTTTCAATAAATTTTCTTCTAATCCTCTTTCTCGGATTTCTTCGTTGATGCCACTAATCAAGTTCTTTCTGCGTCTGCCTTGTTTCCTGGCTTCCATTGTAGAATTTGTTTCGGTAGTCTTGTTTCTGGCATCCTTTATACGTGTTTGTCTCTTATGTCATCAATTATGGTGTGTTTCACATCCATAATTTCTCTAATTTTTGTGTTTGGTATCCTGTCCATTTTTGATCTGCCTACCGCCCTCCTCCAGAAATCAATTTCGGTCGCTGTTAACTTTTTGGCCATTTGTTTTTTTAGTGGCCAAACTTCCACACCATAAGTTAATATATATTTTACAATTGTATGATATATTATTTTTTTGTTCTGTTTCGTAATACTTTTGTTCCATAAAATGCTATTTAGCATGGCTAGCTACCTCTTCCTGCCCGTACATTTCTTTCTTGAATCGCCTCATCCAGTGTGCCCTTTTGTGATATTTTTATTCCCAAATATTTATATTCATTGCATCGTTTTATTTGTTGTCCATTTTCTATTTCTAGGTCCTGTTGTTCTCCTCCAATACACATGTATTCAGTCTTGTTCACATTTACTTCTAATCCCCATTTTGAATACTCGTTCTAATAATTTGCGGGTCATTAATATCATATCGTCCTAGTCTTGGGCTATCAATATTTGGTCGTCTGCAAAACATAACGTGAATAAGGTGTTATCTTTTAAGGGTAGATCCATGTTTCGGCATTTTTCTTCCATTCCTTTAGTGTGTGATCGAGGTAGATTTTTAACAACGTGGGAGATATGCAGCAGCATTGTTTATAATCCTTTGGTTGTTGTGAATCCTTCTGTGACCGTGTTGAACATCTTAATTTTTTGTCTTTGATTGTTTATACAGGGTCTTTACTGTTTTCATTAGTTCGATGTTAATGTTAGTTTCTTCAAGGCTTCCCATAGTTTTTTCAAAGGGACACTGTCATACGCCTTCTTTAAGTCAACAAAGAGTAGATGTAATTCTTGTAGAAAGGACGTTTTCTTTTCGATAATTTGAGTAGTCGAGAATATATGATCAATTGCTCTAAATCCAGCTTGCTCTTCCGCTTCCATTTGTTGGTATTCCTTTTCTATTCTTTGTTTTATTATTTTTCCGTATAATCTGCTGATTGTATTTGTTACGGCTATTCCCCTGTAATTCCCACATATACTCCTGTCGCCTTTTTTAAATACAGGTGTTAGATATGATTCTTTCCATTCCGCCGGTATCTCTTGTGCGTTTACACATTGTTGAAAGTTCCTTTGCAAATGTTCAAATAACTTTTTGCTTCCATTTTTATTAGCTCTCATATATATCCCCGGCTCCTGGTGCTTTTCCATTTTTTAGAGCTTTGCATTGCTTTTCCACTTCTTCAAACGTTAATCTTATCGGTGATCCTATTACTTTTATGTTACATAATTGATTATTATCTATGTATTCTCTACGTTCTTCTGTTAACAATTTTTGAAAATATTGTTCCCATTTCTCAGGTGTTATTGGCGATATAATCTCTTTTCTCCTATCTGTTCTCATGTTCTTCAGTATCTTCCAGCTCTCCGTGCTTCTTTGTCCTCCCAAGTATGTATTAATTATTGAGCATTTCCTTTCCCATGTTCCATTTTTTTTCATACTAATTTTTTCCCTACTTCTGCTTGGGCTTTCTTGTACATTAATTTATGTTCTAAGCTCTTGGAACTAAGATACTGTTGATATTTCTTCCTTTTTTCTTTGATATCCTGTTCTATCTCTTCGTCCCACCAATATGGTTTACGTTTATGTTTATTTCCTTCGAATATACCTAATGCCTCAAGGGCTGCTTCATGTATGCACTCCTTTATATGGTTGTATTGCTCTTCTATGTTGGAGGTTTTTTTCCTCTAATTTTTTATCTAACCGGATGTTGTATAGTATTCTCTAGGCTTTGTAGATTATATCTTCTTTGTTGTAGTTTTTCACCTTCTTTTTGTATCTCTATACCTTGGCTCTTTCGTCCGGGGAAAAATACTGTAGTTCTGACAAAATAATGATCACTACCACAGTTCGGTCTTCTGGAAACTCTAACATCTTGAAATTTTACAAAGAGTTTTTGTTTTGTTATGACAATGTTATGAACTGCAGTCCTCGAGTTTCTTGCTCCATGTATATTTATGTATGTCACGATGTTGGAAGCAACCATTGAGGATTTTCATATTGTTTTGTTCACATGTCGTTATTAGCCTTTCTTCGTTGTTATTTACAGTATCTTCTCCATGTCTACCTATAGTATTGTCGTTATCCTTCCTTCATGTTTTGCTATTTAAATCTCCGAGTATAGTCAACTCCCTGATTCGGATGAAATCTTCACGTTAACCAACCGGGTCAGGTATTTAAAAGAACACAACGTTTCTGCGGCCATCTTCTGCCGCCGTCTTCAGGCTATTGTGTTCTTTTAAATACCTGACCCGGTTGGTTAACGTGAAGATTTCATCCTAATTATTCAACCGGGAAAGTCCTACGTTCATTAACTCCCTTGATGTTCCAACTTTCATTTAATTGTTGAAAGAAGGCATCTTTTACATTTGCCTGTTCATCATCATTTATCGTATACACACCAATTACAGTCAATTTGTATCCGAATGTACCTATATTTATAAGTCTTTCATTTATAGCTTCTCATGTGGTTATGTATTGTCTCCACCTTCTGTGTATTATGATTGATACTCCTTTACTGGCTCTTTTTACTTTGGATACTCCGCTAAAGAAGTGGTCGTAAGTACCTAGATTTTCAGATCCTTTTCTTTTTTGGTAATTACGACCATATCAATTTTTAGTTTTTTTAGTTCCGTAATTATTTCACTTATTTTCCTGTTTATTACTTGCACATTCCACGTACCTAATTTCAATGTCCTTTTCCGTCGCTTTGTCCGCATCCGATTTCCGTCTTAATTCGAGGCGTGGTTTTGGGTTTTTTAACAAGGTGTTTTTTATGGGCATGGGTTGTTGGCCCATTGCCCAACCCTCCTCCTTTATCCGGTATCTGGCTGATTGAGCTACTCAATCCACTCAACAGTCAAGAGGGCGGAGTTCGCAACAGTAATCCGAGTGCAAAAGTACTATTTAGTACTTTTTTTAAATCTTGTGCATAAACATCATCACGCAGTGAACTGCACAAATGGAAATGCTATTCCATTAGATACTATACAGTTATTATATTACGTCCAAATGTAAAAGCGGAACATTAAATTAACTTCACTGTATCAAGGACGCAATGACTGGCAGATGGTGAAGAACAAGACGATGATGCAGGTGATTGTTCTTCCATCTCTCTTGGTAAGTACCGTGTACTGTTTTTTCCTTGTAATATTTATGGGCTGCAATTAACTAAATAAATATCATGATAGATTATTTTCCTTTTCAGGATACGAATTAACAGTCCATGACTATTCAATATCTGGGTTTTGTCTCACGGAAGCAGGGATGGACGCTGGTAAGCACCGCGAAGTATAGCCTTCACACATACCAAAATATTTTTTACTCAAGTAATGGACATTGTTGTTTTTGTATGTTCTTTTTTCTGAGGTAGGCTTTCGGCCATATTAAATGTTATATATTGTACTGAAGCATCTGACTTCAAGCTCTACCACTTTGGTGCCTCAAAACTCAATTTAGTAAAGCAACGAGGTGGTTTATTAACTCCACATAATAGTGTCACACAAATTTGTCTTCTGTGTCAAAGGATTTTCAGGTAGTCAAAGGCCTTGAACTGTCCTGAACATAAAGGACGGTCAAATGTTTAAAAAATAGGGTAATCGCCTATACTCTTGGACCTAAATTGGTTTATTTTATTTATAATTGATAAACATTAATATTATAATAAATACAGATTACAAAAATACAATTGAAACCAAAATTCAAAAAAAATTGCATTACAGCAATTTCTGAATTATTGTACTCTTTTTTCATTTAGGACAAAGTGCTCCAAAGAAGATAACTTCCACCTTCATTGAAGTTGTAGAGAACTACAGAATTGGAATCCGATCACTTAGAGCCACAAGAAAATTGTAACACAAGATAACGACACAGAAGAAATAAAGTGCGATGCTCAAAAGAGCATTTAAAAAGTTCAAAGAAGAATCTATACGAATAAATTGATTAGTCGCTCTGGGAGGCAACCGAGACGATCAAGAGACCCACAACGACCAATAGCCTCTAGTACTTCTGTTTGAAGCAACAATGAACCATGGCAAGTGAGAAGAAAAAAAAATTAATTGCTGAAAATCTGGCAGAGGTATTCACACCCAAAAGTAAAATGACTCAAACCTTAATTAACGGAAACAACGCAAGACCATAAAACATCACACAAGTTACACCAAGAAGATAATGAAATCAAAACCAAACTGAACAAAAGAAACTCGAGTATTGTGTCTAATTACTGGAGATATTTTAAAGCGTCTGTCTAGCAAGGGTATAGTAATACTTACTTACCTATTTGGTGAAGAAATCATATTAAAATAGGTTCTGATGTGCTGGAAAACAGTGGTAGTGATCATGATGCTGAAGCCAGGAAAACAACTATGTTAATTATTACCGACCGAGTCTTTATTGCTAATAATTTCAAAACTGGTTGAGGAACTACTACTCAAGAGGATTTCTATCTCCGATTAAAGTCAAAGCATCCAAAATTAGGCCAAGTGCATAGAATAACTCAAATTTTTGAGCGATAGCTGGTAGAAACGCAAGTCTGCTCATCAGTCTTCTTTGTTGCGTGACAAGTTTTCGATCAAATATACCACGAAGGCTTGATTCATAAAAGTAACAAAATGCTCTAAAGTAGTATATAGAGATTGTTCTCAAAATAGTTTTCTTGGTTTAAAATGTCTAAATATTTGAAGTATTACATTGATATACCCATTGATCGTACACGTGGAAATCGAGCATTTTTTGCTATTTTTAACAATTTTTTTTCTGCCTTTGAGTTAAATTTCAAAGTTGAAATTTATATCGTGGTTTGCTACTATAATGACCTATTATGGGAACAAGCTTCAGATTTTTATCTGCATGCCCAACAGAGTTATAGCGTTTCAAACATTGAAAAATTTTTAAAAATCCCATTTTTATGGGGTGTAATTTGTAAAAGGAACGTCAGTTACCATCGATAATGTATATAGAGTAACTACATCATTATGTGTAAAAGCACGGAAATTATTGAGTTCGAAAACTATTTCTTCTTTGGGAAATTAGCCTACGAAAATAAATTTTCTTCATTTTGAATCAACAATTCGTGGTACATAGAGTACAGGAAAAATAATATTAGATTAGTAACTATAGATTTAACTTGTAGGCCTAAATGCACTAAACACGATGCAGTTTTACTTGAAAAGGATACGTCAACACAGTCGTGAGTAATTTAGAAATTCGTAGATACCTACAAACACGAAAAACGGCGTGTGAGCTACAACAAAAGCGGCGGACACTATAAGTGTAACAAAATTAGTTCTGAACTACCGAAACATGAGGCAATGCACGAAAATGACATTAAATTTTTCTGAAATGGTGCGGAAACCAGTGCTGGATCCCTTGTCTTGCACCCGGGTGCGAAACGCGGACGATAGGATTTGCAAAAAGTAAAAGAATAGAAGCTTTTGAAATATGGTGCTCTAGGAAAATGCTGATATTCAGATCGGTGGATAGAATCACTAACGAGGAAGTTCTAAACAGAATAGGGGAAGAGCGAACAATATGGAGGACGTTGACCGAGAGAAGGGATAGATTAATAGGCCACGTTTTAAGACACGAGGGTCTTGTAAAATTAGCATTAGAGGGTGGAATGAAAAGGCTTGCGCAAGATTGGTTAGCATGGAGGGTTGCATAAGACTGAATACTGCAACAACAACAACAATGATATTACACTATATATATATATATATATATATTGTAATACTCTCGTCCTAATAATATAAATTGATAGACGGGGGCTTTTGAAATAAAAGGAACTATTTTAAAACAAATTACAGTAAGCTTATTTACTGCTAAATACAAAAATTATTGACAAAGAATTTGCTTGGTGAAAGTAATTTAATCAAAATTGGACGGTTGGGTTTATTTCAGATCATTTCCACGACTTTCATCAGTCACATGAGGGTTCTTCTCATCAGGGAGTTAAGATGGGGAGAATTTCTTTACAGTGAAAATTTGATCAATTGTAATATTTAAAAAGGTGTTGGAATCACTTTACATGCGAGTGTCATGTCTTACTGTGGACGTTTCGCTGGTTGATGCACGGCCGTGGCGATGTGTGATGGCGATGGTGATGATGATGGTCGCAGCCGTGGCGTCGACGCAGCTCCAGTTGGTTGAGCAGCAAGACCACTGGCACGTCTTATCCCTTTTGTAGTATCGTTTTTAGTGTCCGTTCTTCTTGGCTTTTTAGATATTCCTACCCCACAAGTACTCTCTTAAACCAATCGGATTTCTTAAAATAAAACTGCTCAGTAGCATTGTTTCATCCGCGACAATGACCGTCGTAAATTATGGGTTCGCTACTGAGCTCACCCCTGACAGCGGATCCTACAACAACAGACCCTCGCATCATTCAGGGCCTGACAGTTTTAAGATGCTGTAGCTCAAGTCCAGAACACACAATAACACGTGCACTTCATTACATATATATTATTGCACTTATTCCCTCCTTCGGGTCGGTTTGGATGAATGGTGGCCCGGGAGCCAATGCATATTTACAGAATATAACTAAATATCTCTATATAAGTGCGACAATTGCCTATTGCACGATCCATGTGGTTCTCCCAGGGATCTGATAAACGTCAAACCAAGGCACACGAGTCCTTGAGTCGAGCCTGAGACACTCAGCGGTATCCTCTGATTTAATAATCCTACACGTACACTCAATAAACATTTAAAACAAACCAAAAATATTTATATCTACAGCCAATGCTCAGCTACACCGATCTTCAAACTTCCAATGTGACTTTGAAATGTAACACTCACATTCATTTTTTTGGGTCAACAGGCAACTTCCCTTTAATAGCATAGGAATGGAATTGAAAAGGGGGATGCGGAAGGTAGAGCAAGGTAGCCAAGGGTTGACTAGGGCTCCCGGGCTATGGTTTAAGGATCCTACCCGGTGTTTCACCTAAAGAGATGCAGGGATAACCCTAGGAAACCTGCATCAGGTAGGTCGGGCATTGGGTACTATTCTCACGCCCTTCCGAATGACGGGAGAAGAGTTTGCTGTGGGGCCGCAGCATTCCCTCCTCCACGTCTTCACCAGTTTCAGGAGGCAGTTGGCCGACTGATCCAATGGGATCAGAAGACAGCTCTTGTCATATGCCAAAGGTCTTCGACCCCAGTACATACACCTCCTAGAATAGGACACTCACATTCATATCCACTTACAAATATATAAAAAAAATTACAAGAAAAGCCTTGAGAAGTAATTAACTTATTACAAATTATCGATTAGAGTCTATCCAATATTATTAGTTACAGTATCTGACAACTTGGAAAAAATTATTTATTTGCAGAGAAATCAATATAAAATTTATATTTTACTGGAGTACACAACGTTTCATTCCTTAAATTTGGAACCTCACCTCGTGTGATTTAAATCACTGGGTGGACGTGGAGTAGAAGCCTGTTTTCATGCACTACCTTTTATATTGTCCTTTACGGTTGGGAGATGGAAATCCTTGTGGGGATTGGTATTTCGGATATTAAAATCAATTTACTTTGCCTCCTTTCGGTTGTTTACTAATCGACTGAATCACCATGTAATCGCTTGGAATCTCTAGTTGAAAATTCTTTATCTAACCAACTCTTCTGAATCTCTCTAATCTCGACCATAAAATCACATTTTCGTAGACTGTTAACTGTCCCACTTCATCAGATATTCTTAGACAGTCCATAATACAACATTCACGAAGTTGTAAAGTTCAACGTCGTGTGCATTTATACAGACGAAAAATAGAATCTCAGCCCTAAAGGTTATGAAACTTAATTTAAGAATCAAAAAATTTCGATCGGACTAGGATTCGAACCCAGGTTACGTGATGCTGTAACCATCTGACTCGGATCCGCGTCAGGTACGAGTTTTTTCCATTAATAGTGTAGACCTAATCACATTATTCACGGCCGTGAATAATTTAATGTCTGAGGTCGAATTAATTTCAAAACTCGAATGTGCTCATATTCAGCATATGAAGGAATTTACGTCAACGCAAAATATTCAAACACTTAATACAGTTTATGTGACTCAAATTTTGCGTTTTCCTTCAATAAAATCAGTCTCGCTGGATTACACATGAATACCGCGTTACATGTCATAAAAAGAAAGTGTTTCAGAACCACAGAAACGTCACAAATGTTGGGTAGACAGTCTTATACCATACATAAAAATCTAATAAGATCTATAAAACTAAAATCAAACATATTGTTCATATATTCAGGCCGCTTTATTTTGGTTGCTGGACTGTTTTTTTCTATGTTATAGGTAACAATAAATATATAACTCGATAAAAACCCGACAATTACTTATTCATAATTTAAATTATAAGAATAATACTGTTATTGTTATTACGTTGATTATTAAGATGAAAAATTAGAAAAAGAAAAATATTGACCTTGTCACAAAGTTAATAAGATAATACGTCACCACAAATTTTGCGTTTCTCTTTAGCCCTTTGAGTTAAAGGATGGCAAACGAACCAATAATCGATTCAAAGAGTCGATTCTAATAAAAGAACCGTTCTCTTAAGGGGCTTGTAAACGAGTAACAAAAATTTCACATTGCCGGCAATATTTCTGAAAATTATGGCCCGGCAATATTGTCGGTAATGTGTTGCCCTAGCTATGAACGGGCAATGTGTTCGGCAATATTGCGGCCACATTGTAACCGGAACATTTCCCGCTTACACGTAGTACAGCAATATGGCCAAAAATGAAGTTCTTATTAGCGCATCGTTACTTGTGATAAACTAAAGAAAATGAGAACCTGGTTTAGACCTTTTTTAAATGAACAATTCACAATTTAAGCGACGAACTGATTCTTGATTATCTATTCAAAAACGTCGCCTTCTATGTAAAGGGAGACTGAATATTTCCTTCACAAATAGAGGTCATTGTAGGGAAAAAGGATACGGTGATGGGGAATACAACACCGATCTATACGAGATTGGCAATTATCCAAAAATTATTTTGACGGGAGTGCCCTATACATCTTTGACGTATTTATTCAGTGTTCGATTGAAGTATGCGTAGAGGAAGCATTAATTGAATTTATTTAATTAAAGGCTAGACCTCTTTATTTGCTGAAAAATTATTTTAAAAATTAGAAATTACTTAGAAATTATTTTTTTGTTACTTTTCAATAAATGGCTAATATATAGGTTTCACAAGTTGTAAAATATGTTGGCTATTGTTTTCCAAACATCTATTTTTTTACTAGGTATTCTCTAATGACCCACGTCTCAAATTGATGAATTTGTGTGAACTGCATCGATAAATGCAATAATTTTTTCGTTTGGCGAATCCATGATTGGAATAATGAATAATATTTATACGAAACACGACGCTAACCACATCTAATATTAATTATTAACTCAGCTGATTGGCCACAGAGGCCTCTGGGGACTAGTATTGCTGGGCAATATTGCATATTTTCGATACCGGATCGAACTCATCGGCAACATTGCTCAGCAATACTGATATATTGCCGGGCAATATGTTTATATTGCCGGAAATGTTGCTGGATTTTGGGCAATATTGCTTGGCCATGATTGCCGACCACATATTGCCGTCAAAAGTTGCCCCTAAAAAGCCTCACGATTCGTAGAGTTACTCGGTTAATTGAGTCGTCGAGTCTTGAGCGAACCGCCTGCCTGAGTAGTCTGTAAGATTAGACTCAGGTTCTGAATCAAAAAAATAATGAGCGGCATTCTTCCATAATTAATAAACAATAACACTCGTCGTAAATTTTGAAATGATAGGTTTAGCTCCTTTAACAGACAGTACGGTAAAGTCTTAATTATTGCTAAAACAATCATGACTGAAACTTCCTTTTGATTTTTTATTGTTACGACTTCTCTACATTCATAGTTAACCTATTATTCCCAGCATTTTTGACCCTTTGCCGTATAGGTTTGATTCCTGTTGTTTCCTGCGGACATTTATCTAGATGACGCGAAACTTTGGACACCCCTTACTCAGCTCCTTTCACCCTTTCAAACTTCTCTCGTACTTTTTGCGGACACGCCACGGGCGCATATGAATCAACAGGCATATAAAAAGAAATCTATTAACATACGAATACAAACTATCGTAAGTTTTATTAAATAAAATTGAAAATAGTTTAAAAAGAAGCATTTTTAACAAGAGTTGGGGATAAGGTATTATACCTAGAATTATCATAGCTGAAATAAACTATTCTGTTACATTAAGCGAATGTACACTGTATAACATTTCAGAAACTTGTCTATATTTATACTTTCAATTAACATTTTGAATAAATGTATAAATACATAATTTTATCTATTATCTACGTACTACGTGATTTGACTATGCTAAGTAAGTTACGTACCGAATTTCATACTATACATCTTCATTTTAATATTACTATTATTTTTATCCTAAACATAGTTATTAGGACCTTTCTAAAAAGAGTTGACAATTTGGATTATTTTTTTGAGTGATTCATCGAAAAATAAACTTAACCGAATCGTTTTGTGGTATCAATATAATTTTAAACAACAATTGAAGATTTAAAAAATGTATTGTGTTTATGACTTTGCCTTTATTATCTATACCAATAAATAAAATTGAAGTGTCTGTCTGTCCATATGTTTGTCTGGAATTGGCTCCGAAATGATTCAACGGATGTAAATGACAATCTGAGGGTTTAAAAAAGGCAATTTAACTTAAATATTAGTGCATATTTCATTTCGATAATGATATTAATATAATATATATACTAATTAGAAATGTTAAATTTTGGTGTATGTTTCATTTCGATATCTTGAGGAGTTCACAATAAATTTATATAAATATTTACAAATTCATTGAATTGCCGGGTGAATTACTCAGTTTTCTTATTTTTATTTTATTGTATTTTGTGGTTATCAGGCTACATGCGGGTGATAATGAGACAGGCAACTCCCCTGTAATAGCATACGAAGGGAATTGAAAATGGTTCCGAAACGTATGATAGCGAGAATTGTTCTAAACCACCTGCGAGTTATAAGGTTTGCCCTGAAGCGGACTTTTTATATATTCAATTAATTCAAGTTTATCAAAATTCTGTACCTGTTGTTTCGTTTTTATGACCAATAAAATAGAACTATTTCAGCGCGAACGAAGTCGTGGTGGTTAGCAACTTGTATATAAAAATAAATTATACTGTATTCCGACATTGTTTCTTTCGGCATGCAAGTTAGCGAATGTTCATATCTCTTTGTTATAAAATTTAGCTCTTGCCCCATATACCGCTCTGTAACGTTAGTTTCTGCTTTCTGTACATTATAAATAAATATTTTTAATCAATAAATAATTTCCATAATTATGGAAAAAATAATTTATGCCTCGGATAGGACCAGAAGTAATAAATCATCAGATTTTTTCAAGAAAATCGCGATAATATTTGATTTCGAAGCTAAAAAAAGGAGTCTGAAATATTGCAAACTATTAAACGTGATAAGTAATGATTTGCTAGAAAGAATAAAATAATATGCATTAATAATATGTATTAATGCATAAAATCATAATAATATGCAAAATAAAAAATTGTAACATTTCATTAATGTATTTTGGTTAAGTCATAATTTCTCTCTAACGTCAGTGAATAAAATAGTATGTATACATCAGTAAAAAATATTTAATACACATGAATAAGCAATTAGGAACCCAATTTTATTTAACATATTCATAATGTTATTAATATAAACTATTAAATATTACATTAATAAGAAATTAACTTACATAAGTAACTATAAAATTTTAATTTTTTAGTAGTGTTTTTTTTATTATTATTTTAAAAACATTTATCGTACAGATTATCAGTTAGGACGATAACGATACAGTATATACAATATTAAAAAGGTACATAATTAACATGATAACTTGAAGATAGGTTAATTCATTTAATTAACCTACTTTAGGAGAATTGGTTATGTATATTTATTTTTGTGAGTACCTGAGGGGCATACGACTTAGGTGGGTGAGGATTGACAGGATTTATGGAGGATTAATGAGGATGAGGTCTGCGGACATGATGGTAGAGTGGGTTAGGATGTGCCTGAATGATCAGGGGGAAGGATGAGGTCAATCGGAAGTTTTCTTTTGAGGCGACGGGAGCGTGGAGGTGGAGGAGGATTTTTGTGAAATTGCTGGATCGTGGGGTTTGGGTGGTTGAGTGCGCTTTTGATTAGGTTTGTTATGGATTTGGAGATTGAGTTTACATTGGGAATTTTGATGTTTTTATGGATGACGGAATTTCTTAGGTACCAGGAGAGTTTGTGATGGTGCGTAGTATTGTGTTTTGTTTGGTTTGAATTTTGGTTGAATGGGTTTTGGCTGTTGTTCCCCATATGGAGGAGGCATAGGACCAGGTGGGTTGTATTATGGAGAGGTATATGAGGCGTTTTGTGCTAGTGGAGACAGGGGATTTTCTGTTTAGGAGGGGATATAGAGTTCTGAATTTTTGGTTTATTTTGGAGAGGAGAAAATTAATGTGAGGTTTCCAGGATAGTTTTGAGTCAAACATGATTCCGAGGTAGGTGGTTTCCGTTTTTGTAGGGATTAATGAATTGTTTAGATAGAGATGAATTTGGGGAGGAGGGTTTTTTGTTAGAGTGCATGGAATGGTTATTGATTTGGTGGGGTTGATACTGATTCACCATTGTTTGGACCATTGCTCTAGGTTATTGAGCGCTGATTGGAGTGGTTGGAAATCGGAGGTGAGGGAGGAGGTTTCATAGGAGATGGCTATGTCGTCTGCGAAAAAGATTGTGCTAGTGTTAGGATGTTGTGGGATATCATGGGAGAAGATGTTGTATAGGAAGGGGGCAATGACACTTCCGTGGGAGACGCCCGCCGCGATTGGGTGAGGTTGTGAGAGGTGGTTATTTATTTTGACAGAGAAGGTTCTGTTTGAAAGGTAGTTTTGGAGTATTCTGTAGTGGGTGTCATTAAGGATGTCTTTAATTTTAGATAGTAGGGAAGGATGGTGGATTTTATCAAACGCTTTTTCAATGTCGATAAAGGTGGTGATGAGGGATTTGCGATGTTCAAAGGAGTTGTTAATGCGGTTGGAGAGGCGGTATATTTGATGGGGACAGGAGTGTTTTGGGCGAAAACCTTATTGAGTTTCAGGAATCAGAGAGAATAATTGATTAATTAGTTGTGGTAGGAGTAGTTTTTCGAACAATTTGGATAATGTGGGAAGAAGACTTATTGGACGATAACTTTCAGGGTGTATTTTTGGTTTGTTTGGTTTCGGTATCATTATTATGGTTGCAGTTTCCATTTGGTTGGAAAATAAGTGGTTCTGAGGATAGCGTTGAAGATATAGGTAATTAAGATTATTGTTTTCTTTGGGAGATGTTTTAGGTGGCAGTTTGTGATGAGGTCGTGACCAGGGGAGGCTTTGTTTTTTAGGTTTCTTATTGCGGTTGATATTTGGGGAGGGGTAAAGAGTTTTGGGAGGGGTGATAATTGTAGGGGTTGTAGGAGTTTTTCTGCTGTGGCCTCGTTGTGATTTTGTAGAAGCAGCTGTTGGGGGAGAATTGCTTGGTCAGTAGTTGGGCGAAGATGTTAGCTTTTTGGGAGGGAGTGGTAAACCAATTATTGTATTTTTTAAGTGGAGGGATATCGGATTTTTTCTTAGTCAGGTGATTTGTTTTTTGCCATAGTGATTTGTCGGTTGCATTAAGTTGCTGAAGAAAATTGAAGTGTCTGGAGTCACTGGAGTCTTTTAGTAATTTTTGAAGTCTTCTAGTGATGTCGTTGTATTTGCGCTTGTCTGCGGGATTTTTGGAATTATTACATTGTCTTCATAGAGATTTTTTCTCGAGGAGTAGGTTATCTATTTGATTTTGGTGAGGGTTTGGTGGATGTAGTTTAGTTGGTTTTTGGTAGGAGGCTATGGCAGCAGCTGTGAGGATGATGGATTGTAGGTGATTTAAGGCCGAGTCTATATCTATGGGTGATTTTAATGGGATGTTGAGGTCTGTTAGCTTTTCTATTAGTTGGGAGAAGTTGTTCTAATTTATGAGTGTGACATTTGGGGTGTGATTTGTGGAGTGGGGAGGGAGGGTGAGATTAAGGTGTGCTATTAGTGGTAGATGATCGGAACTGAGTTCGTGCAGAACTTTTGAGCTGTGGAGGTAATGTGAGATTTTGTGACAGATGAAAAAGTCCAATACATCTGGTGATTTGAGGCTGTCTGGGTAATGTGTTGGTTCAGTAGGGTAAATAATCTTAATATGGGATTTGGAGAGTACAAGATTTAGGTCGTTGCCTCTAGAATTGGATGTTCTGGATCCGAAATTAGGGTGTTTGGCGTTGTAGTCACCTCCCATTATGTATGGGAAAGGTCGCGATAAGATAAGCTTTCTCCAGGTGTCCGGTGAGATATGGTTTGTTGGGGCAGAATAGAACGAGGAAATGTTTATGGGAGTGTTTGTGTTTAGAGTTGAGTTAGTTGGAGTTCAGTTATGGAGGGGAGTTGATTGTGATCTATTGAGCTTTTGATTAGGATGGCGGAGCCGCCTTTTCTAGTGGAATTTGGATGATCGGCTCTATAGGTTTTGTATTTCGGGAAGTTATAGGGTTGGGTGGGGATAAGTTTAGTTTCAGTTAAAAGCAGAAGGTCGATGTTGTTCTTTTGTAGGAATAGATTGATTTCGTGATATTTGTTGGTAGCCCCGCGGGCGTTCCAAGTGCATATGGATAGATGCTGTGGAGGGGTGTGGATAATTTTTTCAATTCTATTAGCTTGGGGATTATTGTAGTTAGGAAGTGGATTAGTGGGGTGATGATGGAGATCAGGTTGTCTATTTTGCAGCACAAGGAGTTGAGAAGGTTGTTTTGGTTTGACGAATCAGTGCAGGGTTGTTGGGGGATTTGCGGAGTGGTGTGGGTTTGTTTGACAATGTTCGCATAGGATGTAGGGCTTGAGCTGTTTTGTAGGGTTTGAGTTGTTGGGGGTGGGATTTGTGGTTGTTGAGGTTTTTGGAGTGGAGCCGGTTTGAATTGGATGGGTTTTGAGTAGGATGATTGTAAGGATTTGAATACTGGGCAACCGTTGTAATTTGCCGTATGGTTACCATGGCAGTTTGTGCATACGGGTAGGAGGGGTTTTGGGATAGGGCATTTATTGGGCGGGTGTGGGATGTCACATCGAACGCAACGGGGTGGATTGAAGCAGTAGTTTTTTGTATGTCCATAGTTTTGGCAGCGGATACATTGAGGGATATATTTTTTTGGTTTTGGGGTTTCGACTTTTATTTGGCAATGGTAAAGGTGGGTGAGGTCGTAGATGGTATAGTTTTTGGGGTCCGGGAGAAGGTCGATTTTTGTGATAGGGTGCCGTACTGGGAGGAGTTGAACTGGTGAATAGCCTAACTCTTTCAGTTCTGTGAGGATTATATTTGTATCAGATTTGGGATGTAATCCCTCAGGACTACTCGGAGGATTCTCTCAGATTTTATTTGAAAAGTATAGCATTCTGCTTTGTTGTTTTGAAGATAGGATACGACGTTTCTGAAATCTGGTATGGTGACGGTTTTTAGCTTGAGCTTTTGGTCTTGCATGGTGTAGTAGAAGGTTGAAGAGCAGATGGATTTCAATTGTTGAAGCATAATGTTGACATTATCTGTGTTGCTGATATATATCGGAGGAGGTTTTTTGTGGGAGTCTGGAGTGGTTTGGTTTTTTGTAGGTGCATCGTCAAGATTTTGTAGGATTTGGAATCTGTTTGTCGTGGAGAAGGGAGACTTTGTAGTGGTTATTGTGGATGAACTCGGTGTTGATGAATACGGCCTGGATTGATTGTTTATAGTTTTCCGCTTTTTGACACTGGTTTTGATTATTGGAGAGGTAGGAGTGGGAGTAGAATTGTTTGATTGAGTACTTATTACACTCACAGTTTCTTCATCGGAGTGGTCCATGTTGTCCGTTTGTTGGTCTGCGAAGAAGTGGGTAGGTGCTTTTAGCTTGCTCGTTTGCTGGTTGTACTGGACGTCTTCTAGGTGAGCTGTTTCGTTCGTGACTGTAGGGCGGTGATTGATACTGCGATGAGTAGAGGCGATGGGTTGTAGATTTGGGACGTCGTCTGCGACGTCCATTGTGGTGTGGCTGTCTCGATGGTTGTTGTAGTTGATAATTTATTGCTGGTAAAGATATGATTCTCGGTGATTCTTGGCGATATGATGCGGGTCCGAACGCGTACGATTTTGACGGCTTGGGTAGCTGTCTGCGACCGATAGCAGGAAGTAAACAACTGCGTGCTCGACTTGTTGCAAAGTTAGATGCGTAACGTTGCACGGCCGGGCGTGAAGTGGTAGTAGTGTTTGTACAGCTAAAAACATTAAAAACTTATGAATAATTCTGAATTATTGATAAAAAAGGACATCAAAAATTCGGTAAAAACATACGTAATGCGTAATATCAATACATACTTGGTCAACAATTTAACTTCCAATTATAAATAAAATAATGTGATATTAGTGTTTTATTGAGTACAACTTTTGTACAAACATATCTATACCAATAAATAAAATTTAAGTATCTGTTTATCCGACTGTCTGGAAGTTTGTCTCGAATAGGCCCAGAAATAGCTGAACGAATTGCATTAATAATTTAAAAAAATGATATATGTAAAAACGGGAAATATTCGGGCAAATTTCATTTTCATAAATACTAATATAAAACATTCTACGGAAGAGGTTTCTTGGCAAACGCGCATTCAAATCTCCAAATATGAATGCGGAGGTCTATACGTTTGATCTGTTTATGCTTAGAAATAACTTAACGGTTTTCATTGAAAATTTCAGGGATTGGAACAGGAATTTTAACTTAAATTTTCGTGTACGTTTTATTTCCAGATCTTAAAAAGTTGATAAGATATTAATACAAATGTTTATAAATTCATTTAATTACCGTGAAAACCAACGGCATGCTGTAAGTCCTAGTAGGTGTTCCTATACCATTCAGTGGAATTACTGTGTTGTGTTGTTGTGGTATTCAAGACCTAAGACTGGTGTGATGCAACCCTCCATGCTCTATCTTGCGCAAGCCTTTCATTTCCTTATATCTAGGACGACCCACATCCTCCCTAATCTGCTTAGTATATTCCCTCCCTGGCCTCCCACTTCTGTTCTTACTTCACACACTTAACCTCTAATGCTAATTTTACAATATCCTCGTCTCTTAAAACGTGGGCTATTAATCTATCCCTTCTCTTAGTCAACGTCCTCCATATTGTTCGCTTTTCCCCTATAAGCGTAATTTTGGCAGCATGCTAAGAGGGAGAGACGGATGGCGAGCATTCTCACTCCAATTGTTGCAGCAGGTTTCGCGCCTAACTCCCTGAGATATAAAACACTTCTTTGGATCGTCGATACGATGTATACGTAAATTGGTTTTATTGGTCACGTCAGGTAAATTTTAATATTTAATAATTGTTCATTTTTGAAAGTAAATAAAATAAGTAAATTTTTTGCAATGAATATAATTAATTTTTTTCTGTCTGGAAGTTTAGTTCGAGTTGGCTCCGAAACGTGCGAAAACGGTACCTGTTCAAGACAAACTGTGAATTATAAGGTTTCCTCTGAAGCGATCATAAATAAATGATACCGTACGTTTTATATATTCCATTAATTCTACTTTATCAAAATTCTGTACCTGTTGTTTTGCTTTTAAGGCAAAATAAAAAGAGCTATTTATGCGCGAACGAAGTCAGGGTCATAGGTAGTCAATAATAATTTTAAATCACATTTTAAAAAGATGCTCTAAAAGAAAATTCTAATAAAAATTGGATATTATATGAAAACATTCAAAAGTTTCTATTTATGTAAATATTTTTTAAATAACATTGTAGTGTTTATATAATGATATCGCATAAAGATAATTCAGACCATAGTCGGGGCAATAAATGACTTAAAAACCCGAAAGTTGTATTATTATTTTTTTCATTTCGTACTTAATGGAACATTAAAATTTCCTATTATTTTGCGAAAATTATTCTCCATTACTTTCTCGAAAACATAAAACTCTTAACTGTCTAACATTTTTATAGTGTCATTTATGGAGGAGATTAAGATTATAGAAAAAAATTAACAAATTAGTGGATATAAGATGAGTTAAAGTAGTTCTGAAGTCCAGAAACGAAATCAAAATAGCCAACATTTTTTAGAATGATAATATGGAGGATAACAATTCATAACAATAAATAAAATTGAAGTGTCTATCAGTCTGATTGTCTGTCCGTGTGTTTGTCTCGAATAGGCTCCCAAACGGCTCAACGATTTTCAATCAAAATTTAAGGGTCAATAATAGGAAATTTAACTTAAATATTAATGAATATTTCATTTAGAAAATGATATTAATATGATTATTAATATTAGTTCTACGGGAAGGTTCTTGGCAAACGTGCGTTACAATGTCCAAAATTTGAATTCTAAACGGTTCAATGGATTTCAATGAATATTTCAGTGATTGAAACACTAATTTGATCTTAAATTTTCGTATATGTTTCACTTAGATATCTTGCAGAACTCAGAATATATCTTCACGTAGAAATCTAAATGTTGGAATAATGTATCAGGTTAATCGTAGAACACGTTTATTTATATTGCACAAGTTTATACATATTCAATACGCGTAGCAGTTGGGCGTAAGGGGAAGTAATAGATAAATTATTTATTTATAAAACATAATATTAACTATACACACAGATTAGCTTATGTTAATACCACGACAGTTTCTTTACCCAATATTTACAGGCTTGAATTCAAGGATACATAAAAATCTAGTTTTAAAAATTATTTTCCAACTCTTTTTGTTCATATAGCTTTTTTTATTAAGTAAACTTCGCCTTGGATTACTTAAAAGTTTGTATGTTTATTTGGCTTTCCATTTTTGCAACTTAACATTATTTTAAACGATTTCACCGTTTAAGAATTTCCTTCGTTTCACCTTACAATTATACAAAAATACATTAGGAGAAGATCATATGTAGCGTGCTTAGTTTACGAAGTTTCTTACTATCTGATCCATGAAGGGGGGGGGGGGGGAGAAATGTCTTGTCCGGTAGAAACTCGTCCGTATAAGCCACGTCCGTCAGAAACACGTTACCTCTTGACCAATACTTTTATGTTCATTAACCCGTTCCCATATAAACGTGAACAGCTTTATTGACATTTACCATCAATATGCAGAACTAAATCAATCTAAATATAAATGTTGCAGTGTAGATAGCATTGCAAATTATTCCAGGCATTACTTGCGTAGAATGTTTCCTTTTCAACAAATCCCGAAAGAACTGTTATGATCATTCCTTGTTCCCAAGGACCGTGTAGCCCTATAGATGCCAATCCATATTTAGAAGGAACTGCTGGTTTGTCCTGAATATACAATTATAGTATTTACAAGGGCCGTTAGAGAAGACAAGACGATAAATTAAAACTTTCCAGACTTCACCTTAATCGTCTGCACATCTTCACCAATTCATAGTAGCACACGAAGTAAAATTAAAATTATTTTCCTTAATAAATTACTTTATAATTATTACATATTTTTTCTAATTTTGTGTGTATTCGTCTCTACCCTCCCCAAGTTGAGAATAGAATCGGATGGAATTCGTAGAGTCGAAGAGTCGTTTAAATTAATAAAGGAATGAGTGAACCGACTCTGAGCGACTCAACAAATAGAATCGATCTGCTCATCGCTACTTTGAGTTACACTAAAACTTCCGAAGTTATTGAATTGATGGTCTTATAGTGCAATTTAAATTAGAAGGCAGTTATAGTATTTTCATCGGGGTGTGTGGCCTAAAATCCACATAACAAAACTTTAAAATGAACGGTGGGACAAGCAGCGTTACAGAACAATCGCTGCGTATTCTATTTTTTTAGAGAGGTGTATTCTAAGTCCGTTTGCGGTTAAATGATAACTGCACCTTCCAAGCCTTAGTGCCTTCTAGTTTTAATTACTTTTAGTTGTACATGTGTTACATTGTACATTGGTAAAAGAAGTGTTTTTTTGTTTATGGACATAACTTCTAGGAATACTAGAGAATACACCTTTTTGTAAATCAAAGTGATTATATATATATATATATATATATATATATTAAATAAGTAACGTTTACCTCATGTTTATCGGACAACACGGTAATTCAGTAAATAAAAATAGGATTATTGAAATATGTATTGTATTTTTCCTGAGTCTACGGGTCATCCAAAGTGGTAGATCGTGCTGGTTGCTGTTTATACCTCAATGATTCAAGTATTAAATAAATATAATTTATTAAACCTGATAATATGGGTTTTATTCTAAATAATAAATTATTTGAAGAAAACATTCTCTGGTTTCCACCTGGGCAAAACAATAATTATTGCCTGGAAGATGACGTCGCGCAATAATTGCCATTTTATTCGGATGGAAAGCTGAGAACGTTTTCTTTAGCAGATCCGCCAAGAAACACAATAAATTCAAGCCTTATTGAACATACAAAAATAATTTTTCGATATAATTTTGATCGTTTATGTAATAAGTTTTTTCTGTCCGCACATTTTGGCATTTTATACTGCGTTGTGAAATATTTTTAATCATACGTGTTGAGTGATATATATTGTAACATGAAAAGTTACACTCAACAATGCAGACCAGCTTGCGAGTTGCAATTGTTGAGGAACGACGCAGCCCGGGCCAACAATGTAGTCTGGCGAGAATTTAGTGAATCGTCATGGGGTAGTGGAAGGATGAGGTTGTGTCGGCGGGACGACAAGAAGATGACCACGCCCTGCAGATGTAATTTTTTCTCATGCTCTGAAAGGGATTAAAGCTACTGAAATCCATTTTTGGTGTTTTTTTAATGAAAAATACCTGGCGCCCAGAAAGAATTTTAAATCCTCGATTACGGAGGAACGCGGAATCCGCTACAATATATATATATAAACCATTATCTAATCAAAAATAAAACACATTCACAAATAAATTATTAATTTAATTTATTACTATGACGGTCACTAATCCTCTTCAGCTTCATCTTCCTCCTCCTCTTCTTCCTCTCCTTCCTCCTCTTCTGGCGGCTTTTTCTTTTCTTCATGAGCAATTCTCCATTCTTCTTCCTGTTGTGGAGTAGGATCGTCGATTTCCATAATTTCAGGTCCCAATGGGTATTCTAACTGGATCTGATTTAAACCGGGCGGAGAGTAATTCAACGCTACCCGTTTGTGGCCCCAGCCAATGTAAACGTTGTCACACTTCCTGATTAAAAATAATATTAAATTAATTTTCATTACAAAATTATTTTATATGCACTGAATTGAGTTCAATTATGACAGCATAGTTCATAGACCTGTTACATGTCAGAATGTGTATATATTGTGATAAAAAGGGGATTTTGTAACGTTGTGGCGTTATGAGGCGCAGTTCGGCCAACAACAATGGATAGTCGGCCGAAAGATTGTTTTTCCCCGAGGGGAAGGCCCGGCTTGCCTGAACGATGGTGAACCCCCGCGGGAGAAATGAGGGCGGGGAACCCCGAAATGTTAAGAAATAGGGGAAGTCCCGTCAGAAGCTTTATAAGGGAAGCCGATGGGTGGCTCGAGATCAGACGGAGAGTAGAGACCCGAGAAGGGAGGCGAGTGCATCAGATCGTGGTAGAGACCTCAGAGTGGCAGACCAGACGAGAGCAGACCCGAGAAGGGAGGCGACCAGACCAGATCAGACCCGAGAGGACGTGGCTCGACCCCAGAAGGCAGGCGAGTGATCAGACCGCAGAAGGGAGGCGAGTGCATCAGACCCCAGAAGGGAGGCGAGTGGAGCAGAGAGCAGATATCCAGAGACGCACAAACATTCGAGAGGTGGATGTTTGTTGGGCCAGTAATTGTGGCTGATGCATACTCCATCTCTTGAGAGACCCAAAATCCCCTGGGATTAAGCCCGTGTCTTCACTTAAATTAATAATCAAAATTATTAAAATTGATCTTATTTGTATTTTAAATTAATAAATGTTATTTATACACAAAAAAAGTATATTACAATATATAGACACTAATCAGAATATATTTTTACCGATATCAAGAATTTCGAATTTAGCAATAAAATAAGAACTTATTTACATTCATCACAAAAATTTAGGTTCCCGGCCTTGAGCACTGTGTTGAAACAGGCTCTCAGACAGCATCGAAATTTATTTAACAAGTGATTTTCCCCTTCGCGCAACAATCACATAAGAGATTTGTTGTTCTTATGCAAGGATGCACGAGTGGTGCTTCTCTTTTCTTTGCTCTTAAGGCCCTGTTAATCCCTTGTGGTTTCCTATAATGTCTTCTCTTCCACAGAGAGTTTGATATGGAGGGCAGGGACGTGGGAGGTGTCATCCTTATTATATGTCAGGGAAAGGTTTGTTAGTTGATAGTATGCATGTGGATACAAGACCAAGAGAAAATGGGACTCAAAAAATATTCTTACAATGCTTGATAACGGTTGGTAATAAACACAATTGTTTGCCTTGTACGGTGAATTTCCGTTGCAATCCTAACGAGTTTTTAGTCGATTCATAAATGTTAAAGAGATATGGAACAAAAAATAAATTTCAGACAAAGGAACTATCGAAAGAGTCGATATTTATAGATAAATAGGCTTCGAAGAAGAGGAAATCAGTAAAATCGGACAGAAAGCTGATAGTTACGGTGTCCCTCAGAATACTTAAAAAACAAGACGAACGAAAGATGAAGACTTATGTATTGTCATTTGACAATCCGTATTTAAGAAAGAAGAAAGTGGTCTTCCATCTGTACAAAGCAATGGTTCCGTTGTTGTAAATGATATTAGGGGGGGGTATTTAGGATTATTTAACAAAATACTTGAACCTTTAAAATAAATTGTAGGTTGGTAGTGGATTTACCCTCTGTTAACGGAAGACGATTCTGGACCGGCGATTGAGGAAAACCCAATTTTTCTCTTTTTACACTCCAACACACAGTTCAAGTTCAAACAAGTCGAAGTTCTGGCCTTCCTTGCTCGCTCTTCCTTCTGATTCCTCGACTTAATGTTCCCTTCTACTTTCGAGAAACACTCTTTCCTCCCTACTTCCACACCCTTTCCACGTCTTGATCCACTCGCCAGCTTACTCCTCCCTTTCAATGTCTTCTGCCTTTCTCTCAACATCTTGAACCACACTGACCTATTTTTCGAGTTCTCGCCACCCAGTTAAACTCTTATTTTCCCCTCCTCCAAGGGAATGCGATATCCCACGTGACGGGTGTTCTCCAATCTATATGTATTCTTCGTCCAGAACAGTGTCCTTGGGAAAGCTGTAGACATGCCAGTTTTCAGCCCGGCTCTGCTTAGCACCGAATTGATTAATAATGTAATACTAAAAAACATAAAAATTGCTACAAGTGAACTAACCTGCCTCGGGAAAAGGCATAAGCTCCTGGCCACAAATTAGAACGAATAATTCCCAAAGCAAGGCTGGGCAGCAAGTCAGAGCTGGAACGCGTTGACCAAGGTGGGACTCCTTCGATGGTTGCATCCTCCGAGAGTGGAGTGAGGATTGCAGGACCAACTTCTGGCTCTATCACATCTTCTTCTTCCTCCTCCTCTTCCGCTTCTTCTTCTTCCTCCTCTCCTTCCTACCATAAAGGTAAAATGATTCTTATATTTTCTCTATCTGGTGAATTATATTATTCCTATCGCTAATAAATTTTTTTAGGGTACATGAGGCTGATCCTGAAACAGGCAACTCGCCTTTAATACCATAGGAAGAGAATTGAAAAGGGCAATGTGGAAGGTAGAGCAAGGTAGCCAAGGGTTGACTACATGCGTTGACCGAGATACAGACTGACTGTGGGAGTTTTCTCTCGCAGGTAATTCTCCCCAGTTTGATTGCGGGGCTTAACTTTATGGATGCCTCATAGTCTCCTTAAATTTTAAGGATCCTACCCGGTGTTTCACCTAAAAGAAATTGCAGAAAAACACTAGAAAACCTGTATCAGATAGGTCGAGCTTTAGGGTACTCTTCTCACGCCCTTCCTAATGATGGGAGAGGAGTTTGCTGTGAGGTCGCAGCATTCCCTTCTCCGTGCTCCACCATTTTTAGGAAGCAGTTAGCTGACTGATCCAATGGGATCAGAGGACAACTCTTACTGTATGTCCTAAAATAAATTAAGGTGCCTTGAGAAAACCGGAGAATCTACGAGGCATCCATAAAGGTAAGCCCTGTAATAAAATTGGGGAAATTATCTGCGAGAGAAAGCTGCCACAGGCAGTCTGTATCTCGCTAATACGTTTTTTTCGGGGGTGGGGGTAACGGGGTATATGAGGGTTATCCTGAACAACAGGCAACTCCCATTTAAATGCTTAGGAAGGGATCTAAAAATTGGGGTGTCTACTGTATATTATAATAGGATTGATAAATTTAACTGGTGTAAGGAACACTAATCCTGTAATGAAACTCTTCGAATACAGAAATGATGAATTTGATCCTACAAACTATTTTTTAATATTAAAAGAGACCATAAAACTTAACGTTTAACTTTCTATTGGAAGATGGTTGTGGTTTTTGGATCAGTATATTAAAAATGGATAGTTTGTTATTCCGTAAATAGACTCGCTTTGTAATGGACATTGTTTGACTATAGAGATATTTTCTGGAGAAACTGGGTGATTGGTTCTCTGAAAATATAAGTTCCAATAGATAAAATACTTTCTTTCTATCAGTACGCGTATGAAACAAAACTTTACATTGTAATATATTCGAATGGACTTATTTTGAGTTGAATTATTTTTTCGTTTTAGTTTAATATATTAATTCCTTTTAAGTGCAAGCAAATAACTAATTTATTATTATTACTAAGGAATTTAACTCATTTTCAAGGGCCAAACTGTTTTCTTGGTTATCCGTATAAGAAAGTTTTTAAAATGAAAATTATCTATTGTTGCACTACGGGACGAATGTTAAAAGACCGGGAGAAACGGCACTGGTATTGGTCGAGAATTTATGCATCCCGAAGAAAGGTAGATTGAAATTGGTCTCCAAGAAGAATGCAGCATTGATGAAGAGAGGGAACTTCGTCCTTAGACGTGTACAGATTATAGCTGCGTCTTATTTTTTATCATATAGACAAAATTCTCATCGTATGTTCTTAAACGAACATTTTCCTTTCGAGTCATATTTAAGACGTCTGTAATTACTGTCGGAATTATGGTTTCATTTGTGAAATAAATTCATCTCTTAAAATCATATAGGGTCAGTTTAATAAGATTTAAATCTTTGTTATCTTCCGTAACAATGTACTCATTTCACGTATGTATGATTAGGTAATATGTAATTCTACGGATACGGTATCCTAATCAATCTCATATGGACTGTATGCTATGAATAACTTATTATTTCTTATGAACATTTAAAAAAATTGTTACTTAGTCTCGATTCATTAAAAAAAATGCTATTAATACACAAAAATTTTCCTATTCACATCGTCAAAAAACCTCTTAGCCTGTAATTTATCGGCGTGGCAGCTTAGAATATGTCAAAAATAATGTTAAAATCTAAAATAAATCAAATTAATAAAAGTTTTACAAACAAAATGGCATAAATATTTTGTTTACTATAGCACGTAATTGGCTTTTTTATTTTAGCTTAATATAAAATGTTCAATTGTACATTTCTGCAGTGATTTTTAATTCAATATATACTCAACAAGTTTGTTCAAATTGGCAGACTTGACAGAGACTCAAAGTACATAACGTAATTTATTTATTCCTTGTGTTGATACATAAATTAACAAATTGATATGACAGTATACCTAATTTATTGAACAGCTGTATAAACACCGATAATTCACATTGTACAGTGATCTAATTACTCCCATTTGTGCTCTTGCATCGTCATTAAGACAAGAAAATTTCACCATCAATTTTTTGATGTGTAGTTTTATAGATATTTCAATGTCTACAGATATTAATGAACAGGGGCTGGATAAGATTTTAATTTAAATAAAAATGAATTATTGGACCGTTCCTGACTGACTAATTTCTCTATTTTCATGGCTCAACTATCACGTACTCTCCTGACATCTTCCATCTTCAACTCTCCATGCCCGACTCAACGAATTTCTCCTCCACGCTTCCTCTAGACTTTTCCTTCCTCAAATATCCATGCCCGGCTGCCAAAATTTCCCTCCTCCATCCTCGCAGGACATCTCGTTCATTCACCCCACCATAATATGCATGGCGGATCACCTGACCCTCAGCCTCCAATAAAAATTCAGCTTCGCCCGCGGTTTCTTTATTTAATTTTTGGCCTTCCATAATTCCCGGGGTCAAATAAATGAACTCAGATATCAGATTTTTAACTCTCCAAACGGTGTTTTTGGCACGTTCTGAAACACTATGACTCTCCTTTCTGGCGTTTTGGTGTTGAACGGCTGTCTCCAATATGGGGAATTTTTCACCCAGCGACAAAAAAATGCGACTGTCACACACTCAATACAAGATAAATTGTCCACTATGTATACAGCGTGTATCATAATTAATTGCGTAAACGCATGCAGTTTAAATTACAGGATACTAGAAGCAAGTAAGTCTCAGCAAACATAGGTTGGTCCGTAAACAAACTGTTAGCAAGACAATTGCGATTTTGTGGTTACCAACCACCGTTGACTGTACTCGTAGTTAAATGAACCTCGATCATTATAAATTCTTCAACTTCTTCAACTTTGTTAACCGGAGTAGCGTACACTAAATATTTAAGGTGGCCCCAAACACAGAGATCCACGGGGTTGACGCGTTGGTTGCCTTCTCACCATAACCGCAAAATATACCGGTGCTCCATCAAGCACGTACCCATATTACGCCCTTGTTTAAAGTAACATCCTCAAGTAATCCTTCACTATGATGCCGCAGAAATAGAACAACATAACTTGCATGTGTAGTCGCTTACCTGAGGTCGTTGAAGGAAACTACAACAAGGTTAGATATTTTTCATGCATTTATGGAAAGAATTTCAACTTCGAGAGCACCTTTAAATTGCATATGGAATGTAACAGATGGAGTGAGCAATATGACAGGGAAAAAATCTGGATTTGTTGAGCTCTTTAATGGAAAATATCCAGATAGCAATGTTATATTGGATCAGACATCAAGACGCCCTGAGTAAATCTTCTTTGGATATGAAACCGGTGCTTGACGTTATTGCTAAGCTTGTTAATGCTATTCGATCTCGAATGCTTGCCTACAAACTATTTTGGGAGTTTCTATAATCCATGCAATCTGAGTGCTCTGATATATTGTATCACAGAATATACAACAATTTTGTAAAATGTATGATTTTTATTTTAAAAAAATTATATTGGCCTAAAGTTATTTTCCTTTCATTTGGCTCCATCTTTAAAACGTTTGCCCGAAGTGGTCTAGAAGGTTAGCAGAGTAAGAAATATTAGAGAAAGTATTTCAACGTTTCGAACAGTAATGATCTGTTCATCATCGGGGAGAGGAATCAGATGGACTCCGTACAATAGTCTTATAAAATTCGCCATAGCCCTTGAGAGACAGTTATCCACACAATGAAGATGCAGAGGAAGGGTGCGTGGGATTTATACACACTAGGTGCTTATACATGACCTGTACAGCAGACAGGCAGCAGTAATTTGAATCGAAGTTCAAGAAAAGAAAGCCGTAATCAAGAAAGGAGTAAGACAAGGATGCAGTCTATCGCCCATGCTGTTTAACTTATATATAGAACAGGCGATGAAGTAAGTAAAAACGGAATATGGAAAATGAATCATACTGCAAGGGCAAGAAATAAAATCCTTATACTTTGCCGACGATATTGTAATATTAGGGGAGTCAGAAGAAAACTTGGAAACCATAATAAATGGCATGAACGTGGTCCTGGAGAAATAGTTCAATATGAGGATTAATAGAGGGAAAACCAAGGTAATGGAGTGTAGTATGGGAAACAGTGGAATTACAAAGGGTGTTAAATTGGAAAGGGAGCTACGGAATTATGCTACTTAGAAGTTAGAAGTATAATAGACATAAAGAGTAGGATAGCACAGGAAAGGAAGGCTTTCGCAAAAAAAGGGATTTACTTGCGGGTAATATAAGTTGAATATTAGTAAAACATTTCTAAAAATGTTCGTATAGAGAGTGGCGTTATATGGGTGCGAAACGTGGACGATAGGAGTAAGGGAAAGGAAAAGAATAGAAGCTTTTGAAATGTGGTGCTAGAGGCGAATGCTGAAAATCAGATGGGTGGATAGAATCACAACGAGGAAGTTCTTATCAGAATAGGGGAAAACCGAACAATATGGAGGACGTTGACTAAGAGAAGGGATAGATTAATAGTCCACATTTTAAGACATGAGGGTCTTGTAAAATTAGCATTAGAGGGAAGTGTGTGAGGTAATAACAGAATAGGGGGGCCAAGGATGGAGTACGCTAATAAGATTAGGGAAATGAAAAGGCTTGCACAAGATGGGTTAGCATGGAGGGTTGCATCAGACCAGTCTTAGGACTGAATACCACAACAACAACATGTTTCAGAACAGATGTTCTTGGCTCTAACAAAAAGACTGGTTGTACTTCTCTATCTTTCCCTCTCTTTTCTTACGCAGGCAATGGAATACCCGAATAAACTGTATCAAGATATTACGTCGCCATAGTCCAGAATCCCCAAAATCCTTGTTCACGTTGACAGTCGGGGTGCCTTCTGGAACGTTATTAACCATTCACTTAAAACCTCCAAATTGTAAACAAAGACCAAACCACGGACCCCATGCGGTGTTTAACAGAATCGAGTCAGTGGTGTCTGGAAACCACAAAGTCGTAATTATCTGGCTAACTGTTTCTTTTGTGTACCTTCCTTTACTCAGAGTCTTATACTTCTATTATTGTGTTCTTTCAAGTATGTTTTGAAAATCCTCACTCAATCTCCTGCAAAATATTTTTGGTGCTGACATAAATCGATCAACAAATTGATCTCCCAGCCAACAGACATGTAAATATTTTGCGTCGCAGATAGAAAAGGTCTCTTTTTCTTGATAGAATGCGGTGTCTAATTATTACAAACTGGGATGTCGTTGACGGTTTCTATTAACATGTCGTCTGGAGTTTGCCCGATCCGTAAAGATAGGATCTATCAGCCGGGACCGTTGTATATCGGCTTGTGGCTTTGTATTTACAATTACGTCAGCATCAGATATTGGTCGATACTCAGCTCTACTGTTCACATCTGTGCAATACTATTTGCACACTCATCATAAATTGTAGATAAAATTATAATTGTATAAACAGCTATTATAAATTCCAGCTATTGGCATATATTTAACTTGGGTAACTTTTGCCCTTTACGGTTTCCGAAGCTTGGGATTTGTTCAAATATCGTATACTTGTGGCGTGACTTTTTGGTTGAGTTTAATTTAATTAATTGCTTGATTATATCGGGATGCGGTCGCTATTGAATATATTAAGAGTATTTTATTCACAAAAAATAATTTCTCTAATCGATGAAAATTTGATGATAGTAGAGACTATTGTGTTGTTGTGGTATTGAGTCCTATGACTGGTCTGACGCAACCCTCCATGCTAACCTATATTAAGCAAGCCCTTTCATTTTATATAGTTACCACGTTCTCTTTAATCTGGTCAGCGCATTTCATCCTCGGCCTCCCTCTTCTGTTCTAACCCTACACAATTCCCCCTAATGCTAATTTTACAAGACCCTCATGTCTCAAAACGTGACATTAATCTATCCCTTCTCATGGCCAGTGTCCTCCAAATTGTTTTCGCTTCCCCTATTTTGCTTGGAATTTCCTGGTTAATTACTCTATCCACCCATCATTTGCAGCATTCTTCTATCGCACCAAATTTCAAAGGCTTCTATTCTTTTCCTTTCTGCAAATCCTATTGTCCACGTTTCGAACGCATATAACGCTACACTCCATACGAACATTTTCATAATGATTTCTTAATATTCGTACTTATATTAGCCGCAAGGAAATTCCTCTTTTTTGCGTAAATCCTCCTTGCCTGTGATATCCTACTCTTTATGTCTACTGTACTTCATACCATTCCTAGCTATTACGTTTCGCAAGTAGCAGAATTCCCTAACTTCCTTCAAAATATCCCTTCACAATCTAACACTCTTTGTAATTAGTTTTTCCCATTCTACACTCCATTATCTTGATTTCCCCTCTATTAATCCTCATACTTAACTATTTCTCCTAGACTGCGTTCATACCATTTATTACGTTTTCTAAGTCTAGTTCTGACTCCCCTAATATCATCGGCGGAGCGTAGGAGTTTTATTTCGTCTCCTTACAGAATGATTCCTCTTCCATATTCCATTTTAACTTTCTTTGTCGCCTGTTCTATATTTAAGTTAAAAAGCATGGGTGACAGACTACACCCTTCCTTACTCCTTCCTCGATTTCTGCTTTCCTTTCTTGATCTTCAATTCCAATTACTGCTGACTGCCATCTGTAGAGGTTATGGATAAGCCTTCGTTCTCGATATTTTATTCTTGTGCTCTTCGAAATACTTAATAGTGTGTTACAGTTCACATTATTAATTGATGTTTCCAAATCTACAAATGCCATGAACGTAGACCTGATTTTTCTTATCCTGTCTTCTATATTGCTTCTCTTGTTTCTACATTCTTCCACAAACCAAACTAATCTTCTCGTAACTGGCATTCTATTTGGCGTTCCTATAAACTATTTTCGTTGGAATTTCAAATAATTATTGAATACAATTTCATCATACTTCGGCTTTAACTGTAACAAGAAAATAAAATACACCTTACCTGTTTATCGTGTAGCACTGTGCCATAGAGAAATATTTCCATACTTATTTTTGCGACAGTCTTCAGAGCGGTTGGCGACTCCAGGATCCAGTTGTGATTGTGAATTGTGGTTTTGGTTTCCGTGAATCTTGACCGGAGCGCACTGGTAGCTTTTGGCGGCCTCGACTGATTTCTACGTTGTAAATATAGATGGTCGACGTGGTGTGCTTGTTCAATCAGAATTATTTACGATTAACCTCAACTAAAGTTTGGTCTTCGAATTTAAGCGTCGGGGTTACGTCGGAAGGGGATTATTGTTGTCTTTCAATCGTGAAACTTTGTCCTAGCAGTATGTTGCTCTGAGAATAACCAAGGCTACATCAGTAAGTCCAAACTTCTTCTGTCCTCTCTTCGTTGGTTAAAATCAACTCTCTTCTTCTCTGGTTGCATCAAGACTGTTCCTCTCTCTGTTCTCCCTCTATGCCACTCCGTTCTCTTCTTCTGTCATCTCACATGATTTGGACACACCGATCATTATTTCTCCTTCTCCCTTATTTTCAGAATTATTCCCTAAAGGGCAGGATCAGGAATGGCGCCGGAAGCCTGTTCTCACGTCTCCAGACGTCGTGGTCTCGAATTTTTCTGGAAAATGCCTATAAACCCTCAAAAAAGTGTTGCAAACACGGTTTCATGACACCTAGATGGCACTTGTTTTTATGATCTTGTTATTTTCAGCAAGCCTAATGTTATGACTCTTCCGAAATTTGTCCTTCATACGTCACAATAAGCAAAAAAAGTTATTTGAAAGCCTTTACAGCCAGCCTGAATAAAAAATTTAAATGAATGGGAAACGAAATTATTTATAATTAAGCGGAATACAAAGTTGCAATAATAATATTTAATAAATAAATGGTCGTACGTTATAAAACATTACGTTGTATTAACTTAATTCGAATTGTGAATTGAATTCAGATTAAGTAAACATCATTATATTATATTCCAGAATATAACTATTATTGCCCGAGGATCATTTTATATAAAATAAGTAATATTATTAGTTGTATTATCTCACCCCTCCATGTTTTTTCTCTTTAGGACTCCACCAAGTCGTTCGACCTTGTTTTAAAATATATGGCTCATGATGAACCCAAAATGAGAGAGTAGAATCCATAAGATCTTTTAACGAAACTCCAGGGAAGCGCGGATCTTCCTGGAAACTTTTTAAACCTATTGACATATTAGAAACAAATCACAAAACAATGAAAATTCAAGTAATGGTTGAATTGGTATAGTGTTAAGGTTTTAATTAAATAAAAATAAATAATTAATTTACAAAAAGTTTTGGTTTAATTCATTTAAAAAACAATTGCAATTGCAGGATCGTTAATTACCGCAGCTAGCTCAGTTTATAAATTGAAACGGATTCTAAATCTATTTATAAAATGCGGGTGGTGATAATTTTATTTTTTCGTAAACACAAAATTAAAATTACAAAATGAAGCTCTTTTCATTATTTTTAACTTTAAAAGTAACTGGAGCCTTTGTTGTGTTCATTATTATTTTTTAAAACTATACATTAGGCACATCGAATTAAAAAGTTCTATATTCTGGGGGTCTCGGGTTCGATCCCTTGTCCGGTCAAGACTTTTCAGTCTTGTTCTTCTAATTCATGTTTCGTAGCCTTCACGGTTCCTAGATGCTTAAAGTGTCAGAACCTAGGACACGTCGCAAAACTCTGCCAATCGGAAGGTAGTGTTTGTGCTCATTGTAACGAAAAAGGACATGAAAGAAAAGCATGCCCAAACAAAGAAAAAGAGCAACAATGTATTTCATGCACAAAAAGAGGGAAAAGTGCAATAAAGGAGGCAAAGAATGGAGGGAATAGAGACTAATAAACTCATGTAACATAGAGAAATTTAAAAAATGGAATATGGACCATCAGACTAAAGATAAAAACATCAAACAGGAGAAAAGAAAAAACCACCCTCTAAAATGGGCAGAGATATGAGGACACTTCATAAATTTCTTATATCAAAATTGATCCATGAACTTATAGATAAAAGTATATAAACTGATGAACCAAAAATGATGAGAAACATTGTGGATAAGAGCATGAAGATAGAGGATATAGAATGCATGCACAGGATGAAAATTGGTCCCAAGAAAACCTACGAAGACACATAGAAAGACCTCAGACTGTGCAGATTAGAAGATGTGTTTAACTTGACTACAAGTATGTGATGAGACACTTCAGACCGAGAGGATATACTATATTTTTAAATCACAAGAAGCTGTGGATAGTATATTACTTAAGAGATCTGTGGTCCCTGTGAACTTCAAAAGAAGAGATGTGGAGGTTGACTTGGATAAATATATGCAGATTTTGGAAAGACATACAGGTGCAGTGCCTTTGACCAAACTAAATGCGGCTCAGATTGTTTCTATAAGTCCTTTATCCCGTAATGGTACGTAAGAACAGTAATATCAAAATAGATCAACTAAATGCAATGTGGAGTGTATTAGTGCTGCAATAGGTAAGACGGATCGCTACGAGAAGCAGCTAGATATAAAATGCCTGCAAGAGCCGTATACGTCCAAAGTAGAATTACCTGGATTGCCAACGGCGGCAAGGACGGTAATTCATGGTGAAAGACCAAAGGCGGGTATCATCGTATTAAAGTCTGGTATAACAGTAGTGAAAATAAGCCCACTGTGTGATGAACACATGGCGTGCGCGGAAAACATAACAGAAAAAGGCACGTTTATTTTAGCTAACATATATTTTCAATTCAAGGATGATATTAGAGCCATATTTAGCTCGAATTAGAAAAACGTATTGAATAGGAACAATTACCAATCATATTTACGATGGATGCCAACGCAAAGTCGGCAGGCATCTGGCACAGTGAAGTTGCTGATCAGAGAGGGGAGGCCCTTGCGAACCTCTGTCACGAATTGCAACTAGAAATGGATAACGATTCAAACAATCCCGCACCTTTCGAAAATAAGGAAGGCTCAAAATCATTTATTGACGTAACGGTAGCTAACAAGAATGCTTAAGATATACTGAAATTGTCTAGAAATCTCACAAGTGATCACAACCTTATTCTATTCGAATTCATCCCCGATTCAGCTTCAATACCTACTCTACAATATAATTACTTAATACTGATTGGTATGGATACAATGATAAATTTGATCCGCTTGAATTCCCGTATCTAAATGAAGTAAATCTTGACATAAAGGCTTTACAGCCAACGAATGCAATCCACATGGCAGCAAGAGGCACAATAAGTTAAAGAAGAGTAGAAAGCTTCAGAAATCAAGGTTTCTGGTGTCCCGAATTACAAAATTTACGGAGGAGAACAAGGACAATCAGATTATCAAAGAACGACGGATTGGGACAGAAGACAACTGATGCAGGAACTCTACAGACAAATAAAATTAGAATACAAATCTAGAATAGAGGAAATAAAACTCAAAATATAGCCATCGATCCCTGGGGAAGACCATATAGGCTGATAACCAAAAAGATAGGCAATCCGGAAAACCTGTAGACAACGGTGGACGAACAAGGCAATATGTCCAATGACTGGAAGTAGTCGGCTGAATTACTAATGCGTAGGCTACTGCCTGCTGATATCTCGGACGCAGAAAACGAATCTCAGCAACAACTAAGATCGAGGAGTGAAGAAATATATAACAACACTGAAGTAGTGTTACCATTTATGGAGGTATAGGTAACAACGATGGTTAATGAACTTAAGTATAGGAAAGCTCCGGATCCAGATGGAAAAGTTAATGAGATGATTCGGGCACTGTCTGGCAAGCTGGAGCCTTTTCTGTGCAGACGGTTAAATTCTTGCTGGAAAGATTCATGATTAGTAATTCCACTTAAAAATAAGGATAAGGAAGTCACTGATACCAGGTCATATAGGCCGATATTCCTAATAAAATCACTCGGAAAGTTAGCTAAAAAATTCAAGTGTAAAAGGTTATTATAAATAAGAAACTTAAAGGGCACCAATGATTTTCAATATGGTTTCCGCCAGGGTAGATCAACAGAGGACGCCATCAATCATGCAATGTGTATAGAACTCTGGTAAAAATACGTAATAGGAATTGCTGTAGATATCTCTGGTACCTTCTCTACTATGTAGACTGAAAAATATGTGCTATCCGGGAGCACTGTTTAGAATGCACTGGGACTATTGCAGGGACAGGAAGGTATCGCTGCGTTGTCACTACGAAGAAATATGCAAAATAACTACGATGGGCTGTCCCCAGGGATTGGTTTGCGGACCTATCTTCTGGGACGTATGCATGGAAGAACTTTACCTATTAATGAGAGTAGAGGAAGTTAGGGACGACGTAGTGTATGCCGATGACATATTAATCGTAGGGTGGAGATCGAGAGGAGAATCAGAGTTTCTATGAATCTAGCAAACAACTGGCGTGATGAAAACAAGTTGGAAGATCTCCCTGAATAAAACATGCTATATGTTCCTAAAAGGCAAACTGGATCGCAATACAGTGGCGCGACTAGACAGACAACATTAAGCGGGTAAAAAGTATAAAATACCTGGGAATTTGCCTAGACGGAAAGAGCGCATTCTTGGACCACATATCAATAAACAACAAGAATATTATGAATAAAATAACAAGTTTAGCCTTAAATATATTCAAAGTTCTGCTAAGAATATTTAAATTGTATTATAATTCAATTATGGTTGCAATAGCTTCCTATGGAGCAAGCGTGTGGGCACACAGACTAAAACTTGTCAAACCTTCCCAAACGATCGTTCAGATGCCCTCACGGTACTAATAGGGGTATTTCCATTGGACCTGGAAATAAGGGGGCGAGGTGCGAAATATTTTCTGAAGTGGAATCTAAGGAGAGTTAAAGAAATTGTTGGAAAACTAACTAGTAGTAAAGAGGAAATTAGGAAACTGATCTATTTATGGCAACAACGATGGGACGCTCCCACGAATTAGGGTAAGGCTTTGTATTACCCATTTTCAGCCAATGTAGGCCCATATGGGAAGGAATAAATAAGAAAAGTAACAGCCGGTATGACTGCGGTAATGAGGGATCTCCGGATTACGTGGTCCTGAAATGTACTCTTTACGATCTGAAAAAAACTAAAAGAAAAGCGTTACGGAATGTTTCAATCTGAGAAATAATAAGAGATACTTAGAAGGTGGCAATCTTGGAGGATCTTGCAAATGAAATATCAGAAGTAGAGAAAGAAAAATTTAGAAAAAAATAGGATTAGAGGAATATATAGCATGTTCAGATAAGCTCGTTCAATATCACAGGAACTAAGTACTTCAATGGGTTACGCAAGCTGGACGCTCCAATAATAATAAAACAGAATTAACATCTGTGGAACTGTATAAACCTGGATCCGGATGTATAAAGCAGCTTAAAGAGACAGAATCACAGATTAACAACAATAAAACGTGGTATTCCTGCAAACTTCTCAGAAAGAGCAATGAAGGGAAAGGCAGATGTAAGAATGCTTTTAAAGAAAGAGCAGGAGACGGAGGTGAGAAGGAGGTTCCTCGCGCTTCTCCACGCACAAAATTACAGACACGAACTTATTCGAACAACGTCTGATAGGTAGGTGCTGTTCGGAGAAATTATAATAATATTAATATATAAATTAATGTAATACGAGACTGGAAATGGAATACCATGAAAGTGTGTAATTTAGTCCAGTTGCAAAGAATCGCTAGACTAGACGAATAAGTAGATTGTAGATTAGACTAGAAATTAGTAGAAACCTTAATACATTTGCTTAGTAATTGCTTATTTATGAATTATTGTAAAATATTGTAAACTGTGTAAAAGAGGCCTACTATAGACTCTAGGTAGTAGGTTGTAAGTTAAAATAAAATTTAAAAAAATTCTCCCAACTTTGTGTCAGGTTTAGGCCATGAGAAATGTGATAGAGTGAATTGCAGGCGAACCTCAGCTCACAGGTCTAAAAGAAGGACGGAGGAATCTCGTTCCTTGCCAGTGGTCAATCTGGATATCTCAGCCGGGAGAGAAGTCTCCCGACAAGGGAAAGGTCCAGGGTTCAATACCTAGTCCGGTCGTGATTTATTTTAAGTGTAACGTTGTAAATAATTACTTCATTTTCTATTATATTAAATGAAATAATTTAACGACTGGACACAAAGTTTTTATTTAGTTCATTCGACGTTTCGGTGCATATTTTCACCTTCTTCAGGATCTCCTTTCTGCAGAGAAGACATTTACATGCAGTTTAAATTCAGAACCTATGTAAATTAAACAAAGACAAAAGAAATTAGGCAAAACCTCTACAGAAAGGAGAACTTGAAGATAATGCGAATATGCACCGAAACGTCATATGAACTAAAATAAACTTTGTATCTGATCGTTAACTTATTTCATTTAAGTTGGAAAAACAGATATTAAATGATTTTCTATTATATTAATTTAAAATTGGAACTGGCACCGAATTGTCCAATATCGCCAGTTTAATTACAAAAATTTTCCACTTTTTAAAAAATAAAAATATTAATCGTTTCCAATATTGTTAAAATTTTCACATGTATAAAAATGTATGATTTAATACTTCTCAACAAATAATATTTTGTGACCATAATTTCGTTATTGTATATAAATAAAAATAAATAATTTATGTCGTATTAATATTAACTTAAATAACCAAATCAATTATGTATAAAAACAAATTTGTTTAATTTTCTTTTTAAAAAATAAATTAAGTAAAGGAAATTAGTTTTGACGGATATCATATTGTCTCTCCCAATGATTAAAGCTTTTAGAAGTGTACGACAGTTATAAGTCCTGACGCTCGCGCTTGTAGACATTGACCTCAAACCCACTGCTTCCTACAGAACACTAAGGTTAGCGGAGTCGCTCAACACCACTGCCGCATGTCGCTCAACGCTCGTATCGTGCTCTAGGCTTAGCCCGTTCAGACATTCTCTGATTTACAGCCACTTTAGTCTTGTCTAAGTTTATCTAATAGAATGTTATGTGGAACGATGATAAATGCTATATCCAAATCAATTATGAAGAAATCTATTCCCCCACCATATTGTATTTCATTTAGTTCCTATAATAAAGCGAACTCTTGGCTTTTAATGCAGAAAACTTGCCTAAAACGATTCCATCCTGTGAACAGCCACTCATTTAATTCCATTTTTTGTAGCCACGGCCCGATATCATTATCTCGATTTCTTTAAAATGTTAAATTAAGATAGTGTCAATGTTTGGTACAGAAATATATATTACAAAATTATTCCAAGTTAAATTAGGATAGCACAATATTTAAATCACTGTTAGAGTGAGCTGTTCCAGAAATGTTTTTATATGCATGTTAATGTTCGTACCTCCTTCCTCGTCCTCTTCCTCTTCTACCTCTTCCTCCTCCTCTTCTCCCCCAACGTTAAAACCGTAGAAACCAAGTGGAGAGACATGAGTACCCGCCGAAATGCGGGCAACTTGTGCCCTTAAATAGTTGGCCTCAACGCCTGGGAACGGAGGATACGTTATTACCTGGAATATTGAACATTACTGCTAATATTTCGAAAATCTGTATCACTCTGTATAAATGAAACAGTTATTACTGGTAATGTGGGGGTGATATGGCAACCCCACTATTTTTAGATAACTAAACAATCCGGTAGCTGGAATCATCATTCAGTAACGGACTGCCTAATATGTACTATGTCATACAAATGGGTCGACAAATATGGCGTCAGTTGTCCGTTAGTTTTTCGTGAGATGTCTTCCTCTTATTCACTATTAAGTCTCCTTTGTTTTGTATATGTTTCTCAAAGACTTGTTTTATGAAGTACATAGCACTTATTCAGTTTATAACGACTCGATTCACTTAGTTTGTATGTTGTCAACTTCTTTATATAGTTAGTCTTCCTCTAATACAGTCGTTTTCATACTTCTCAAACGTTTTGGTGTCGAGCACTCTCTCAAGAAATAATATCAATCATTATAAAACAATAATCGAACAATGATTTATCTAAAAATGGGACCATTGTTAGAAATATTGCAACTAAATAATTCCAGGAATGATTTATATATGTATAAGTACATTGGTCCATTTTAAAACAAAAAAGCTGATAAATATATAGGAAGGTATAGTGAAGGTACACAAATTTTATTATCTATTATTTAACTTTACAATTAATAAATTTGTGTACTTGAGTGCGAGTCTACTAGCAGTGAAAGATTATTCCATCCATCTTCTCTGAGTTGCGTTTGTGGGCTACTAAGTCTAGCTTTCTTTATAACGTCACTCTGATCAGTATTAATGCATATTAAACAATTTCTGGTAAATCATTGTAAAATGTACATATTATACACTTAGGAAGTTAGCGCAGACTTCGACTTCAAAGAAATCATTTTCATAATCTTCTTATATAATTTATTGCTGTAATGAACTAAAGAATGCAGGCTGCGAAGTATTCTTTCGTGAGGGTCAACAGAAGGAGAACAAAAGTGACCAGGACATTTTTCTCGGACAATGATGTCGATCCGTTATAAATGTAAGGTAGATTTACCCCTGTCATTTGGAAGCTTTGTATAACTAATTGAAGTATTGTGGCTTACTAGAAACATGTGCGAACATATTTGCTTGCATCCAGCTGCTGGAACTTTCCCATTGGTTGCAACTCTCGAAAACCCAATCAATGGTAATTATTTTATAAGTGAAATGAAAATATTATTCATTTCTTAATAAAAAGTAATGGGTTTTATAGGTGAAATACAAATATGATTCATTTCATTACTTATTTTTAACTATCCGATGTATTTATTCTACACATTGAATCTTCACTTTATTAATTAACATTTATCGTTTTGTATTTGACAATGCATTAAAAATATTTTTTTTCAATATGCTAATCATTTTGAAATGTGAATATTTAATTTTTTCTAGATTCTTGAATTTAAACTCAATATAAATCTATTGAAATAAATTTATACTAAATTCAATCACAATACTAAACTCTTATTTCAGATTTAGAAGATTATTTTCACCACCTACTTGATAGTCTAGGAATCCTGTAAAGAATTTTCTTATTTTTCGAGCAACTACGATTTGCTGTGGTGTTACATCAGGCAATTCGATCCACTCATCCCCTGGCTCATTACAAACATAAAATACCTAAATGAAAATTAAAGAATACTAGTTAATATAAATATAAAGTGTTAGATTAAATTATAACAATGTTAACAGAAGTGTGTTTCAATTTGAATGCACGCACACACAGGACATAAAAAGTGTGTTCTATTTTTCCTGTGTTTCCTTTGGCTACTGTAATTATCCACGCCTGAGGTAATATAATTCTTTCATTGCTAGTTAAGAAAAGTTTGTTAACTACGAACTATATTTTGCGATTTTTGATACTACCTAATTACCTGGAGCCCTTAATTGTGAAAAAAGTGTGTTCGTTTAGCTACAACGAGCAGGAACGTACGAAAGTCATCGTAGAGACGAGTACGTAGTTACAATATATTTTGTAACACTTCCCTGCTCCCTCGGACACGTTTTTCTCGAATGTCTTCCCGGGCACCACTTCATACGCATATATATAATGTGATAAAAAGGGGGATTTTGTATGGTTGTGGCGTTACGAGGCGCAGTTCGGCCAACAACAATGGATAGTCGGCCGAAAGATTGTTTTTCCCCGCGGGGAAGGCCCGCCTTGCCTGTATAAAAAATGACGATGGTGAACCCCCGCGGGAAAAATGAGGGCGGGGAACCCCGAAATGTTGAGAAATAGGGGAAGTCCCGTCAGAAGCTTTATAAGGGAAGCCGATGGGTGGCTCGGGATCAGATCGTGGTAGAGACCTCAGAGTGGGGCAGACCAGACGAGAGCAGACCCGAGAAGGGAGGCGACCAGACCAGATCAGACCCGAGAGGACGTGGCTCGACCCCAGAAGGCAGGCGAGTGATCAGACCGCAGAAGAGAGAGCAGATATCCAGAGAGCAGATATCCAGAGACGCACAAACATTCGAGAGGTGGATGTTTGTTGGGCCAGTAATTGTGGGTAAGCGATCTAAAAATTGTGAAACTTGCTCATTGCTCTGGATAAATTAACATTCAATTATTTTCTTTCTATTTTCAGCTAATGCATACTCCATCTCTTGAGAGACCCAAAATCCCCTGGGATTAAGCCCGTGTCTTCACTTAAATTAATAAACAAAATTGTTAAAATTGATCATATTTGTAATTTGAATTAATAAATGTTTTATATACAAAAAAGTTTATTACAATATATATATATATATATATATATATACGAGAAGCTCAGCCCCTCGGTTCCGAAATCATTGAATGATGCTGTCGCACACTCACGCACAGTTGCACGCCATACTCAACTATTAAAATTAACTAAGATAAGATCATCGAAAATAAGACTGCAAAGATTACGGAATTTTGTCTAATATTAAAACTTCAACAGCATGTCCAAAATATCCGAAATGTAATTGTCTGTCGTTGCAGCCAAAAAACACGCAGTAAAAAGGCAAGGAGAGGGCTTACTTGTTGATCTCGTTGCGACTGGGACTACCGAAGATGTCTACGTTCCGACTGGACCCCTTAATTGAGGTACGTCTTACGCACCAATAAGCCGCCAGTTAGGCGATCTCCTTAGCGTCCACTCCTCTCTACTGAAATACTTCTCACATGTCACCCTGCTCTCCTGCGTCTCTCCAAAAACACACACAGTCCTCTTTGTTTAACTCATTACGTCCGTCACCTTTCACCGCTTACATTCATCCCCTCTAGCCGCTCACAGACATCTGATTACAACTCTTTACTGTTTTTTTTTCACACTTCGCAAAATCATACCCACTTCCGGAGAGTTTTCAAATAAACTTTTACGGTCTGGCCCTGACCGCTGCTGAAGGTCAATGACACTCCAACATCACACAACATTAGACCGGTTCTTGGGAACCAACGATTTTCCGCACACAATAAGAAGGGGCACCATCTTACCCACGCCAACTGGCTACAATCATCGACCGTGTACTTCTTTGGCTCTACAGTGATTGACTGCGGACTGCCATCTTGCATGACATTCCGAATTTGGAGTAATACGTGGTCAGCGTATCGATCCTCCGTCAGTCTTAAGCAACCATGGCCCCTGGGTTGTGAGGCAGTAACGCTAGCCACTACACCACAAGAGGTCGGCTTACTAAAATTCTTACTAAAATTCACAGAAAGTCTGAAGAGCGAAGTCACTTATTACAATATATAGGGAGAAAGAGTAAATAGTTAACATTAAGCGTAAATTTTTTTAAAAATAGTAATTTTAGTTACAATATATAAAGTGAATCACGTTTTTGTTTGTTCCTTCTCCTGGATATTCAGTTGGAACTTCTGGTGGTTTCTTGTACGACGACTTTGGAGGTTCCGGTATTATTGGAGGCTCTTTTATTTCTTCCTTTTCCTCTTCCTCCTCCCCCTCACCACCACCTTCTATCATTAATTCATCACCTTCTTCAACATATGCATCTCCCCTACCCTGGGTATCCTCAATTGGTTTTAGTTCATTCTGCGCCTGTTCCGCCTTGCCAGCATCTCCACCAGCTTCTTTATCTTCTTCTGATAAAGTTTCTTCTTCCTTTTTTAATTCTTCTTCTGCTGCTGCTATTACCTCCTGCAATATGGTATGTAAAATTTTAAACAAATCAGTATTGAATGAAGTCTTACTAAATTTTATTCGTAATGATAAAAAGTACTAAACAACATATATAATACGTTTAAAAACACAGCAACGACAGTTTGAGACATTCCGGTGGTGAGTTTCCCACGATGGACTCGTCTAATGAGTGTAATTTTTGGCTACAAAATTTTTAAGGGTAGCCAGGCAAACACAGGTGACGAAAACATCCGATTGTCATTCGTGGCTAATATACTTTATGCGTTCGCAAAATAAATTCGTTTCCCTCAGCAAGCATTCGAACATGATCTGTTCTCTGAATCTGGAGACGCGATTGACGTAAATTAGGAGAAAGCAGAGCCGCGAACTATATATAGGGTGGAACAGAGAAATCTTTATTAGAATTTACAATTCGATGAAGAGATTCAGATTTAGAAGTTTCCTAATTCAATGCCCAGAATTCAGAGTATGAAACGCTTTAATTCTGGGTGAATATATTAATTATTTCATATTTAGATTTGTTGAGTATAATAATTTACGTAAATAAAAAAACTTCAAGCCACTGACAACCAAAAGTACGTCAGTAGGTAGCCATTTATTTTTGAAGGGGTGGGCTAACTCTGTTTCTATCGTGACATTAATACACTCAATGTTAACGATTTAATAGGAAAGTAATATACTAACGTAACAGTATAATCTAATTTAGTTATTTCGATAATTTAGTAAACTAGCTAAGTAAAAACAAATACCAGCAAAACATTCGTTTTGTATTTGTGAACTTATTTTATGAATTTATTAGTGCTCCATTTAAAATACTCACTTCTTTCCGTTTAGCATACTCTTCGTCGGTTAAAATGACTTCGGCGATATAATAATTTTTGAATAGGCCAAATATTTTCCCCCAGAACCTGCGGTAGAACAACGATTGATTTTATTCAGTCCAAAACTTTCTCTAAATAAATAAAACATGTTCATAATCTTACAATTGAAATAAATATATCTATACATACAAATAAAAAAACGCGAGATATGAAAATGGTAAAGAGCATTACTGGCACTTTAAGAATGAAACAGATAGGAAAATGAAAAGCAGCCAAAGAGGCTTGGATCCAAGAGAATTGCAAAGCGGTTAAAGATTTCATTGTGAAAGGGAAAATAGACGCAGCTAATATGAAAATCAAAGAAACATACGGAGAGAGAAAAATATTAGCAAGAACATCAGGAGGGCGGATGGGAAGCAATTCTGGATAAAGAAGAAAAGGCGGAAAGATGGAAGGAATATCTAGAAGAGCTGTATCACGGTGGAAATCTAGATCAATCGCTAATAGAAGACGAAGAGGAGGTGAATGATGAAGAAATGCGTTGACAGATCTGAGCAATTGTAAAGCACCAGGTATTGCTAACATTCCAGCGGAGTTTATAAGATCATCGGGTGAAGAAGCATTATCATAGCTGTTTAGGATAGTTTGTAAAATTTACGAAACAGGAAGAATACCAGAAGATTTTAGTAAAAACAAAATTATGCCCATACCGAAGTAAACTGGGGCTGATAGATGCGAACAGCACAGGGCTATTACCTTAGTATCTCATGAATGCAAAATATTAACGAAAATAGTACATAGGAGGGTGGAACGACAAAGAATTAGGATAAGATCAGTTTGGGTTTTGGAAAAATTTAGGGACAAGAGAGGCAATATTCACTGTGCGTCTAATTATAGAACACAGAATAATAATAAAAACTACGTTCATGGTATTTGTAGATTTAGAAAAACCCACTGATAATGTGAACTGGAACGCACTATTAAGGATTTTGAAGAGGACAGGAATAAAATATAGAGAAAGAAGGCTTATCTATAAACCTCTACAGAAGGCAGTCAGCAGTAATTATAATTAGAGATCAAGAAAATAAAGCAGAAATCTAGGGAGTAAGATAAGGATGCAGACTGTTTAACTATACAGAACAAGTGATGTAGGAAGTTAAAACTGAATATGGAAAAGGAATAATACTGCGCTTTGCCGATGATATAGTATTAGGGGAGTCAGAAGAAGACTTGGAAACCATAATAAATGGCATGAACGTGGTCCTGGAGAAAGATTTCAATATGATGATTCAGGTAAAATCAAGATAATGGAGTGTAGAATGGGAAAAACTAATTACAAAGGGTGTTAGATTGTGAAGGGATATTTTGAAGGTAGTTTAGGCATTCTGCTAATTGGGCAGCATAACATCTAGGGATGGTAGAATGTATAGTAGACATAAAGAGTAGGATAGCACAGGCAAGGAAGGCTTTCGCAAAAAAGAGAAATTTACTTACGGGTAATATAAGTGTGAATATTAGGAAATGGATATTAGGAAATGGTATGTGGTGTAGCGTTATATTGGTGCGAAACGTAGACGGTTTTTCAGTTTCAGAAAGGCAAAGAATAGTAGCCTTAAAAATGTGATGCTATAGGAGAATGCTGAAAATCATATGGATGGATAGAATCACTAACGAGGAAGTTCTAAACAGAATAAGGAGGGAAGTGTGTGGGGTAAGAACAGAAGAGGGAGTACACTAAGGAGGCTAGGGAGGACGTGTGATGTGATAGGTATGCGGGAAGTAAATCTCTTGCTCAAGATAGGTTAGCATGTAGGGTTGTATCACACCAGTATAGGACTTGTTTTTAGTTTAACTAACGACCTACTACGTAGAGTCTTTTTACCACAATTGGAATAATTTTTAAAATAATATACAATATTTCTGAAATTAACATTAATAAAGGGAAGGTATTGAAGCTTCAACTAATTTCTAGACTAATCTACAATCTACTTATTCATCTAGTCTGGCGAGTCTTTGCAACTGGACTTAATTGCACCCTTTCATGGTATACCATTTTCAGCCTCGTGTTACGTTTCTTTTTGTTTTATGATGATTATAAATTTCGTCGAACAGCACCTATCTGTCAGACGCTGTTCGAGTATGTGCGTGGAGAAGCGCGAGGAACCTCCTTCTCGCCCTCCTGTCTCCAAAACGCAGGAGGCATGTGATTTTATTGAATCCTATACCTTCCTACACGCTACTCCACTTTTTCTAGTTAATTTTTCCCACTCCGGATCTCCGAACATCCCGAGCATAAAGGATTCGCTCGATAATAGCAGGATGCTATATTTGTTAGTCCTTGTTACTTCTGATTACCTTAATAGGATAAAAAAAGAACAAGGACACCCTGTGCACGTGCGAAGAGCAAGGATCTTCTCAACATGTAGCGTTTGATTGTCCTGGATATGATCAAATGAAGAAGAACGGAACGCCTTAAAGGACACGGATCAAAAAGCTATAATCAGAGATCCGTATTTAATAACAGTGTTAGAAAATATAACTAACCATATATGCCTGATTGAGCTAGTAAGATATAATTACAAATTATCTCTGTAGGAGCCAAATGCAGAACACACCATCATAGATGAAACCTCCATAGATATCTTTAAAAAAGCAGAATTGATATTCTCTGAAAAGCGGATAGAGGGAAGACGGTTGTAACTGCCTCAAACAATTCGACATTTCGTTGGGTCCCTCAAAGATGTTATGACAGACAGATAAACTGTCACACCACTCTCCTGAGCTGGTAATCCCAGGAACCGGAGAGAAACATAGACACTGATCATATAACAAACAAGAACGAAATTCCCGACCCTTACACATCAAACTGGTGGTATAAGTAGAAAAAAATACACATGACGAAGTCAGCTTAACCCTCATCTCCTGGAAGCCGGAAAATGAGGAAAACCGGCATTCCGGAGCTGGAAGTACAACCTGTGCTACAAAAGTAGAGATGCAGTAAAGGAGGAGGATGTAAAACATTGAAAGGCTGTCTCCTGTCCCCAAAGGGAAGCGCAGGAGACAAGAATAGGGAGAAGGCTGACCTCCTGCGTCTCCACGCAGTATTACTCGTAGAATTTATGCAGGGCGAGCGTCCGCATAACACACAGTCTGCTCTACAGATTTGCTTCCAAATTTGCTGTTAAAGTAGATAAATAAAAATAGCTGAACTAAAAGATAAAAAATTGTAATATTCCATTCATATTAGGTTGCCCACTCTTTCCTCCCTTCTATATTCATCCAGCTGTGATCTAACAGCATTTTCCCTTCATCCTCCTACCCCCTTCACCCTATAACCCTCTAATCTTATCTCTAGTTTTTAGTTAATTAATTAGTTTTACTTTAAAAAATAATAATAGAATAATTTTTTGCAACACAATTTTGTAAGATTGAGAAGATAAGGCCTGTTATAGATGTACCAGAAAACAGGCTAATTATGTCCTAAATAAATAATAAAAAAGTCTTAGGGCTGAATACCACAACAACAATATTTATACACATATAAGATTAAATAATTTACATATTCTACACTAGCTATATTTGAATGTAATTGGCAGCTGATGTAAATTGCGAGCCACTTTGAACTCAAATGTTACGAAGGTTTGATATGCATTATGACACAAACCTTGTAAGTAGTTAAATTATTGACGCCCCACATTTAGTTAAATGCTAAATACTGAGAAATAATTAATGTTTCGTCCTCTTCCATTTAATAGTTTTCTCTATATACCTGAATTCTGTGTCATGAGCGGACAAAATATAATTACCAGGACAAGATATAAAAAATTATTGGCAAGGCTCTAACTAAGAAATATTTGAATAATCGTCGGCATGAGTAATGTTAAAGCAGTTAATACAATGAGTTTGTGAGAAATTACAACGAAACAGCGTTAATAAAAGCAAAATATAGTGTTTGTTATATGAAGAAATAGGGAAGTGGCCTTGAGAAGTTAAAGTGAAAATAATGTCAGACGTTCGATAACGTTTACGAGCACCGATAGTAAATTCTACGACTGTATTTTGTCACTGATATATAAGATCCAAATTAGAAAAGCTTTCTGTTACAAAATTATATATACCTTTTAATTTTTTTAAAAATCTGTCGACGCGATATTTACTCTTAGATAAAGGGCACATACTAGAATCCTTTTTGTTTTAAAATTATACACTCAGAATTGCTATTATTAGGTTAGCTCATAAATACTGGCGCTTTCTTAAAATGAAAATTTTGTTTGAACAACCAAATGTTTCGGCAATGCGTTTTATGTTATTCGATGGAGAAATATGTGATGCACCTTGTTTTTTTTGTTTTAATTTAGGTTAAAATTCCAAAGAAGCGATGCCTTTTAGGACGGTTCAAAATTGGTTTAATTGATCCAGAGACAGCAATTTCGAACATACATAGCACCGGACGCTCCGTTCAGTTCGACTAAATCAGGTTATTTATGAAGATCCATACCAAACAGCAGCAGACATAATGGGATGTTCCTACAGTACCATAGAACGTCACTTTCACTCGATGGGAAAGGTTATGGGATCCACATAGTTTGAACGATAACAAAATTCAATGCGTGTTCATATTATTTTGTCCAACCCCTGTACATATACACGGACAGTAAAATTTAGTGTAATCAAACTGCACTGCATTTTGCAATGCTATTAACTGATTAAAAAGTATTTTTACTTAAATGAAATGTTAGTTAAACTTAAGTATTATTTTACGCTTAACAGTTACTTAATTATCTCGTTTGAGGCAGATTTTTTGGGGGGTGTTAACAGGCTACATGAGAGTGATTCTGAAACAGGCAACTCCCCTTTAATAGCATAGGAAGGAATTGAAAAGGGGGATGCGGAAAGTAGAGCAAGGCAGCCAAGGGTTAACTAGTTTAAGGATCGTACCCGATGTTTCACCTAAATAAATGCAGGGAAACCCCTAGAAAACCTGCATCAGGTAGGTCGGGCATTTACTTTTAATATATTAAACTTTAATTTCCTGTGAGTAATAACTTCTGATTGCTTTACCTTTATTTTGAATCCGTCATTTGCAAATATTAATAGACGGTAAAGAACTAACAAAAACAAAAAAAATTTCAAGGCTTCAACAATCTCTACGTCTTATATGAACCAGGTATATTAAACGAGAAAAATTATTTTTTTAATATTCAACGATTTATTCTATTAGTTATAACCAAACTGTTTTATTATTCACGCATTGGCTCTTAATTTCCTTAATTAATTTATGGGACTTAATTGAGCTGCTATTGGAAGAAATTTTTTCACAGCAATGCGTTAATAGAAGCATTGGAAATTAAAAAATGAAATTAATTGGAAATCATTACTTGGGGAGTTATATAACATTATAATAGAACATTAATTTATTATTAATCAACACCGTTCAGTCATTATCGTCATTATAAATAATGATAATACATATAGAATTTGTAAGAAAATTAACATCTGCATAAAACCTAAATGAGATAAAAAGTAACGACCCGTACAGCAGACAACCCAAAATTTTTAACGAGAATTTAGAAATTAATAAACGCTTCGAGCAATCCTTGTGTTCTTTTCTAATATTTTAGATATTTGAATATTAAAAATGACCAATTTTTTATTGTATTGTCAGTTATACGGGTATTTAATTGTTATGATATTCATATAATCGTACTCAGATTAGTTATACATTATGGTGTAGTTTATAAATGATTTAATAGGGAAGAAAAAATTATTAGAACTTGAAAAAATTAAAGGCCACATACCTATATTTAGATACTGCTTCTTTAGAGCCTAGTTTATCTAATGACATAGCAATGCAAATCATTTCAGACCGAGAAATGGCAACGCCAATTTTTTCACAATAGAAAAGATGTTCCATAAGATCAGTTTTTATCGGTTTTTGTTCTTCTTCTACTTCTACTTCAGGTTTAACTTCTTCGTCTTCCGCTGGTTCTTCTTTCTAAAACCATATAATATTTGCAAAGCATTTATTTTAGGCTGAATGAACAATTAAATTAATATTTTCCAAACAATAAGAGGTAACTTATAGATACACTAAGACATTAAAAAATACCGGAAATGAATCAAATCGTCCATTTCATAGGTCAATTTTTCACCTCTACAGACTCAAAGGCAATAACTTCAGGATACGAAAGAACCAACGATTTTTTGCACGATAGAAAATGTTACATAAGAGGTCTTGGCAAACGGTGAATGACGATGAGGAACGCAGTTCAGGTATCAAAACATTTTAAATAACAAAAATAGTAACAACGATAAGGAAATTAACAAGTTCCTTTAAATTATAATTCATTCAATTCGTTACATTAAGGTAATTGCGAATAAAATTAAGTGCAGTCGAGAGGAGGATTTCCCAGTAAAACTGCTGCATAAACTGTTCACGGGATTCCAGACGGGTGACGACTTTTGTTTGGCACAACGTTTCAACGGCTGTCAAGGCCATCTTCTTCAGGTGAAATGCCGTCCAGGTCTGGTGTCGTCGCTTATATAGCCGTTGTCACAGTCTGAAGACCATCTGATTGTCTCATTGTTCAAAGTGAAGACTATTATCTTAAATCCAGGTCAGTCCTTTCTAAGGACGTGATCGTTTGAGCTCCAAACAATTGGGAAAGATTTTATTCCTTGGAGACCGAAGAGAAGAAGAGTAAGGGATATAATATTTGTATCATTTTTTGTTATGTACATTTTATTTGAATACTTCAATTCAGTTCATTTTAGTATAACGAGATATAAACGCGCTTCTCTTCGTTAAAAAGAAGCAATAATGATAATTAAAACAAGTTCAGGAAAAATATATGATGGGTAAACTACGGCCCGCGGGCCAAATGCTGCCCACTCAAATGTTCTATCCGGCCCCATAGTATTTTTGTGGAAGGAAATAGTTCTCAGCAAGCAGCAAGTTATGTATGTTGTAGCGTTCAATATTGCTAAACGTCTGATGGAGATTTTGCTTAAAGACTGCTGCTCAAAGTTTGCGATATGTTACATCCTGACAAAAGAAAAGTTTTTGAAACAATAAGCGTATCGCGAAAACAGTAATAGATAAAAAAAATATTATCACAGTTGTAATCAAAGATTGGCCAATTTAAATTCTGCTTAATTACTATGGATGCAAGCTGTGATATAAATCATACTGCACAGTTGCTATTATTTGTAAGAGGTGTTGATGTATTACCAAGGAACTAGCATGCATGAGGTCGTTGAAGGGATCTACAACAGAGTCAATTCTTTTCATGAATATATGAAAGGAATTTCATATTTGAAAATAACTATAAATAGCATATGTTATATAACAACAGATAGAGCGAGAAATATCACGGGAAAAAATATGGATTTGTTGGGATTTTTAATGAAAAATATCGAGATAAAGATGTTATATTTCTACATTGCTTAATCCATCGAGACGCCCTGTGAATATGAAACCTGTGTTTGACGTTATTGTAAAGTTGAGTAATGCTATTCGATCTCGAGTGCTTGCTCACAGACAATTTAGGGAGTTTCTAGAATCCGTGCAATCTGAGTACTCTGAGCGAGTTTGCCAGCTGATTGACAATAATTTGAAATGGAATCACCACATTAAAAAACTATTAGGAAAACTCAGCAAAATTTGGTTTACATTACGAGTGTTAGCTCGGGAAGCCGACATAGCTATATCAAAAATGATGAACCATGCATATTTTGATTCTGTCATGTGTTACGGCATTGCAAACTGGTGTCATTCGCATCACGCGATTCACATTTTTAAACTACAAAAGCGGGCCGTACGAATAGTATCTGTATCTGGTGCGGAGTGGAATACCACTTGCAAACCTTTGTTTTGCAAACTTGGAATTTTAACCTTACCTTGTACGTATATTCTAGACATTTTAAAGTTTGTATGGAGCAACATCAATCTATATGATCTAAACGGTTCAAGCCATTCGTACAACACAAGAAATCGCTCTCAGCTCCGTCTTTTTGAAACCAGCATTCAGTATTCTGGTATAAATCTATACAATACTCTCCCGGAAGAAATAAAAGCTTTGAAGGTCCAAAAAATCTCTTAATGAATGATGCGTATTATTCACTGAAAGAGTATGTAGATAGGAAGGACTAAAACAGTTTGCTGGTGTCCTATCAAATTCTCCTATTATTTTAGAACTGTACTCTACTAGAATTTAACTGCTGACTTATTTTCTTTTTCAAGTTCGACGGGAACCTACGCACGATCTTCTGCTGCCTCCTCCGTCGACTGAAAATTGAAGATTGAATTTTATCTTTCCTCTTTTGTCATTCAATTCTGAGTTGTAAAATTTTGTATATTTCTTGTAATATTATATTTGACGTATCCTATTTCCTCAACCGAGGACTAATGGATTGAATAATAATAAATCTAAAAAAATCTAAAGCTCAAGGACGATATAGTGACATTCTTAATTGAGAAACAGGAGGCCGTAGAGTATAAAATCCTGGAAGACACTGTATGGCATTAAATTTTTACGTATCTTTTCTGCCACAAAAACAAGTTGATTGTCAAGATGCAAAGCAAAAATCAATTTATCGATTATATGTGGGGCCATCTCAAAGGATTTAAACTACAACTTGTTCTATTCGCGAATTATCTTGTTAAGAATGCCTTGCCTCACTTCCCGAGGTTGAGTTCAATAGCCCCGGTGATGAAGGAGACTCCATGGTGAATTTGAACGACTTCAGTGCCATTGAAAAATACTTTGAAATTTTCAGTATGGATTTTAATGTGAACTGTGAAACAGTGAACTTAGCTGTTTTTTTAATGTTTCAAAATTAGAATTCTACAATTCTTTGTCGAAATCCACTTTCCAAAATCTTATATTTCATGCCCAGAAAGTTACTTCTAAGTTTGTTTCATCATATATATGTGAAGATGTGTTTTCTACAACGAAACTGTGACAGAGTTGTCTTAGAGACAGACCGACAGATGAGCATTTAGCTTCTCTTCTACGAATAAGTGCATCCCAGTTCGAACCATATTATGAAACACTTTTAGAAATGCAGTCACAGTTTCATTCATCACATTCTCCTTCATAATCTTTCAGTCATAAATAGGGTTTAATATCACAAAAAATACAAGTACTTTGTAGATGTATCATTGTTATTTTTATTAAAAAAATTATGTTGGCCCTCTATAGTTTTCTTCCGTTCCTCTGACCCCCTCTTTAAAAAGTTTACCCATCACTGTTCTAAGGTACCAAATAAGTATTAATTATCGGTCTTCCTTTAAATTCTTTTAAAAATGTCCTATTTCAATTTTTCCAATACTATAAACAATAAATTAATATTTTCCAATAAACGTTATAATTAAAGGGTGGTTACTAGGCCATATTGAAAATATTATATCAAAGATGCCCAAAAAATAGGGAATTACATGGAAGGACAAGGGAATTAGAAACCGACCAATAATTCTCTATATCCATAGTTAACATATTATTCCCAGCGTTTTTGTCCTTTTTTTGTACATAATTTTGATTCACCTCTTGAATAATATTTTTATGTTCCTAAATTACCAACCCGCTCAAATATTAACTGCATTAATTTACAAGATTATGTACAATGAATATACAAAATAAATTTTATATTAATATATAGGTCACAGTGTAGAAAATATTGCACATTATTCCATGGATTGCTTGCGTATGTTTCGTTCCAGTAATACCCAGGATGACTAGGACGAGATTAAAACTCTAATCCAGGGAATACAGAGATTAATCCTTGTTCCCAAGTACTGTGAAACCTATATGCATCCAATCTTTATTTAGAAGGAACGGCTGGCTTTTCTCGAATGTACAATTGGATAATTTACCAAGAGGAGCTTGAAGAGAGGAAACATTGTGTTCTCGAATGGACAAGACAACGTAACGTCTTGTAAGAATTCTTCAGACTTCTTTGGCGTTCATCACCTTCGCCAATTCATGGGGCACAGGAATTTCGATTTATAACAATCCGATCAGCTTATCAGGTACCCTTTTATTAAAAAAAATTAATTATTAAAAGGTCTCTGCATGCCGATATGTTTGTAAATCAAGATTTAATCGTTTGTATTTAAATTTATTAAAATAGATTATATATTTTCATTTCATTTTTTATCACCTCATGTTTCGTTTATATATTATACGAACAATGTTTAACACATATTATTCATTATGTAAAACTTTTTGTCTCAAGTAAGAGTAAAAATTTATCAATGACAAATTAAAAATTATTTTCCCTAAATAAATAAATTATTAATCATTACATATTTTGTTCAAATTTGTGTTTTCATCCCTCCCCTCCCCTTTACTTACCCAAGATATTAAATTCTACGTTGAGAATAGAATCGGAGAGGCAAAGAGTCGTTTAAAATAATCGTAGCAATGAGTGAATCGACTCTCCGAGACGCAAGAAAATGAATGGATCTGCCCATCGCATTCATTACGATTCATTATACACCAAGTGGACTTCTGTGTATGAAACGTTGGTGCTGTCTGCATATCCCATTACAAATCTATAATTATTATTTTAAAACATTGGTAGCAGCTTCTCTAAAAAGACTCTTCCCTCCACCATCAACCCTTTAGCAACTGCACTTCACATGACATGTTATTTCTCGCCTACATAGAGTGTACTAAGCATACATAAGCATTAATATCTCTAAGTATACTATTCTACATTGTGGGCAGTACCTTAAACAAATTAATGAGCAGTTGCGCTCTTTCGTAACCTATAGGGGGAGTGTACACGTCACGGAGACTTTCTGCCGTGTATCTGAACCTGCCTTCTTTCAGATACTGGCTCTTTTCTTCAATGGTTTCCATGGCGTTTATTGGCCTCTCCGAAAGAACTTTATTTATCAATTGGCTCAAGTGATCATACCTATAAAACAGTATTAATATTAACTTTATATAATGCACGAATACAATTTTAAAAGGTTTTTTAATCGCCACATAAGTTATAGTAATTCTGTAAACAGTCTATAAACAATGATCTTATAATTCTAGGCTACGCGACTACCATAATTAATATTTATTAATCATCTATAGTTCTCATCCATTACAACTCTATTGTGGTTTCTTACGTTATCAGGAGAAAAATAAAGCAGTGATGACGAGCACAAACAAACTGTTTCCAATTATAAAAAAACATTAATAAAAATAATTTAAAATTTTATTTATCCAGTACTGCAACATCCAGAGTTTCACTAGTGACACGAAATTCAATAAGACTTTAATTAATGAGCTGTAGAAGTGCCGAATGTTGGAGACGATACGTAATAGTTTAAATTAACATTCTTCTATTTCTCACTTTTGGCCATCCATTTCCTTTATGTATAATACTGAGTCACATTAATTTAATTTTTTTATTTGTAAACATGTACCTGCCGAAAAGCTTTTTAAATTTTGTTCTTTTTTTACGTGGGCCTTTCAAATAAAAAAAGAATATCTTTAATACCTCACACAGTTGGTTTTACTCCATTTTAACGTCGACCCTTATTGAAAATCCCTATATAAATACAAAGAATGGCCAAAAGTAAGAAAAGAAAATTGTAAATTTTAGATCGTTTCGCCCTCAACTTTCGGGACCTTTTCAGTTCTATAATTCAAATTTCGTGTTGCTACCGCAACATCCGGGCCGAAATAAGGGAAAACTGTGCCAAAGAAATTAACTAAGTCAGATAAATTTAATTATTTTGTCATACTAAATGTATGTACAATTATCAGATAAAAATGAGAATTACTTACGTTGTCAAGAAATTAAAAAGGATGAAAATGTAGATGTGCAGGCCGATGTAACCGTTAAAACCAATATCTCATAAGCGTGTAGCTTATGCTCAAAATAACAATGGCTAAAATTTTAACGGTAAGTGAAACGTAAAGTTTGCAACTTTTCTTTAATTTAAAATTTATGATTCTCTACTATTATGAAGTTTTTATTTAGTTGAGAAGTTTCGTCGCCATATTTGGAACTTCAGTTAACGTGAAATTTTGATTAAAAAAGATGCCAAATGTATAAAGTATGCAGTCTAGTTTAAATTTTGATTCAACTAGATAAATTTGTCTGTATCTGGTCGTTAATTTATTTTATTACTGTGAAAAACAAACGTAAATTGATTTACTTACAATACATTTTGTTTAAATTATTTATTTCTAAATTGGCCGGTGTTAGATTTGAGGTGAAAAATCTCACTCATCTGCTTAGAATAAAGATTACACTCAACATACGAAATTTCAATATTTAGTCAATCTACTTCGATTGTTTAGTTTTAATAATGTACTGAATTTTAGAGAAATAATGTGTATTCAATTGTTCCTTTTTATTAATTTTTCTGTAGTTAACTTCAGGTTCATTTTTGATAATCTATCTATACCCGAACAAGTCAAAAAATCTGAACGAAACGTCGTGAAAGAACTTAGCTAAATAGTTTTTTTTTGCTGTCATATTGGTTGATTTGTTTATCATAAGAAATTTAAGTAATTAGAATTTAAGGGCAAGAAAAGATACAGAATTCAATAAAGGAGTCAGACAAGGATGCAGTCTGTCGCTCATGCTGTTTAACTTATATAACAGACGACGAAGAAAGTAAAAATGAATATGTAAAGAAAATAAAAATGCAAGAAGAAATAAGGTTTGCCGATGATATTGTAGCAGATATTGTATTGGGGGAATCAGAAGATACCTGGAAACTATACTAAATGGCATGAACGTGCTCCTGGAGGAAGAGTACAACATGAGGATTAATAATGGTAAAACCAGGGTGATGGTGTGTAGTATGGGAAATAGTGAAATAACAAAGGGTGTTAGATTGGAACGGATATATTGAAGGAAGTTAAGGAATTCTGCTACTTGGGAAGCGTAATAACAGAAGTATAGTAGGCATAAAGAGAAGGATAGCACAGGCAAGAAAGGAATTTATTTACAGCTAATATAAGTATGAACATTAGGAAAACATTATTAAAAATGTTCGTAAGGAGTGTAGCGTTATGTGGGTGCGAAATGTGGAATTGCAGAAAGTAAAAGAATAGAAACTTTCGAAATATGGTGCTATAAGAGATTGCTGAAAATCAGATGGGTGGATAGAGTAAGTAACCAGGAAGTTCTAAGCAGAATAGGGGAAGGGAGAACAATTTGACCAAGAGAAGGGATAGGTTAATGTCACGGTTTGAGACATAAGGGTCTTGTAAAATTAGCATTAGGGGGAATTGTGTAGGGTTAGAACAGAAGAGGGAGGCAGTGGATGGGATGAAATGCGCTGACCAGATTAAAGAGAACGTGGTAGCTATATAAATTGAAAGGGTTTGCGCAATATAGGTTAGCATGGAAGGTTGGATCATGTCAGTCCTTGGACTGAATACCACAAGAAATTCAACTATCCATCCCGAATTTATGTTTTGGTAATACCTCTAGAGACAAGCTCACATTGACTTCTGGTTGTGTGGAGCCACTTGACTGCCACATATCGGACTGGCTGTGGCAGCTTTCGTAATTTTGCCTGTATTGATATCATCAGTTCTTAAATTCTCATCAAAGATACAGTGTACCAACATTACTCTTATTTCATCTTTACTTCCACAACATAGCAGAATAAAAACGACAAGTTACAATCAATACGTAATTGTTATTACACTTTAAACTGTAATGACCACTAAAATATTATTACGAAGTTATGTGTAGACTCTTTACGGAAAAAGTAGTTATAAAAGATTGTTGCAAAAATATTTGATGTTGGGCTAGATAATAGGACGACTGCGATTAACTTAAAACATCGACATCTAAAATTCAGTTCTCATTTTCGGCTGAGATTGTAGTAACGCACTTTTAATTGTACGATGCCCTGTATGAATCTAGTATTGAAATTATATTTATGCAATATAAGTGCGATACAAGACAATGACTGTTATAAAACTTTATGGTCAAAATTAATATTTGACACAAAAATGTTAATTATATATAAACTGAAGAAACTTACAGACTAATTCCGTCTTTCGACATTTGCTTCATGAGATATTCCTTGCCTTCCAAGAATTCTTTTTCTGCTTGATCTATAGTACTTTCACTTTGCTCAAGACATTCATCGAATCTAGGCTCCTCTTCTACCAAACTATGATGGGATTCTTCCTTAGCAGATGGCTGATTTGAAAGTTTGGACGATAAACTGCCCCCCTCAGGATTAGTGACGTTACTGTTTTGGCTTTTCTCCTTCTCTTCAGGTTGTGCAGCCATGTTTTTAGAAAATATATTTCGAACTTTGAAATAGGACTACTTTAGGTCGTTTTTAAACGAGAGACCAAAGATATTTAGTTACTGAGCTACTTTAAATCACAATAAGCAAAGAAAATCGCGTATGTTTATTTCATCAAAATTTTTGGACAAATTAGGATGTTGTATTTTGAACATTTTTTTAAATTATAAATTTTCATCTAGTTTGTAAATCATATTCCGCTGATTGAAGATCCATCACATAAAAAAACTTTTAAAACTTGCAAAGCAAGTGTGATTAGTTTGCAGCGTTATAATCTGAGGATTACAAACATATTTGGAATTGTATAAACAGACGTAATTTCGTAGTTGTGTGAAAAATATTTTCACTAAAGTTCATTGTCAATTAAAAGTAGAATATTTTTTATATTCAAAATATGTTATTATTCTGAGAGTTAAAAGTAATTCGAATAGTAAAATTGCCAAACTGTACGAAATTTAAAGCTGTAGGAAAAAAATTAAAAGGATGAATATAGTAAAGAAATATTTCTTTCATGCTTAAGTATTTATAAATTACAACTCACATCCCATTTTTTTAAATACCACCATTAACTCACGAAAATTTTAGACGGCTAAGAATCAAACTTCAGCCCTCAGGAGTATTAATAGAAATTAATGTGATAAAGAATCAGATTACTGTAATTTAATTACTTCAAAGCAGTGCCTATTCAAAAGGCAGATGCCATTTTAAACTTGATTCTAATGTTATATTCTTGATATAGCAATTACTCTTCTACTTTATCAATATAGTAAAACTTATGATTATCAGGGTGGCCTGCTTATCATAATTTCTAATTTAGAAAAGTTGCTAAGATACCTCAATTTAATAAAAAAAGTCTTCATGGCATAAAATTAACTTTATATTTACATACAATACATATTATATAGATTTAAAAGTGACACACAAGTTAATAATGGAAAATAAAATATATAAGATTTATTAACTAATTGTACATAGGGGGATACATCGGATTTGAGTCTTCTAAACAAGGTAACAAACTTTCATTGGTGTGAGTGATTATAACTTGTCCTTTACCATTTTCATTAAAAATAATATTGGTGATCTTCATACCATTCATTCTGAAAGAAAAGAAAATATATTTAGCAAAAAATGAACAGAAATTAAAAATGTATTCATATTATTTGGCACTGTATTTTTTCAAGAGATTGTGGAAAATGGTAACATTTCTTACATACTTACAGCATTAAGAAGTATTAAACATTTCATATTTCAATCTGTTAAAATTAATGTTAACAAATTCAATATGATGTCATTCTTTCTTCATCATACACATCTCCATTTTCATTTTTTAATCTCAAAAACTTCTACCAAAGCAGTTTAGTTTGTGTTCTGTCTTTATGTATTTCTACAATTTATTTTTTACAAACCTGGTCCATCATGAAATAAATTTTTCAGTAGTTTTACTTCCTCCATGATAATAATAATTGCAAAAATAATTGTGTATGAAATAGAGTTGAATATAAAATTTTAACTTTGCACAAAAACTAAGCAATCATGCTAGTTGAAAAAATTCTTGCTAGAAGTAAAATTGTGCTCAGAAATGAAATTAAACATTTTGGGCAAGGAATTTGGGAAAGTAGATGAATCAGGATCACATTAAATGTTAGACACCTATCACAGTTGCTGATATTATTACAAAGTTTGTCTATTGACTGCAACAGAGTTGTTAGCAAATTACATAAGGGACACTTAAGTAATGTCGCTTAACCTCAGCTCACATTTACCCAACAACAATTTGAACAACATTTCAACTGGCCACTACACACATCTAGCTCCTGTCACATATACCCGATAGTCCAATTGCCATTAGATGCACTATGAACACGATCAGTTACTGGCTTGTAGTCTTATGTGAATGTTTAAAGAAAGGTAATGACATAAACAAATTATTTATTATGAGTTCAGTTTTCAAATGTGTTCAGATTCCAACTTCAATAATTTTTTTTTTCACAGACTTTAATACTAAATAAATACAATTAATAAATTACCCAAAAAATTTTTTACAGCGGTAGTTGCAAGCATATACTCTGCAATGTAACCTATGGTGATAATGGACGGCGCAGCCACTTCGGCGCGGCCGTTTCGGCGCAAGCCAGTTCGGCGCAAGGTTGGGCGCGGGGACATTACGTGGCGATAAACGAGAATATCGTGGACATTTATTTCAAATAAGTTATTTTATACAAATACACATTATATTAATATTAATAAAATGAAAAACAGCCTATATATCAGAAAAAAGTGAAATAAACTTTATTAACAGTAGTTTGTTCACGACGTTCCGTTCTTAAATTTTAAAACATCATTTACGATTATAATAAAAATGAATATTTACAATATATATGTATAATACAATTATGTTATAAAATGAAAAATTATTAACGGAAAAAAGAAAATTGAAATGGATAAAAATTTATTGTTCATGTCGCACAAGCAACGAGGCTGAAATAACACTTACAAAGAATAAGCGTATTGTTAGTTCCATAATTACAATGGAAAACTTTAACAATGAGTTAATTCTGTATAGAAAATTATCATAAGTTGTGCAAAACACCAAAATGTACATTTCTAATAATTCTAATGTTATCTTTAGTGAATCTGCCAAAGGAATTTGACTAAATAGTTTTATAAAGTTGAAACGTTATTACCAGACAAATAAATACATAGAACTTGCAATAAAAATTAAATTCATTACTTTAGTTATTGATCAATTAGAAATTAACTTGAAAAGACCTGTGGATAGTAGCACTTTTTAACTCCTAGTTTTTAACTTCTGATAATATGCTCTAGCATATAATTTATCTTTCAGAATTATCGTTTCTTCTAAAAACGGCCCTCTTCATAACATTTCTATATTTTTATATAATTCTCTTAATAAGGAAAATAATTTTACAGTCAAAACGTCTTTTTTAAGTTTTTGGACCATTTAAACGTCACTAATGATCATGTTTTCTTATCATTAGATGAAGAGTTCTTATTTAATTTTTACCCCAAGTTTTAAAAATAGATGGGATAACTACTTTTCGAAATTGACAAAAATTATTATCTTAATAAATGTAATTATAAATTCCACTTATTTTTCGTTCAAGAACATTTACTATCACGAAATCATTGGTTCTACCTTGGGAATTTTTCTTTGTTGTTATTCGCGCAAATTATGAGAGATTTGGAAGCCTTATGTATTACATCTTTAGATTTAAAAGCACTGAGATATTTCAAGAATGATGACGTTTTAGTATCATTCTCAGATTCCACATAAACAATTTGCTCAATACTTTTAATAATTACAACACTGAAAGAAACTTTAAAATTGAATTGAAAAAGATCACTCTTTCAATTTTCTTGATGTTTTGGTTATTGTTTCTGTCAATAAGATAGTTACCAATTGCTATAAAAAGATCTACTTACTCAGGAATAATTCTTAATTACATGTCAAATCAGCCATTATTCCATAAGATACTATGCTTTATAATTCAGTAAATATGGACGTCAAATTATAACGTCAGCGCTATCATAAATTTAATCTGGGAAAAATAAATATTGTGTTCTTCTTAATATTTATCCTTTGCATTTCGCTTAAAAATACATTAAAATTGGGTTGACTAAGATTAATATGAAATTAATAATTTACCCGTAAAATTACGCAGTAAGAAATAATACAAACTTATGACATGATTTAATGAATTATGATATCCAAATTATCTTAAAATCTTGCAATAATTTAAGCTATGTTAAAATATTAAAAATAAAATTGATAATTTCGGTATCTGTTTATATTGTAATTACAGTTATATTGGCCAAACTATGCCCACATTTAATATCCGCATTTATGGGACTTGGAAAAATATAAAATTCAATGTGAAAAATTATTCAGTTTTGTGGAAGAATGCATATTGAAACAACCATAAGATTTATTAGAAAAATATTATAATTTCAGATGTAAAATATAATATTTATTTTAGACTCATGGGTGAGACGCATCACATCAGACCAATTCGGCTATTATTATTATTATTATTATTATTAAAAGACAAGTAATTTAAATAAATTTAAATCACTACTTTTATAAAATTTATGTTTCATTGAAAGATAAATATTTCGATTTTTATTCTGAACACAAAAGTCTCATGAGTTATTGTTACAAATTGTTAAATGAATAAATAATTTGGCATCTTCAAATATTAATGAAAAGTCCAGATAATGTGTCATAAAAACGTAGCTTAATATTTAGTTAAATTAACCTACGACGCTTAGTCCATATTTGTGGAATTCATACTTATAGCTTGTTTTACTATTAATGTTTTACAACTCTCAGATATTGCAACTGATTAAGTATTTAGGAATATATTTAAAAATTTTGCTAAATATGAAATTATATGTCTTGTAATGTTAAGTGAGTTTCGCGCCGAAACGGGTGCTTTACGTCTAATAATGTTATGCGAGTTTCGCGCCGAAACGGCTGCGCCGAATGGGCCGCGCCGAATCGGCCGCGCCGAATGGTCCCATCCCGATAATGGACTAAAGACAATGTGTTTGCAGGCAGTGAAAATTTTTCAGTTCAAGAAAGGAGTGTTCATACCATTCACAGGAACCAGCTTGTGCATATGTGCTACAGCACATTACTTAATTTACAAAGTATTTAGAAATTTTAAGAACCTTTATAATAATAGTATTTTAAGTGTGAATTTATTCTTTGATTCCAAAGACTTTATACTGCCCGCTTACAAGTGCGCTCTCTCCCACATCTCCGTTATCAAGATTCTAGCTTAATCCTGCCTGGAATGACAATTGCAAATAGGATCAAGATGTCTGTGGGAGTTTCCTCTCGCAGATATTTCTCCCCTGATTGACTGTGGGGTTCACCTGACTGTTTTGGGAATGCCTTGTACTTTTTCAAGTTTCTGACATGTTGAGGCACCTTAATCTATTTTAGGAGGTATATGAACAAGGGCCAAAGATCAGTTGGCCAACTGCCTCCTAAAAACGGTGGGGAGACAGAGAAGGGAATGCTGTGACCCCCATAGCATACTCATTTTCCGTCATTCAGAATGTCACGAGCCACCACTGAAAAATGAACCCATTTTTAGTGAAATGGAAGGAAAGTAATAGCGATGCGTTCGCAAAAGTGATTGATTCGGAGAGTCGTCTTCTGATAAGACTGGCCAAGTAATTCCTCAATAAAGGCAACAAGACAAGAAGCCACCAAAAGTTTCATCTGCAGGTAGAAAAATACGACAATATTGAGAAGAGTATTTTGACTGTACGTAACAGTTATTAAACCAGTAGTTTATTTGGATGTGAAAGCTGGACACTCACAAAGAAAATGAAAAACAAGCTGATGGTATGAGAAATAAAAATTTTGAGTAGGATATATGGATCAGGATTGGATATAGAGGAGTAGAACCAACTTGGAGTTAAATGAACTGTATAAGTGCCCAAATATCATGGTTAGCGTTAAAATTAGAAGACTGGAATGGGCTGGCCATGTCCAAAGAATGGGAGACAACAGCAGAGTACCAAAGAAGATGTATTTGGAAAGCATGACAGGAAGGAGTGGAGGAGGAAGGCTTCATCTCAGATGGATCAATGCGGTAGAGGACATTAGGAGTCAACAGATGGCGTAGAAAAGCGCAAGAGAGAGAAGAATGGGCTACTGTGATGAAGGAAGCGAAGGCAAAGCTAAATGAAGATGATTTGGACTACAGTTTTGCCAGAAATGCAACAGAGCCTCCACTTACAATCTGCATTGCATTATATATATATATTATTATTGCGAAAACTTTTATCTGAAGATATTACAGTTATTATTACAAGGTATATATTAATTCACTGAATAAGTAATTTACATGATTAATTGAATAAATTGTAAAGTCCATTGACAATCAATTTAAAAGCGAGAGAAACGACAGAGCTGTGAACTTAATTATGTTATTGCAGTTCATAATATTTGATTGACGGTTGGCGGTGAGTATTAGTTTAGGAGAGTAGGGAGAATCATATGAAGTAAGTATTTGGGTTGCGATAACAAGGAATACTATTGTTGAGCAAAAAAAAATATGCATAAATAATTATATACCAGATAGCAATTGATTTGGAGCAAACTATCCCACATTCACATCATACTGTTAAAGGCTGACTATAAATCCAGCAAGCCAGTGAGCAGATCAAAGTCAGAAAACATGGCTAACATGACGGGTCACCAAAAAGGCTTGAAAGCATTGGTGAAAGGGAAACATCCTCAGTACGATGGATTCACTGCATTATTTATCGTCAATCACTTGACTCAACCTACTTAAACGTGACGTTCAACGAGGTACTAATAAGTGTGGTCAATGATGTGAATGTCACATGCTCCGAACTCTCGGCTCTTTTGACCTAACTTTGTTTTTGTATACCGAAGTATATTCCCTCGTGGAAAAGTTTTGAACAGGTTACATAAGCTCCAACATGAATTTGTCTTTTTTTAAAGATCAGAAATCTGATTTTGCAACACACTTTAGGGATGACGAGTGGTTAAGCTAAGTAGCACATCTTGCCGACATATCAATTTTTTGAATTTCAAACTGCAAGAAAGAACAAAAATATATTTTCTTGTATTGCCAACATGAGTGCTTTTCATAAAAAAAGTTATCTACTGGAAAAAGAGAATTTTTGCTGGATATTTTTCAATTTCCCAACAATTTAATGTTTTTGTGAAGACTAACATCGAGCTTTCAATCTTTCCTAATATCAGAGCATTAATCATTGTTCATTTGAAAAACTTGAAAAAAGAAATTCTCACTATTTTCCTGAAATTGGATTTTGTGCAATGTTAAGACAGCAGAACTTCTTGATGACTTGAAAGAGAATTATTTGAAAATGTGGCGGACAAAACTTTGAAAGCACTGTGTGCTTAACGAATACCAAGACTTGAGTAATGCACTGCTGTCAATACTGTTGCCTTTTCTGTAACGTTTTGAAGTGAAACTGCTTTCTCGACTTTGACTGCAATGAATACCAAAGTACGAAAGCAACTTGAGCCATCAGTAGCATCAAATCTTTGATGCCACAAAAACAAGTCCAAGTATCGCTTAGAAAGGTAAGCACACGCCATAATGCAAGTACTTTTATGCGCAAACTTACGTGGGTGTACAGATGCAAAAAAAAGTTCAGAACCGTTAATCGAAGCTCATGTTTCATGAAGCAGAATGGTTAAAGACCATGCTGCCTGCCACTTCTTTTATCTCATCCAGACGAAATCAGCATGGTTTTTTGGGTGGATTCTTGCAACGCGGACCCACGCACCAAAATTCAAGGGTAGGGAAAGAGTCACTGCTGCGTACCCTAACTGTTTTGTTGACGAGTGTCAGCACCCAATGTTAAATCATCAGAATGGAGATAGGTGGCAGGGCTGTGGAATTTTACATCTTGGTTCATGCCAACAGACAAAGCTTGAGGATTAAGGCTGGTCAGCCACCAGGGAAATATGACCTGTGGAAATGTCCCCTGGGTCAGCCCATTCCTTTGAAATTGCAGATCCGCAATATTTGAAAATTCAATATGATTGGTGTAGACACGTCACATGTTTTAGCGTGTAGTGGGGTGACAAAGAGATGAGCTGGGAATTTGCCAGGAGTCAAGAAAGACAGTTCATGGAAGGAGGTGGTCAGGGAAGAGAAGGAAGATGTCAATGTAGAGCAGTTTGGCTTGAAACTTATAAAAAGAAAGTGGTCTCGGAGAAGTGAATGAAAAAGATAGTAGATTTAAATTCATATTCTAGAAGAGGATGCTTTCAGTAACTTATTGAAAGCAAAACAAAGTCCATCAGAAAACACGGCTAACATGACGGGTCACCGAAAAGGCTTGAAAGCACTTCGATGTTCTGAGCCTCACAGATGTCTCACCACTGTTTGTTGTTCTAGGCCACTCGATGGCTCGCCGAATGTAGTATATTAATTCTCCACTGTTCAATGTCCGTCAACACATTCACCAAACTCCTGCCATGTTCGTTGTTCGATGCCCCAACGTTGCAGCGTCAAATGCAGCCGATCCGTCGGTCCTCCGTATTCGAGGATTTTTTAATTCCTATAGGGCACCAAGTATTTTTCATAAAAACACCAAAAATTGATTTTAATAGTTTTAATTTCAATCGGAGCATGAAAAAAAAGTCATATCTGCAGGGCGTCGTCCCACCGACACAACCTGCTGCTCCCATCACCGGACCACCCAACGGTTCGCCGGACCACATTGTTGGCCCGGTTGCATCAGTTCCTCAACAATTGCAACTCGCAAGCTGGCCTGCATTGTTCAATGTAACTTTTCATGTTACAATATATATATATATATATATATAAATTAATGATGTCATCACACACATTGTATATTAGGATGGGAAGTAAGGATAGAAAATTTGGGAGAAAGTTGGGAAATTATCTTCAAGTCATATCTCAGCATAGAAATATGCTCAGAGATAGGTACGTCTTCAGCTTAGAGAGGAATAGAAGAAGAAAGAGAGACTGAAAACATTAGGCATTGCCAGGACTATAACCCGGATCATTACAGAGCCCCAGCCATAGCGGTGAGTCACCTTTACCATCTCGGCCATGATGCCCGCCTGCCGAATATCATAAGTATATGAAAATGACCGATGATAAAGCTTAATGAAGTAATATTTACCTTGTGAGAAGAGCTTCAGATCCAATTTTATGTTGCATGTTTATATCACTGAGTGAAATACACTTTATGCCATAATCAGAACAATCTTTTATTGTACATTCCTGAAGTGAAAGGTCAGCTCCTTCATAAACCTGAAAACCATATGACCAAATGGTTGTTTAATAAATAATATAAAAATAACATAATACTTAAGAATAAATTAAAAATAATCTAATTGATACAAAGCACTTATATTTTCCGCTTATTTATTAAAAATAATAATTCTACATGGAGACTAATAACCTATTTAATTATAAATTGTGGATGAGCTACAACCCTCACAATTGACAAATACTAAGTCACTCTGATCAGGCTATTGTAAGAAAGTATAGTTAGTTTAAATATTAATAAGTAGTAAATAGGAAAGTTAAGATTTAATATTATTTTTAGAATTGTCTTCTGATAAACATTTCCAAACCAATCATATAATCCCCCGTATTACTAAAATGTAATTTATCCTGTTTGGTTGTATTTTGATAAAGGTATGTTTGGTGATTAGTTAACTTGACCTGATATCTTTGGCCTAGACTTCCACAATCAGAAAATTATTCAAAATTACATTGAATGACTTTTGTGTAGTACATAAGTCTCATTAAGAATACATTTTTCTCTATCTTAATCATTTCTAACTTATTTACATTAATCTAATTCATATTCCTGTTTTGTTAGTCATACACTACATACTGTATATATCACTATCAAGCAAGCCTTGAAGGAAATCTTATACCTGGTTTCATTCATTATACAAGAAAGGGATTAGTAATCTAATGATACTTCATTTATATATATATATATATATCAGGATTTTATTCATTAAATACACAGTAAGAAAATATATTAGACATAGTTTTCTGGTTATAAGTTTTTAGTGTACAAGAAACAATGTTTTCCAATCATTACTGATGTTGGACCACACAACTAGTGATTTAATTATTCAACTTTATTTTCCATTTTAAAGAACAAGCTATAATATCCTGTGTGGGAGGCGTTACACAGGACACAGAGCACAGTTTAATAAATTGTACTCACATAGTTTGGTCTAAACATTGATTTATGAAGAGTGGTGCAATAAAATTTCATTGCAATAAAACTTTTAATTTATTAAATGTCATTCTTGCTTTAACAACTTATCAAAAGGTGGACAGCAGGTAGAGAAGAAATCATTGCATAGTAAAATGATAAACTACTTTTAATCACTAATGCAAATATTAATAAATTTACCTGAATACCAATGTGACAAGATTCAATAGTACATAACTGTAAAGCTGCTTTAGCATTTTTATTAAGAACAACTGCTGTTCCTAAACCACTAAAGTAACAGTTAGTCATTTCAATTTTGCCATCTCCCAACACTAGTATGCCCTGACTTGTACTACTGTTTACTCCAATTAATTTACAATTCTGAAGTTTAACAACTCCTGATCGAACCAAGATGCATATTTGCAAATTATGGCAATCAAGCTTCAGATTTTCCAACACAAGAGTGCCTTCTGTACATTCCAATAAAACATTTCCTGCATCATATGCAGCTAATGTTGCAGATGGTGGGTTATCCAGGCCTGTGAAAATAATATATTTTTTTCTCACATATTTATTACTGTTATAAATAATAAAAATCAAGTATGGTGTATATAGTTGGTTATTCTCATGTACTCAGATAGAGAGTGAAGGCATTCTTCAAGAGAATAACCCTGTTACATGATTGTCAGATTTATTGAATAATCCTGTTAGTCGAGCACAGTAAAACTTTTTTGTGAGCTACATTTATTTACTTCTAATGTAAATAATATAGTATTAGATTTAGTGTTTACTCCTGCACACAAAATAAATGCATTTAAGTTGTACAACATGGTAAGGGGAAATAAAATCAGGTTGTTTTGACTGCCAAAAAGAATTTGAGAGACAACTCAGGTGTAGAGCAGAAATGACCTAGTCTGCGGACCAATGGCGTGATGTTTTTGTGGAAAAACAACCATGTGAAAGGATATTAAGACTTCCTCCAATTCCTGAGCAGAAATCAATTTGTACTTGTTGGTAAAATCTTTGACAAGGCAATAATGTATGTTGACAGCAGCAACCACAACAATAGAAAGCAGCCAGAACAAAGAGACACCAGAAACAGCAGCAGCTGGCAGAAGGGGACATCAACACCATTAATGATCCTGCCTTCCAGTCTCCTGCAGCAGAAGCACAATAAAAAATGGATAGTAGTATAGGATGTGAAAGACGTTAACAAGGACCTCCTGACTATAGTTTAATGATACTATTCTGCATTCACCTAAGGGTAATACAGGAAAACACTTTTTGAGGTAGGATTTGGTGTGGTGATGAAGCATTCCAACATCTGTAACCACAGTGCATAAACCTCTCAAAACTGATCTAGGTGTCTTAGTTTTAGTTTGGAACCAGAAAGAAGAAAGACATACTTGTTGGTAGTGTAGGTTTGATCTCTTGGAGAACCCAATCAATTCCTATTTATAATTGTGATGAACATAAATTCATCCACACAAAACCCCATTGAGAAAAGTGACATTATTCAATTTGTGCCTTCATTTTGTGTGTTATGACAATAGTTGGTAATATTTAATTTTAATATCATGTTTATAAATTCAATTTATAATTACATTAAAATAAAACATTATTCATTGTTATAAATTATATTTAAAAGTCAAAATATATAAACTTACTTCCCCACTACACAGTGCTTATTGGTAACAGCCAGTAATCAGATGAATTAAAATCAGGTTGTCACTAATGAAATTTCTTACATGAACTATTGGTAATATCAATATATTATATATTAATTTAATTTTCCAATTTATATGCTAATGTATACAATTGAAAATTATTTTAGTACAGTAAAGTGGTCATATAACAAAAAATATTACAGAAAATTTAATCTATAAAACTTCATATGTCTCAGTTCTTAAATGAAATATTTGATTGTAATTATGAATTACTAATGAGGAAGTTTTAAACAGAATAGGAGAAGAGTGAACAATGTGGAGGACGTTGACCAAGAGAAGAGATAGATTAATACACCATGTTTTGAGACATGTGGGTCTTGTAAAATTAGCATTAGAGGGATGTGTGAGGGGTAGGAACAGAAGAGGGAAGTCAATGATGGAATACACTAAGCAGATTAGGGAGGATGTGGTAGTTAAGCAGAAATGACAAAGGCTTGCACATAATAGGTTAGCATGGAGGGTTGCATCAGACAAGTCTTAGGACAATACCTCAGCAACGACAGGAATTATGTCATCTTCAGCAGACAAAATAATTACTGTTGAGACAGTGAAATATGCCTTGGACTCGCTGTAAAGTTAGTAAAAATTTATGCATTTTGTTTGTATTTAAATATTCAATTATTGATAGACAATCATTACCAGTATCAAACATTAGCAAATTGTTAATAAATTCAAACTTACATTTAATTATATGACCAAAACTCTTGCTACAATGAAAAAATCTGAATAATTTTAACAATTTAATTTGGATAAAATCATGGCAAAATTCAGATAGTAATAACTTCACATTTTCTTCATAATTTTTTAGGACTTTAAGTGAGGTACATTACAAGACCAATTGTGTAATCTTAATCAAATAACAATAAGGCCAATACAGGCATTTGAAATTATTATTAATTGATTAAATGGCGTGTTTGTATCCAAATATGGACCCTCATCAGATAAAAACTTAAAAAGTCTGGAAGTATTCTATTACATAACTATAACACTTTCTATATAGTTATCTCTGTTCTAAAACAACAAATCAGGTATGTTGTGAAGTTCCCAGAAGTGACATTTCCATTGGTCATGCATTTTGTGCGTCTCAGTGGGTGTTATGCTTTCGGTTATTTTATACTATGTCTTGTTTACTCTAGTTAAGGTTTTTGGTAGCTAATTGAATCTTCTTTTATTTTGGTCTTATAATTATTTGGTAATTGATATAATGTATGACATACCCTTTTTCTTAACTCAAGACTAATGGAAAGAACAATAAATAGAAATCTAATTACAAAAGAACTTTGTCTTCTCACCGATTATGTGATATGGTGAAAAAAACAGTTACGTGTAAAAAAGAGTGAATCTCAAATTCTTCCTCAGCACATAGATGGCATGTGCCTAGCAGGATCAGAAGTACTATTTGCTTCTTAGCACTTGCCAACCTTGTTTAGTTACTTTCAAATGGTGCAAATGGCAAAGTTTCAATCAGTCTTATTATTTTATCAAAATAAATTTCTAGGATATTTTCTACTGTAGAAAAATTCTAAGTACCTTTTATAGTTCCCCCATTCTCAAATTTTCCAGCACCTTCTATACCATGGATTCCTGAACAAACTAATATCTTGCCACCCTCAACAGTGTGATCTAGAGCTTCTTGTAATCGTGGATATGATCTATGCATAAACAGTAACAGAAATAAATTAATTTTGGTCACTGATTATATACATATATAGACTATGAAGATGTGATATGGTCAAAATAGTGTAATGCATATAAAACAGGTATAGTGAATCTCACATATACAAAAACGTTACCCACCTTCCTAAATAAACAGATGGTATGTACCTCATGTTAGCTGACTGAACCACTTAAGACACTTATGATTAGAAGGTATAACTAAAAAAAAGGTAGAATTTAAATATAGAAGTGGATTGAAGAATCAGGAGTGTTCAATAAGGTATTAATTAAGAAAGTAAGAACACTGTTACAGTATAGCTATCCCACAAGACACAGGACAACTTTTCATAATTCAAGTTGTTTTGAGCATTTTTATGTGATTACTTTTTAGTGGCTATAAATCCAACATTGGATCATAGGTTTGGGAGGTAGAACCTTTCCAGACAATCAATCTCATTCCATTTATTTTTAACTAGCTGGGGACCCAGTATCACCTGTGTATTTATTTATATTATTCTGGAACATTATTTAATTCTTCGTCAGCACATAACCAAACTGAAATCAAAATCGTCAAAATATGAACCTCAAATAAACTCCCAGTACTCACCGTACAATAACAGGAATAAATATATTTTCAACATTCTAACAATAAGAATTTCTCCCCACCTAACAGTTAAATTTTTACATATTAAAGGTCATAATGTAACACAGCAACTCGCATTAAACTATTAAAACTCAATAGTTTCCTTTTTATTTTCATATTAGCAATTACTAAATATTAAAATTTACCTGATACAAGAAATAAAACCAAATTATCAATACAGCGTGTCGACAATCCAAAGAAGTTAATTTTTTCTCAGCCTGCTGCAACAATAGATAGTAAGTGGGATGAATGATATATGAACGTGTAATAGGATTTATAACTTGCAGTTTGTTTACTGCAACCAAGAAATCTTCCCGTAGAATTAATATTTTTATTAATATTGATATCTTCTGCAGTATATCAAAATTAAATATGCACAAATATTTAAATTAAATCTTTTTTAAAACCCTCAAATTTTCATTGAAATCCATTGAGCCGTTTCGGAGCCTATTTGAGACAAACAAACAGATGGACAGTCAGACAGACACGTCTATTTTATTTTTATTGTGTATAGATTATTATATTATCATACTATGATTGGCAAGTCATCAGCATCCAGATCTTCCTTCCTCTTTTTCACTGATTAACACTTTCCCTTGAAAAATATCCATGTCTTTTGAAAATGTGGCCTTGTCAAATTCATTAACTGATTCGGACAAGAAAGAGGCATGCCAGATTATTGTAAACATGTCATATTTTTAAAGGCCTAACACTCACCTTGCCAGCTTTTTTCTTAAGACATGTCACCAATGCAGGCACAAAAAAAAACTGTATACATGCATACATCCACAAACTTGTAGATATGTAGGTGGAAAGTAAGAAGTAGAAAGAGGTTACTTATGGAAAGGCAGTCGTTTAAGTATGTTTTGGCCAGGTCTTTAACTGGTCTGAAGAATGTGTGCAAATGGGAGTTACTAAAAATTGAGATCTTCATACAATCAATCAGGGACTCTGACCAGATTTCAACAGTCCAAAAACAAAATGACTTTTTGTCAAATGGATTGCTAATTCCCAGCAGATGCTCACACCTACAGCCACAATACCAACAATTTCTACTAGTGTTTCATGCTGGCCCTCCTGAAAACCATATATTCTGATTCATCAGATGTTGAACTCCATCTTGTAACACATTCTACAGGCCAGGAAAATTCCTGATCCTAAAAACCTCTAACATCTGCCTTTCCCCAAACCACCTTTTTTTACTGTTTATCTTCCACCTATATAAGCATAAGTTCATGAGTGTATGTAAATTCTATACTATTCTGGGTGAATATATAGACATGTTTGTATATGTGTACTATTTCATTATTTGTCAAATTTTCCATTGAAGTGAATTTTCCTTGAGAGAGGGAGTAGTAAAAATTGTAGGTGAACCTGAGCCAGGTCAGAAAGCAAATTCCTGAAAGTTGTCTCAAAGAGGTTATATGGAATAGTCAACACATACCAAGTGGAGGCAAAGAATTGATGGAGGCTGGGGAGATGTACACATTCATGTATATGTAACTAACACACATACATGCATACAACCACACTTCATTGCATACACACACATATCAAGGTTTTAACATAAACATACTAAAAGGATACACATGAGCCTGTGAAAGGTTACTGTCTATAGGATGTTGTGTCCGGGGCTTTACCTGGACTGCAAGACACGTTGAAAGGAAAGTTCCCAAGATGGAGTTCAAGTTAGCTTGATGTCATTTTCTGACTTGTGTATATATCAACAATGAATTGGAAAGAGAAAAAGCAAAAAGGTCCTGACTTACCTTATAATGGTAATAGGCATTGACTGGCAAGGAAGTACAAAATGTGGATTTTCAAGAACCTAAGCTCCCTTCTTCAGAAAGAGTATCTGAATGGTGGCATACATTACTACTTAGTGACAATTCAAATTATGGGCATGGCAGCCATTAGGCAGCAACAAGAGAAATGGTAAAACATTCTAACAAAATCAGAACACACACAAGTACAAGAGGAGGAAGGTAAGAAGAAAGAACATAAAAGAAGGAAGCTAGAAGATGTTCAGCCCAGGACTCTGCCTGAACTGAAGGATGTGTTGGAAAGAAAGTTTTGAAAGATGGAGTTAAGCATCTGGTGAATTGTATCCATTGGGCAGTTTGACAGTGCTGTGATGGTTAGCAATGCATTAAGGGATATGGGCCGATATAGAAAGTAGGACAGAGTTTGAAATTGATCTGGTGAATAATATGGGAGGCCAGACAGAAGATATTTATATAGTTACAATTATAATAAATTATGGATTCTGGCTGTAGCAGTTGAAAAGCAGAACAGAGAACATCCTATTAGCAACTGAAATGTACTGGTGGAAAGTTACTGCAAAAATCAAAACAAAAAAATAGTAAAATAAGGAAGATCATGGGAGTAGAACATACAAAAAGTGGAGGCTTGGTATCAGAAAATGGTGGGGATCATTCTACCTTTTTTTTCTACCACAGAGTTGGTAACCTGTCTTAGGCGGTGGAGTGAGTACACAAGGATGTTGTGGAGCCTAGGACACCTGAAGGCAACCCTTAAACTGGTGAGGGTAGGAGGGGGGGGAGGAGATTATGTGGGAAGGAGTTTGTAATATTGGGCTTGGATTGCAGTCCAGGGGTAGGCCAGACAGAGAAATGAATTGAATTATTGTAGTCTTGGAGAAAAAGTTGTGTGCTTTATAAGTTGGTCAAGGGTGGGTTTAGGTAAGTGGTAAGTGAATATGGCATGGGACATTTGTTTCTGTAGGAAACTCAGAACATATTTTTTACTCCCCTTCTGAAATTTTTTTTTAAAAAAAACATCACTTTTCTTTCTCTCTTTCCTATATTTGCATGTCTGCATATGTGTGTGCAGAAAATTACAATTAAAAAGGATAAAAATTTGGTGGCTTACCTGAAGTTTTCAGATGGCAGACACAATGTAGTGTGTCAAATTCTTGAATTTTCGGAAGTACAGCCCCCTTCATAATCATTTCCAGTGATATATATAAATACACTATGGTTTTACTTACTTAACAACTGCAGTCTCATCAATACAAGTTTTGGCTTTCTTTAAGAACTCCATAAATTTAAATAATTCTCCCATCCACACAAGGCACACATCATTTACATTGACTTCTGATGTGGCTTTGGTAGGTAGTTTCTTCTTCAATGAGATCAAATTCCTGGTTAGATATAATTACAACATTGTAAATAATTTAGACGGAAGAATTCACAAGACTAGCAATGTTTGTTTTCTAATATTACCTCATAACTGGATTCTCAATTAATTGTACTTCTTTCTTTATTTCATCAAATCTCATTTGACACGATATTAAATCCAGAGCAAGTTTTTCCTCCAATTTGTTGTCTTCCAAAGATTCAGCTAAATTGTAAATATTCAATTGTAACTCTTGGGCTTCTATAAGTAACATTCTAATGTTATCAACCATTTCACGAGGTACTACACCAGATTTCATATCATGGTACCTATAGAAATTCATGCAGCAAATTAAGCTACTTTAAAACAACACATACAATATTTCATTTTTAAAATATGTGTGTGTATTGAACAATTACTTAGACTTACAATTTTAATCGTGTTTTGAGATGAGAGGATACCCAACATTCATTTGCATCATCATCTAGATCCCATGGGTGCCATAAGTAGTTGTAAAAAAACCTGCAAATGAATATGTCTATGCATTAAAATATTTCAGCTAAATCTAATAAAAACAAATGCAACTATAATAATCTTAATAAGCAGAATTCTAACATTTTTTACAATTTATAGAATGAATGAACGATGTATGTATAATTCTAACTTAAATAGATTGACCATGGTCACATATTAATGAACTTAATTTAATGGTAAAACCTAGTAATAAAATTTGTAAAAATGTAAATGGGACAAAGGATGTTATTGATAAAATAGATATGAAAAATGTGTATAAAATAAAATGTAAAACTTGTCACTCTGGAATGAATTTGTATAAAAGAATTTATTTTCATTTGGTTATTTTCAGTTGGTACCAAATCCAGCACCACTTTATCTGAACATTTGGAGGATTTTAAACACGAGGCTGACTGCTATAAATGTGTGGTTTTACACAGCCAGAAAAATGTGATGAGGAAAGATTTGGAAAGTTTGTACATTCAGAAAGAAATTTATATAGTAATAAATGTGAAGTAGGAATTTAGGCATTGTGTACACTAATCTAATTAAATTGATTATATAATAGTTTGATAAATGAAGAGAATTTTTTTAATTGTTAAAATTTTTAATTTGTAATAGTTTAATTTCTATTTTCAAAATTGTTGTTGTGATTTGATTTCAATGATAAAATAAATTAATGCATTTAAGTAAATGTAAACCAGGTGGTTTGTATGAGAAGGATAAATATAATAGACAAAGCTTTCCTTTGTTAAATGAAATGTATCAGAGCTACAAGGTTTACTAAAAGTGACTACGGCTTTGTTTACCTAGCAGGTACAGGTGCTGTTGCATTTTGGTGACCTGTAATGGTATATAATTTTATCTTGTTCACTGTATTTTTTCTTGCAGATGACTATGCTAGAAAGTGGTGAAAACTACTGAAATTGTATTAAAATTATTTTTGCTATTTTTCAAATAAATGAACAGGGGTCAATGTATTTTAATTTGTATTAGTTAATGTACAGTCTTTATATAAAACCCTTACTATAATTCTAACATTTTACAATACATGGAAGAAATGCACTCTCAAAAGGAACGGTGAGAGCAATGGAAAATGAATTTTACGGAAAAGATGCTAAATAACACAACAGGAGATTATGCAAGCTTTGTTGATGTCAGAAAACTAGCAGCCACGGCATTTGGTCAAATTACTTGAGTTTGGGCACTCAAAATTTGATGTTTCTCTATCACAACCAGTCAATAATTTCTATCAACTTAAGTAAGTCAATTGCTGCTGTCTCTTATTTATTTCCAAATAAGTTTTATACGTTCAATAATTGGATATGCAAAAGATAAAAATATGGGTGAAAGGTAGGAATGTGCTCTAAAGAAAATATATGCTCAAGCATACTAATACAGCCAAAGAGAAGCATATGTTTAAATCATAGAGTCGAAAGGAAGGAATAAAGACTTCAAATCTACAGCTCAGTCAGGATTAAAACTAAGTTCCTTTGTTATATAGGTAAAGAACTGTAACCAGTGAGCTACTGAGCTGTATCACAACTAAAAGAAATATAGTCAATTTTATTAGATGTGGATAGGTGGGATGGATGGAGAAGAGATAAATGAAGAAATTAGAGCATTCTTTAAGGATTAATTACAATGATAATTACTTTGATTTTATGACAAGAGCCCAACATTGGATAATTCTCACTATCAAATGTTATTGTAAGATGTGGTCTCCTCATACTAGTGGCCTGTCAGCACTTGAATATTGTAGACCACCTTCCCAACTGCTAAATTTCTGATTGCCCTCATTACTTCTCCTTCCAAAACAATAATTGCCACCAAGTAAGTGGCACACTTATGAACACCCAGATGGCCCCTTACTATGCAAAACAAGTTCATGAGTTTACTGACACATCACTAACACCCTTGACCTAGTTTTGATTCATATTGTGGACCCACAGACCAAATTCCCCCCCCCCCCCTATGTTTTTAGACAGGATAAGTTCACTTGGTACTACTTCCCCACAAACCTCACCTTCCTCAATTCTGACATAATCATATCAGTCCTCATTAAACTTACTAACAACTTCACTATTTGTCATCCAGAGAAAACAAAATAGTCACTCCCCTTCAGAGCACTTGCATTAGCTCCATTTGAAACTTTTTGGCCAGTTAAGAGCCACTGGATCCTCAATGCCTTCAAAATCTCCTCGCAGTAGGAACAGGTGATTTCCACCCTATCCCCCAAACTAATGCAATTATCCCAAATCCTCTACAAATAGACACCTACAAAATCAAAGATAACCTGCATCTCAGCCCACAACACTGTCAAACTGGCAGAAACCAAATTTCCTGTAGCTACTCAGACCCAAAACCATTACACACATACAGAATTAGAAATCTATGTAAGTATGGAAATAATGTAAAGGAAAAATTGTGGCTCCCAATATACTTAGGAATTTTGCTGTGCAATTTCCATACAAATATCACAACGTTACCTCAATTGATCCAAATATGCCGCAGTTTCCTTAACATAAAGAGTATTATGAACTTGTTCTTCTGTGGGATATAGTTGGCACAGTGATGTTTGCTGGAACTTAGATGTTATTGTTTCACCTGGGATATTCAGTATGTTGAATGATGCAGACAGTGTTTTGAAGTTGACAGATTCAACCTAAAATGTTTATAAAAAGAAATGATTTATATGCTGTTTATGTTGCAAATAAAAATTGGAGTAAATAAAAATATTAGACACACCATAACAAAAGCTGAAGTTGGGAATGGAAGCACAAGGTTTTCACACTCTTTTTTTGACATTTTCCAAACAGCTTGCCAAGCAGACGGTTCCAAAACAGATTCTGCATAACAACACCATTCATCTTTTACAGAATTTGAAGGCAATTTTTGGTCTTTGTCATTGAGAAGTATGTTCTTGAATTCCGCTTTCCGTTCTTCAAGTGTTTTATCAAATTTAATTATACTGGGCAACATGTTGCTGTACTGTAATAAAAAATTAACTCTTTAGTATCTGAATTATATAAACTCAATTGAAGCACACAACTTCCTACTAATGTCTACCAATTTTAACATATGAAGTATGGTAATTATTGTAATATGTATATAAGTTCACTTGGAACTACTTCCCCACCAACAACCCCTCCCTTGATGTTGACAAAACTAAATTCAGGCCAGATTAACACCTCTGTCCACATAAAGCCAACTAACACCCTTTAGTACCTCCACTTTTCCAGTTGCCACCCTGAACATACCAATGCTCCCTCCCCTCTAGCCTAGCCCTTAAAGGACCTCACAAATGTTCCACTTGAGACAGCCTAGTATCCTATACCCACTGCATATTCAACACATTCTGCAACAGAAACTAACCATAGACCTTCTCCAGAAACAAATAACCCGTGCCCTTTCCACTGCCCAAATAGCCAGTCCCACCGCTAATCATCAAACACAACATAGTCTTCCCCCAACCAGCACCTACTTCCCCAGACTATGTAAACTCAACTGTTTCCTCTGTCTGGCCTACAAATCCAACCCTGACATCAAAAACATCCTCCCTACCATACTACCCACCTATCCAAGGGTTGCCTTTAGGCAACATTATGGTCCAACCCTATAACCCCCCACCCACAATTGGCTGCAGACTGTGTGGTAGTGGTAGAAACAGATGCCATGTCTGCTATATACTTCCACCCACCACAACCTTCCGAAATCCCATCAATAACACAATTTACTGAATTATAGAAAACATAACTTTTCTGTCCTCCCACACCATCTACAAAATAAATTGTATACTCTGCCCAGCCTTCTACATTGGCCAGACAAAGAGACCCCTCGCCGAACGGATTGCTAACCACTGCAGAGCTTTGAAACTCTCCAAAACACAATTCCCCATAGTCGCCCATGCCCCAAACCACAACATCAGCAAATTCAACCAGTGCTTCACTCTGACCCCCTCTCAAAGCCCTACCTTCCAATTCTTCAGAAGCTAAACTCCATCTATGGGAACTTTCATTTCAACCTGTCTTACAAACTCAATATCCTACAGATAGTTTACCTTTACCTTGCCCCCCACCCAAAAAAAAAAAAATAAACCGACCACCCATAATAGCACATGTATTTCTATTAGAATATGTATAAGTGCTAAAACCTTGATGTGTGTTTACCTTGGTATATGGTATGCATGTTGTGTATGCAGTGATGTGTGGTTGTATGTATGTATGTATGTATGTGTGTGTGTCAGTATTTACATATTGCCTCTTCCCAGAGCCTTATTGAGAGAAAGTCAGTGGCCTGGTGGGATCCATTGTTTATAAGCTACACTAGCCAGGCAGCAAATTTTGTCTGCTCAGTCGTTGGCCAGCCGATCACAGGAAATGTCTTCCTAACATTATGATGAAGGGGGCGGTGCCTCCGAAAATTCAAGTTCTCTAAACCTCACAAGGTGTCTACCATCTATGAACCTCAGGTAAGTCATCTTCTTTCTATCTCTCTGTCCTTTCCCCATTAATTGTTATATATATATATATATATATATATATATATACACACATACACATACTGTTAAAAAAAGTATATAAAGTTAAAAGGGGCAAGTAGCGTTGTTTCAAATTTTGTATTCTGAAATGGAGAGAGCACACAAGATAAAGAAGTGTCCAGCGAATTGGGAGTTTAATGGGCAATTGCAGAAATGCGGGAGTCGAAGTAATGAATAAACAAGGAGCAGTAGTCAGGATTCAACAGATTGAAGAGTTAGGAGCTACCTATGAGTGATGTAAAAATACTAGTCAGAAAATGACATTGTCAGGTTAATTAAAACAATTGATATTTATTTTCCCACTTGCGGCACCACATAAACAAAATGGTGACACTAGAGCATTAAGTAATTAACGATCTGCAGATTAAGAGCGAATCTGTAATTTCAGTTCAATGTGTGTTTGTTTTGCTTAAAGCTTAATTATGACAAAAGCATCTGCCAAGGGTATATACAATTTGAAACAGCTAGATGTGTGTGTAAAATGAGAAACTCAGGATGATCAAAAATGTCTCACAAGGATGTTATCAGAGCTTCTTTACCTTTCTAGTTCTAAGAAGTCTGAAAAGCAAGTTCTGAACTTCAGTTGCCCAGAACACAGCATAGAAGGTTTTAAGAACACATTTGCATGTGTCCATTCCAAAAGGCTATAGTTGGTACATGCTTTAAAGCCATATGCCAATGGTGTATGTTATAACTTTGTAAGTGAAGTTTTGCAGAGGGAAGATGACTTCCTTCACTGTGTGGTGTTCAGTGATGAGTATACTTTTCATCTAACTGAGAAGATAAATACCCATAATGTTTTAATCTGGGAGCAGAACATCCTCATGAACTTGTACAATATCAAATATAAAGAATGTAGATTTTTCCGACAAAGATGCTGAATGAAGAGTTCTCAGGATTCCAGTCGGGTGATGCAGTTTGTTTTCCACACCACCATCGTGTCAATGGTGTCAGCCATAGAAACATTGTGGAAAACAAATTGCATCACCCGAATGGAATCCTGAGAACTCTTCACTCAATATCAAAATATTACACCAAATTTCCCCACCCATCACATTAATGCATTACAAAGCCTGTCATTTTGCTTAAAAATGAGAGTAAATTATAATTAATTTATAGACAAATCTTCATCCTTTTCCAATTAATGAGTAAAAAATTTTTTTAAATGATTCTCAATACTTAGTAGCACATGTGTTTAAGAAATAGTTCAGCATTTATCATCAAATTTTCTTTAGCTGGTTTCACTATTTTCTACTTATTTTGTACACCATTATTAAAAATTTTACTTTTAATACAGGTAATTTCCAAAAGAGGAAAAGATTTGGCTGTTCCTTTACAAACTTGGCAAACCAATCAATAGACGGCCAACAGCTACACTTGGTTGGAATTTTATGAAATAACATTAATGCATGTCCTAAAATCACATGTGACCTATTGAATACATAAACTGTGATTTCAAAAAAAAAATTCTTTAAAAATTGATATTTACCTGTTTACACAATTGAGATGTACAACAATTAGAACCACGAAAATAGTTTCAATAATTTCACCAGCTAAATCACTCGGTTTTTTGATATTATAAAACTTGATAAAAATGATTTATAAGCTGGGCCATTTATATTTTTTATTACTTCGTTAACCTATAAGATAGTTTTAACATCTTTCTCACTGGCGTAATAAACAAAATCAGATAAACATAGTCTACAGTTGTCCATCAAAATACAACTTTTGAACACAATTAAAAGTTTCATTAATATGTTTAAATAGGACAAAATAGTATAGGAACAGTTTCAGACAACAGATTAAGATGCAACACATAAGAATTTACAGTTGACATTGTTACTTTACTTTTAACACACCGCCGTCAATTCAACGAAAGGAACGTATGTGCCAATCTTCTAAACTTCATAAGACGTTTAACATATTCTAACAAATTATTGGTTTAAAATATGGAGTAATAACTCACGATAACTTATTTGCAGTGCGTGAATACACAAATATCTCAGTCTAACCGGTTTACCAGTTGGTAAGCTTTGACACTTCAAATTCGGCGGAAATTTTCATATATCAAAGACTTTATTCCATATATACACAAGCAAAGAGATATATAAACATTGTTTATATATGTCTTTGTACACAAGTATTCAAATCGTTTAAATTAAAGATGTTACAGTGATACTGAAAATAAATTCTGTATTTATGCAGTTACTTGAATCGAAATTTGTCTCAAATATGTCTAAACGCATTTAATAAATTGCAAAAAAACTGAAGGAAAATAATAATTTATTACGCTACATGAAAGCTATTTTAGTTTGATTAATAATATTATTCTTTAAAAATATTATAATTCTAACTAGATTCTGACTAGAAAATTCAAGTAATTTTGAAAATTATTACAACTTATTTTTTAATTAAAATGTCATATTTTTGAATGTAGGTTTATTTGCATGGAGCAATTGCAAATACTCGTTAATAAGTAACACAATCGGGTATGACTAACTGTTAAGTCAACTAGCAAATATTTATTGAAAACAATAAGTATATATACGAGTGCAATTTTTTGAACGTTTGTAAATTATGAAGTTTTCGGTATCGACAGTAAGTAATTAACATAAAAAAAATTGGTTAGATGGCGTTGTCCTCGGCAATTAACAATGTCATTAAAAATGGGGATTTATCACTATTTTTCAGATTTCTTAATAGCACAATATTTAAAACGAATTATATTTTTTATTGTGTGACGACATGGTCTGTAAAACATACAAAAAAGATTAATCACTTTACACAAGCGAATGTATATAATCAATGTCAGTTATATCAACCAATTTCTTTCGTGCGATTCTGAACTAGTTATTGCCTACAACCTTATTTATTTTCCTTCCCTGCCTATCGAAACGACACCCTTTTGGCCGTTTATGATCTCATGAGTATCACTCTATTTAGTGATGTTCCATTTTATTTGCCTGTATCAGGCTTAAGTTCGTGAGATACAACTTCAAGTATTCGTGTTCTGTTACCAGTCCTGTAACGGGTACTTTTATTCATTTTGGAGAGGTATTAATTGTCTAGTGTCATTCATTAATCTTCCTCCTCATCTTTATATCTAAAAACCATTGTCAGTATGTATGTCCCAGCTATATGCGTCCAAACTACAAGTCCAAATTTGTCACAAGTGTTCCTAAGGGCCCAAATCTGTCCATGATGTTAAACTTTTTTAAATATAGTGAAGTTATATATGTGAAAAAAGTGAAAAACATTTTATGTGAAAGGTTTTGTGTATCATAAGCGCATCGATAATCCTAGAGTGAATAAGGGTTGCCTATAATATATAATACTACATTTTAAAAAATATAAACTTTTCACATCGCAATTAACCTGCTGTTGACACAGAGGGAACTCATTAAGAAATAATAAACTTCTTTGGATCGTCGATACGGCGTATACGTAAATTCGTTTAATTTTTGCGTAAATTTTCATATATAATAATTGCTCATTTGGAAAATACTATGCGTTTGATATTTATATATGAATCACATGTAGAAGTAATGAACTAAATAAACTTTAATAACAAAAATACAGCATATATATATATATATGTTTTCCACCTCTAGAAAAGTCAGTACTCAATTTGAAAAAACGAGTAAGGGCTTATTCTCTTTGTCTTACTGAGCCTGTTGTTGTTGTAGTATTCAGTCCTAAGACTGGTTTGATGCAACCCTCCATGCTAACCTATCTTGCGTAAGCCTTTTCATTTCCTTATAACTAGCACATCCACCATCCTCTCTAATCTGCTTAGCGTATTACATCCTTGCCTCCTTTTTCATTTTTTACCCCACTCACTACCCTCTAATGCTAATTTTATAAGACCCTCGTGTCTTAAAACGTGGCATATTAATCTATCCCTTCTCTTCGTCAACGTCCTTCATATTGTTCGCTTTTCCCCTATTCTTTTTAGAGCTTCCTCGTTTGTGATTCTATCCACCCATCTGATTTTCAGCATTCGCCTATTGCATCACATTTCAAAAGCTTCTATTCTTTTCCTTTCCCCAACTTATATTACCCGCAAGTAAATTCCTCTTTTTTGCGAAAGCCTTTTTTTGCCTGTGCTATGCTACTCTAGATGTCTACTATACTTCTAACATCCCTAGTTATTACGCTTCCCAAGTAGCATAATTCCGTAACTTTCGTCAAAATGTCCCTTCCCAATTTAACACCCTTTGTAATTCCACTGTTTCCCATACTACACTCCATTACCTTGGTTTTCCCTCTATTAATCCTCACATTTAACTCTTTATCCTGGACCATGTTCATGCCATTTATTATGGTTTCCAAGTCTTCTTCTGATTCTCCTAATACTACAATATCGGCAAAGCGTAAGATTTTTATTTATGACCTTGCAGTATGATTCCTTTTCTATATTCCGCTTTAACTTTCTTCATCCCCTGTTCTATATATAAGTTAAACAGCATGGGCGACAGACTGCATCCTTGTCATACTCCTTTCTTGATTTCTGCATTCTATTATTGGTCTTCTATTCTAATTACTACCGCCTGTCTTCTGTAGTGGTTTTGTATTAGCTTCCTTTCTCGATATTTTATTCTAGTTGTCTTCAAACGCTTTTTATAAATCTACTAATGCCATGAACGTAGGTTGGTTTTTTCGTATCCTGTCTTCTAAAATTAATCGCAAAGTCAATATAGCTTCTCTTGTCCCTATATTCTTCCTAAAACCAAACTTATCTTCTCCTAACTCGCATTCTATTTGACGTTCCATTTTCCTATATACTATTTTCGTTAATATTTTGCATGTATGGGATAGTAAACTAATTGTGCTATTCGCATCTATAATTATGTTTTTACTAAAATCTTCTGATATTCTTACTGTATCGTATATTTCGCAAACTATCCCGAACAGCCACGATACTGCTTCTTCGCCCGATGCTCTTATCAACTCTACTGCAATGTTATCAATTCCCGACGCTTTACCATAACTCAGGTCTTTCAGCGCCCTATCAAACTCTTACCTTAAAACTCTTCGTCATCCATCTCCTCTTCTTCTTCTATTACTGACTGATCTAGAATTCCACATGATACAGCTCTTCTAGATATTCATTCCACCTTTCTGCTTTTTATTCTTTATCCATAATTGGCTTCCCATCCGTTTCACCATGAAACAGTTACACAACCATTAAAGCTGTGCTTGTGTTTGTCCTACGTTAGCCATTCTCGGATCACTATCCTCGTGCCTCAAGTCGGTAATGGTGAGGCCTGTTTCCCCTCACCTGCTAGTTTTTGTCCGCCCCGAAAAATCGTTACTACTCATATCTGAGTAGTGGTCTCCACTGCGCAACCTGGGGAGGACTAGCATCCCCACACGGTTATTCTAACATACATACCAACATACGCACATATATTCATATACCCATACATATCTATATACCCCTACATCCTTCTCACAACAATCCTAACTGATGCCCAAAACCGGTTCCGGACGCACAAATCTTATTTTCTCGTTAACTTCACTACAAACATTTTTACTCTTACGACCTAACCAAATTTATTTATTATATTAAAACTTTTTATTATCATTCAAATTATTATTATTCTTAAATATCATGATACTTTCGTTGTTACTTTTCGAGCATTCGATATATCGATATCGTCTATGTTAAACATCGAATTCCTTACATTTACTTTTGAACTCGATAAGTTAACTGTTGTGTAATGTTCTCCAAATGTATGCCCCATTACTGCCTCTAACATGGAATAAAGTTGCTACTTGTTCTAATAAAACATGCTATTATCCACAATGCTTGCCTAACACAGGTCTTATTGTCGTAACAATACTCCTTTGTGTTCGCCGCCATATAATCTTTATTTATTACAGCCTATAAAAGTTAGAGTTAATTTATTGAAAACCACAACTAAGAGATTTGAATTGATAATATACTTAAATTTCCAATCATTACAGTTCGTTTGCTATTAATCACGTCCGTTATGAATACGCGAGGCTCGTAATAGAAAGGAAATTAAAATTGCTTTTAATGATCATTGCTAATTACTTTTATTTACATGTACAACCAAACTGTAAATATATTTGCCCTATAAATACCTGAGGTTCTGAAGATCTCTATTAACTGCACTAACTTAACCTATATTTATTTCCAAGGTGGACCAATTCCCCCTTCCCTTCCCTGAGCTATAAAGCAATAAAAATCTCAATTTTGGAACCCCTCCATCTTTAGGAGCATATAGCTTGAAAACTGAGGATTTTAAAAAAATTCTGAGGGCACAAAATCGATTGGAAATTCGATTCTCCTCAATTTTTGTCATTTGAACCTTTCTTCTCAGAAGACCTGCCATTTTGGCAATATCTCATCATTTACACAACCTAGGAATTTAATATTGGTCGGATTTGACAACAGACATAGAGTTTATTTCGCCGGTCGTACCAATAAGTAAATATAATAAATAATAAAATAAGTAAACCTCCTCATTTATCACAATTGTCGGCTAACTGTAGAACTTAAATAATAATAAATAATTTAAACTCCATTGAACAGTTTATTTTCCAAATATTTTTCAAGTTAGTGGTTAAGTTTGAGTAGCCTGTCCGCTGCTTTCTTTTATTGCTTTTTATGAACTTATAGGTAGGGTTTTAACGTGTTTATTTATTGTATGTTTGATTTTATTAAAGGCAATTAATTATGCTTGGCTGTAACATCTCCATTCCCCTTTACTTGGTTCTTGCTCTCCGAAGTTTCCTGCGCACTATATCATATCACGAATCATATTAATTAAACAGAAAAAATCTGTGCAACTATATAGGCTATCGATTACTTATCATACAATAAACGAAATATAAATTGTTGAATAGCTAAATTATTTCGCTATTATTCTGTTTTACGTTATACATAATTTATATTTTCGAGTATATTTACCTTAATAGATTAAATTTTTAATTCTGCCAATACTTTCTATCACATAAAAATATCAGTTGGTTTTTGTCTATATGACAGTTTGTGTTAGGTTTAAGTACCTCATGTAGATATCAGTGATATGCTAACATTATTGACACGCTAATACGATATCGTTTAATTAAATTAGCTTGCGGGGATCGATAAACATACGCATGTATACGGTGTCGCAAAACCTAAATAGGATACCGCAAATTTAACATTTCATCACCCATGTCCTCTTCTTCTTCTATTACTTACTGATCTAAATTTCCACCGTGATACAGACTTTCTAGATATTCCATCCATCTTTCCGCCTTTACTTCTTTAGCCAGAATTCGCTTCCCATCCGCTCTCCTGATGTTATTGCTAATATTTTTCCTCTCCCCAAATATTTCTTTGATACAACAGCGTCTATTTTCCCTTTCACCATGAAATCTTCCACTGCTTTGCATTTCTCTTGGAGTCAAGCCTCTTTGGTTGCTTTGCACTTCCTATCTATCTCAATCGTTAGGCGTCTGTACTGCTCTTTTCTACTTTCATCTCTTGCGTTATTATACTTACGCCTTTCATCAACCAATTTTATTATTTCTTGTGTTATCCATGCTTTCCTATTGGCCTCAGCTATTCTTCCAACTTATTCGTTGGCTGCTGTAGTTATTTCTTCCTTCCAGAGTACCCATTTCTCTTCTATATTGTTTCTTTCTCCCTTCTCCATTAACCTATTTTTGATTTCTTCTTTGAAACTCCGAAGAACCTCCTGTTGTTTCAGTTTGTCTAATTCCCAACTCTTTGTTTTAATTCCTTTCTTGAGTTTCTTCATTTTCAGCCTGCATTTCATAATCACCAGGTTATGTTTCGAGTTCACATCTGCTCCTGGTTACATTTTGCAGTCCAGCAGCATTAAATAAATTGGTACTTGCCATTTGACTCACTCAAATGATTGACAAATAAAAACTCCGCACCCAAAATGCCTCAAATTTTGGTATTTTGTCTTCATAAATACATTCCCTAGACTGTGCTGCCATATTCAAACTGACGGCAGACCACCCTTGATGTTTCTTTTCTTTCTTGCGCGCTTTCGAAAAGCCTGTGTAATGGGGTAAGTTTCACAGTCGGGACTCGATTTCCTGTTATTGATATGGCCAACTCGTGTTTGACTTCAGACGTCCATGTTGTAAGTAGTGTTGTTGTTGACTTTTCGACTGACAGCTGTAGGTTACGGCTGGTGAAGAACTGGTGCAACACAGGCGTTGATTTTTGTGCACAGGCTGGCGATGTCGGGTCCTGTTGTCAATACTGTACAGTCGTCTGCATATGAAACCATGCTGACATCATTTTGTGGCGAAGGTAGTTTGGAGATATAGTAGTTGTACAACTTTCTTTACTTCTCTGGCTTTTGACTTTGCGTTTCGAAATTCAACGAACGACAGCCACCGGCGAAGGTAGTCGCAGAGCCAACGTTTCGTTGGGGTCGGCAGAGTCGTGTCAAGTATGTCTTGTAGTAAAACTGATAGGCTTTGGATAGATCTAGTGCAGCAACAACAGTGCGATGTGTCGCCTTGCGTTGGTTGAGGCCATTTGCCACTTGATTTGTGATAGTGTGAAGGGCTGTTGTTTCCGAAAGCCATGTTGATGTGACATAGGATGGAGGTGTTGGTTGAGTATGGGAATTAGTGCTTCAAGTATCTTTGCCACCGGTGAGAGCAGTGTAATTGGACGGTATGATTTGCCTTGGTCTTGTGGCTTTCCTGGTTTAGGCAGTGGTATGATTCGTCCGGTTTTCCAAATATTTGGTGTAATCAGTGTCAACAAGGATAGATTGAGCACACGTGTGAGATAAATTAGGCCAGATGGGCCGATATGTTTCAGCACGATGGTAGAAATGCCGGCAGGTTCGAGTGCTTTAGAGTTTTTGGCTGATTTAATTGCTACCGCGACTTCAACTGTGAGGACTATATAGTTGTTGTGATATGGAAGGTTATGGAACTTTCTCACAGTCGCCCGTTGTGCAGGATTTTGATCTGTCAGATGTTAAATGAATTATCGGTTCAATAGTGTAGCACATTTCCTCGCATCGTTGACTGATGTCCCATTAAAGTTGATTGCTACATGGTCGTTGCGTTTGAGGGGGTTTGATAGTGCTTTGATTGTCGACCATTGTCGCAGTTTTACAAATGTTCAGTTCATTTCTTCCGAAGGTGTCCGTCGACCAGTCGTCGGATTTTTTGGTTTAGTTGTTGGATGCGGTTGTCGGATGGATTAGCTGCTATGATGGAGTCACGTACATCAGCTAGTATGGCTGCTGCTGCGGAAATTTTCGGGTTGCGGCCGGTTGGAATATGGTGAGACATTGATTTGCGTATGATTCGCCTAAGCATCCGTTCCCTATCGAGAACGTTGATTGGGGCAGGTTTACTGTTGAATTGTTGTTCGGTTTCTGTTTAAAATTTGCCCAGTCTGCCTTATTAAAATTGATGAAAGTTCGCCGTTCACATATGGTAAATTTGGCAGCTCGTTCAATGGCTATGGTGACTGGAAAATGATCAGAGCCTAGTTTGGTACATACTGACCAGGTGATAATGGTCAGTAGTGAGGCACTTTCAACGCTGACGTCTGGGGAGCTTGTGCAGGTACTGGTGACACGTGTGGGTTGTTCATTGAGTACCGTGAAAGTCGAGTCGTCAATTTGTTGGGCAATTTTTATTCCGCGTTGGTCATAGGCGATGCTTGAATGCCATGATTCGTGGTGAACTTCATGTCGCCTAAAACAAGTGCGTCAACGCCAGCAAGAAGATGCTCGATTGTATCATAACTGCTAGTCGGTGGTATATAGACGTTGTGAATGAACAGTTCGGTTTTCCCAGACGAAATGGCAACTGTTTGCTGTTCTAGATGTTTGTCGTTCTGAATCAGATTAGGAGATATTTGACCGACTTGTGAACCAGGAACGCCAAACCTCCGCCACCATCGTGAGTTCTGTGTTGCCGAATAACAGTGTAGTTGCCATAACTTTGAAGTTAGGAACGTGTTGTCAGTCTGGTTTCTTGAAGTGCACAAGCATTATGTCGTTTCGTTCCAAGTAGTCTACAATTTCTGTAATTTTGTTTGTTAGGCCAATGCAGTTGAAGTGTAGAATACGAAAGGCGGTTGGAACATGTTGAGAAGCGGCGTTTGGTGGTAAAGCTTGATTTATGGTATTGCTTGTTGAACCCACGCGATTGGTGTTACACCTGAGAAAGTTTCTGGGCCAACAAAACTTCGTGATAGATTAGTATCTGTCATTACACTTGATGTAACTTTAATTTGTCTAGTTGTGATATCGAATCAACAGTAGGAAAGTAGATCAGCTTCAGTGAAATAGGTAATCATTCTTTCTTCTTCCCTGCTTAGAACTCTTTTATTTATTTTTTCTGCGTAATTATCAAATAAATAATTTTATATTTGTAATAAAAATCTTACAGAAAATTTATAATACAAAAATATTGCTACTATAACGAATGAAATATATTGGCCAGAATACTTTTTACGCTATCTTTCATAAACATTAATGCCTTGTGAGCTATTCAACCTATGCGCAGTTTGAAACAATCAAGTACGCTATAGCCCGACGCACATAATACAGTTTTTTAGGGATTGTACAACTTCTCTTTAAGGTGATTACCGGGTAAAATCCTCAAACTATATAGCCCGTGGGTTCCTTGGCTGCCTTCCTCTACCTTCCACAGATTCCTTTCAAACTCCCTTCTTAAGCTTTTAAAGCGGAGTTGCCATTAATTGGATTAGCCTGTCACCTTAAAAAAATAAATATATAAATCTAAAAATGAAATGTACTGTAGCAGCAGTTGTAATATATAATACATATATTAATTTTGAGAAATATTTCAAACAAAACATTGAAGGAAAACTTGATTTTATTCATTATGAAACACAAGGATTTGTCTGCAGTGTACATCGATGTAATGGCAATATGGAGAGATGCAGTTCACTCAAATTCAAAGAATGACACAGCAGACAGTCCTGTCACTGTACTTCAGAACGAGAACTTCAAACTGTTAAACTTTGAGCCCGGTTCCCATACTCTTTTTTATTAGAAAGGCTGATGAATGAATAAGCACATTTCAAGCGCGGAAAACATTTTTTATGCTAATATTTGTGGCTAATTTTTAAATTTGACATGTAAGTAAACTTTTCTATGAAATATGTAACACTAATCAATTAAATAAAAGTAGCGCGTTACATCTATCTAAATATCCCTACCAAAACTTTACAAGAATCTCGCTTACCAGCAATTATGCTGCTTAATAAAATTGTCTGCGATTTCATAGAATAAGATCTGATTTATAAATCCGACTATTTACAGGCTCTATCTTGACTAGATATATATTTTTCACTTTAGTTACGTTATAAGGTATTCGCAGTGTAATTAAATATTCCTGACCCAGTACTATCTAAAAATAGGGAAACATTCTACTGACCTAGTAAATCTGAAATAAACTCTGTTCACTATTTTCAAATATTTAAGAATTGTGGAATTATAAGTATGATTATTATCATAACGTCTACAATTACAATTCAATACTTTACTTTCAATTTGCTCAGGGATTATTATTTAAAGATGTTCTTGATAGAAATCCAAGGATGGGGAGTATATAATGTATATTTTATTTTTTTAATTGATAATGTTACGTTAAAAATAGGATGAATATCGATCTTTTAATTGGACCGTATGTACCAGGTTTATTGTATAGCAGATTCGACTGTTGTATGTAGCCGTAATCCCCCCTCCCGGTCCACTCCTTCTACCTTCCGTTCCTGCATTTCTGTCAAGATTGCACACACCCGATCCTACATTCCGCCCATTTTCCTTCAGCAGCACTCCACTATACTGCGTCGATGTTATTCGAGATTTCAGTGCAATCTATAAGCACGATTATGACCTTCGCATAACTGAACAGGTAAAATATTTCCGTTCGACGACCTGCTTGCAACATCTGGAGGTCTGAGGAATACATAATAGAATATTCTAATGAAGTTTTGATTTGGTCCGTGCACTACATATTGCTTTAGGAATAATGATATATTGTGTAATGAAATCGGTTTCCTTTTGCTCTTTGTGCCTCTGCCCTTTTATCATTTCTCCGATGACCTCTTCATCTACGTTATTCGTTGGCTAAGACCACAAAGAATGATAATTTAGAGGCTACTTGTTCTTTAGAAAAACAGCTTTATAGAAGCTACAAATACGCATACTAGCGTGCCATTTGAAGTTAACGCAAATTTATTAATCCTAATATATTACCATAACTTAATTGACTGACATCTTATAAATTATAACAATAATGACTGACACAATCTTATTTAAGTGAAGTGTCCCTCCCCCTATTTTCTCTCTGGTTGTCTCTGGTACCAATGACAGTGGCTATAGCTATGTAAGCGACCACTCCTGACCTGGACGGCACTTCAACTGAAGAAGATGGCTGTGTCAGCCATTGAAACGTTGTGGCAAGCAAACATGGTCATCCGGCTGGAATCCCGAGAAAACTTCATCCAGCAGTTATTTCGGGAAAACATACGCTCTCTAGTGGATACATGCTGTTAGAACTTGATTCATTAATAAATATTTGCACAAAATCTCCTCAATTTATTTAGAGATAACCTTAAAAGCGAGTCTTACGTCATGACTAGTCAGACCGTTCTTTTCAGTGATCGGATCGGAACCACTCGCTCAGTAGATTTTTAATGATTCACCGCTTATTATATATATATATATTCAGTATACTCACCGCACCCAGGCACAAATTGTAACTTACCTTGTTTCCATAGATTTCCAGATGATTTTTTTTGTAAATATTTGAGCTTATTTTAACAAAAATTATATACACTTTTAGTTATTTGTTAATAAATTAAGAAATAGGAAATTTATTTTTGTAATTGAGGCATTTGGATGGTCACTAATGGGTTTGGGTTTTTCTTTTAAAGAGAAACAAAATTACTAGCAATATTCATACATAAGCTTATATTATAATTGCTATTTCACTGATTAAAAATTATTATACAACTCTACAGCAGCCAGGCAAATAAAAAAAAGTATTTTTCCACTTAAACAGTTGTAACGCAAGGAGCACAGCGACAAAAAATCTCTCTCATTAAATTCTTACATATAAAATTTTGAGTTTCCATTTATTCAAAATAAAAAAATCTAGCCTTGTATAGCAAAGGTGCGGAAAAGGAAGTGCATCGGCGGCACTTTGTAATTTATTGAGAACCATTGATGACAGAGTGGCAGTGGGCTGTACTGTTGTAGAAGGTAACAGACATCTGTGTGACAGGTGCTAAAGAGTATCCGCCGTCGTAAACGGACGAGAAAATTAACTTAAAAAAATTTCTAAGTTATCTGCAATATATCTTAGAGCAAAATTGGGCGCTTGCAAGGAAATGCGGTAAATTTGTTGAGGAGTTGGCAGTGGGGTTAGTACAGAATAGTGTGTCAAAAATATGTACACAGAAAATAAAACTCATTACTAGAATATTATTTTATAAATATATAGAAATAAAAAGAGAAAATGTGATTGATTCGTGTTACTATTAATTATTGGTCAGTATACTGCATATATTTTCAATTTTTTATTTCGTGTTTCATTGAGCATACTAGGCGATTTTTGTCTTTGGCCGTCTTTCTCTCTCTCCCCCTCCCACCGCATCCTTTCGTACGCTATTAAAGGTGAATTAAGATCACGTGGATTACCCTCGTGTATCTTGTCACGCAATAAAAAGTTATGTAATTAGAAAGAGTTTTAAAAGGCATATACAGCAATGTCGTGGACGCATCATCAGTCTTTAAGTATCGCAATGTCCTTTTTATTAATATTATAGTGAATTTAACGTAATTAAGGACTTGATCCGAATTATGTTTCGATATAATGAAAAATGAAGTGAATTAATAATGATGTTAATAAAAGCATAGATAAGATTTAGCCATAATAGGTGGAAAGGATTGCACGATCATATTTGCACAATAAGATAAGAGAATTCCATATTAACGTTCGGTTACAATATTTTGTATATAAGCCATTTAATTTATTTTATCAAAACAATCGCCCCACGATAACGTATTCAGAAAGAAACAGATTCTGTTTCACTCACTAAATGCTCCAGGATCGCAATTCCCGCGATTCAAAGGTCAAACACTAGGTAGCTCTTGTATCGCTGTTCCAGTGATCTGATTCCTGAGTGAGTGATTCAAACACTGGGATCGCCGTTCCAGTGATCTGATTCCTGAGCGATTCAAACAGTTGCTTGCTCTCGGATAAAAGGAGCTAGTTCTTCGAATCAGATTTCGATCAGATCGCCCATCTCTAGTCAGGGTGAGAAACGCACCAAATTTTTAAATTATCGCTGCTGGTGCCTATTCAAGTAAATTAATATAAGTAATAAGATACTAACAGAGACGTTTGAGTTATTACTTAAAAATTGAATTAATTAACTCGGAGGTATAATTACTTTCTTCGCTGAACTGTAGATGTTGGAACTAATTTAAATGCAGAGGTTAGCAGAATTTGTCTTTTAATTATATTATGTATTTAAATATTATATGAATATAAAAATAATAGTAAATGATAAGCACTGTTGAGGCGGAAGCAACAATTATTACCACTAAAGACTATTAAGACTATTAAGAAGCGTCAAAGTGAGAAAATACCTACTTGTTTATAATGTAATTATTAATTCCAACAACTGAGGAATTAATTGATTGGTTCGGTATTGTATTTAAAAGTATTTGCCTATAATAAGATTCTCCGGGGTTGTCAAGTTATAAGTAGTGTTAATTCTGATATTGACTCGGGCCGACAAGGCTCAACAAAGCCGAGCGACACGTACACACTTTTTCGACATTGTCGATCAACATCATTCAGCATAGTATGCACGCGGCTTAGGGCAAACCTTATAAGACGCAGTGTGTTCCGAACTTCGACCGGCTTGGACATACGGTCCTAAAGATGGTGAAGACACAGATAACGGAATGCTGCGATCCCACAGAAAAAATCATCTCCCATCGTTCGGAAGAGCGTTAGAAGAGTACCCAATAACCCGACCTATCTGGTGTAGGTTTTCTAGGGGTTTCCCTGCATCTCTTTTAGATAAAACGCCGGGAGGATCCTTAAACTATACCCATGGCTCTAATCAACCTTATGTGAGTGGGAGTTTTTTCTCGCAGGCATTTCCCCCCAAGGTGACTGCGGGGTTCACCTATGTCGGGAATGCCTCGTACTCTCTACGGTTTTCTTCTAAGTTCTTACATGCAGAGACATCTTCACACATTTTGGGAGGTTTATGTACCGGGGTCGAAGACCTTGGGTATATGCCAAGAGTTGTCCGCTGGTCCCCTTGGATCAGTCAGCCAACTGCCTCCTAAAACTGGTGGAGAGATGGAGAAGGGAATGCTGCGACCATTCAGCAAACTCGTCTCCCGTCATTCGGAAGGGCGTGAGAATAGTACCCAATGTCCGACCTACTTGATGCAGGTTTTCAAGAGTTTTCCCTGCATCCCTTTAGGTGAAACAGCGGGTAGGATCCTTAACTTATAGCCCTGGGGCCCTAGTCAATCCTTGGCTACTTTGCTCTACCTTCCGCATCCGCCCTTTTCAATTCCCTTCCTATGCTATTAAAGGAGAGTTGCCTGTTTTAGGATCGCCCTCATGTAGCCTGTTTTGAGATACGAATTCTTTACTAAAGTATAAGGGGATAGATAGAACTGATTAAATACTAATGTTTCATCGGTGATTATCAGGATAAGACTAGTATTAAAACTGAATTGTTAAAAGCAATATGCTTATCTACGTTTGTAAATTTTAGCTATGTGGAGTTAAATTATACTTTTGAATTTTAAATGAACCATCTTGATGTGCAGTTGTAAGTGGGTCATTGGTCTCGAGATGACAACGTTTTTGTTGTGGTATTCAGTCCTAAGACTGGTCTGATGCAACCCTCCATGATAACCTATCTTCCGCAAGCCTTTTCATTTCCTCATAACTAGCACAACCCTCATCCACCCTAATCTGCTTAGCCTCTCTCTTCTGTTCCTACCCCATACACTTCCCTCTAATGCTAGAGATGACAATAGTAGCAGTCAAACCATTCTGCTTGTTGGTTGCTGAAATCTCTTACTCTTGAGAGGCCCAAATAAACCCTGCAGATATTGAGTTTTTTTGTTAATTAGTCGTGTACATTAATTTTTGTGTTTGTTTTAAATACAAATGCATTAATTAGAATTATTAATCAATTAATTCAATTACCCTCCCGTGTATACTACCCGCTCACTCGGATCCGTTCATGTGAATACCGGCTCGGGCGCCACTTCATATTCATAATATGTATATATTGCAAAACCGCGTGATCACTGAGGAAAATGATAATCGTTGAGCCAGGACACACGAGTTCTTGAACCGAGCATAATACTCTCGGGGGTCTTGGGTTTCACTAATTAATCAAGGGCTAGGTTCATTGAATAACCAAATAAAGGACTGCCATTCTCATTCACTCGTTTCCTAAATCACTGAATGTTGCTTTTACACACTCACGATCTCATTTATATACTCACTTAAAACTATACTCTTCCAAGATAATTTAAAACATTTACAAAACCTTGATTTACTTGAAACATTAAAATCTTTAGTGACACGTCTGGTCGTAAAAGGGGAATGGGAGGACTTACTTTTTGTTGATCTCGGTGTGGCTGCCAAAGATGATGTCCACGCACCAGCGGGATCCTTCCTTCAGGTGCGACGTACGCAACTTTACGCGGACTGATTTTTCTGCTGGTCAGACACGCGTGTACGGGTTCTCCAAATCTCATATATCAACCACCTCGCTGTCTCTCTGACCACTTCCACTTGCTCTCCAAACCGTATGATCTCCTCTCGCTACTTATTCACAAATGTCACACTGTCCTGCCCCCCTCGACCTCCACTTATTTCTCTCTTCCGTCACAAACCGCATTGTTATCGCTTTCTCACTACTTCTCACATATCTGTCTGCTATCCTCAACACTGCTTCACCGTCTCAAATGTACCAGCTCTATTCCCGAACCATTTCTCTCCGCCGTTTACATCAACCTGCCCCCACCAACTGAACTGCCTCGAGTTTTCAGGCTTCGCAAAATGAATCCCACTTACGGAGGGATCATATCCAACTTTGACCGCTGCTCCAGGTCAATGAATCTCCAAAATCACAAGAACGCTGACCTGCTCAGGGCGCCGCCGAATTGTCGTTCCTACACAATGCTGTGGGTCGCCGTTCATCTGCCGCAATTTGCTACAATACAATACCGTGCTTACTTAATCAAAATTAACGGAAAGTCTGAAGGGCGAATTCACCTGTTACAATATTATATACATATAAGTATGGTTTAAACTTATATATAAATAGCGTTAAATTAAGGGGGTAAAATTGTATATGCATTAGGCTTAATGAATGTGAAACTCTCCATATATATTTATAAGCGCGTGGTTAAGTGTGTGTATGTCACAGAACATAGAATAGAGTAGAAACGGCAGCCCCCGCTGAAGGCTAAGTAAGCGAGTGTCACCATCCCACCACCACCCACCCCCCACTCCACTACCCCCAAACGATATCAACTGTTGTGCAGCAAGCGAAGATTTTTCTACGTTTATGAGAAAAAATAAATAATGCATCACTTATTTTTTGTAATAACTGGTATATTTACATTATGTGCTAATGCATTTATGTGGCTAATACGAATTACGAAAGAATTCCGAACCAGAATTAAATTATTGTCGTTGAATATAATGATTTTATTATTTCTTGCTCCGATTCGTTGTCTGCACAATTCGTCATTAAGAGTTCTCACATGATGGTGCATTCGAATTTTCAAGTAAAGCTGTCCAATTTCCTTGATAAGTGACGTAATATGAGTTTATTCTTCTTAAAAGTGATTAGTCTTGTTTTATGAATTGTTTTTATCAAAAAGGATCATATAAGCCGCCGAGTCTGCTGTGAGTTCGTTTCTTTTTGCATGTAAATATTTTTTCAGCAGCTGTGGTGTGACAAGAACAGAAAGGATAAGAAATTAATTCATTCGGGAATTAATGGGGGTTACATTACTAAATATCTTAGATACAATACAAGGTATGAGGTTGAATTGGTTTGGACATTTGAGACGAATGCCAGAGGAATATGCCATTAAGAACATATCACTGGTAACCCCCAAAACGAAAGAAAAAAGGAAGACCTCAACTTAAATGGAATCATGCAAGCAATGGAGGACAGATGTATTCGAGATGAAGATTGAAAAAATAAAAGGAGATGTATGCGAAAGACTCCGTATGGTGTAATTCCCACTCGCATTTATATATATATTGTCACAAACTTTACAAATATTAATAACACACACATCTGGTAATATCAATCATACACGGTCCTACATTGTAAGTAGGCCTTTCTCATTAGTAATGACGTTTTTTCAATAGCTTTCAAACAGGCTTCACATTTCACCATCATTTTTAGTTTTTTTACTATGAATAGTGTAATTCAAGAAAATACATCACCTTAAAAAGTAATTAGTAGGAGATATGGTATAAATAATTTCATTGTAATGTAATTGCCTACTGAATATAGACAGTTCCTATTTTATTATTAATTTATATTATTCTCCATACTTTTACCTGATATACATAGGAAAATATCTTACGTTGCAAAATAGTATATAGGGGAATCGAACGTGAAATAAAATGCGTATTACGAGAAGATCACTTTGGTTTTATGAATAGAAGCAATATTAACCCTGCGCCTAACTTAAGAAGACAGAATAAGAAAAAACAGGCCTACGTTATGGCATTTGTAGATTTAGATATTTTGAAGACGACACGAACAATATATCGACGAAGAAGAGTTTTCCACAACTTCTACAGATTACAGTCAGAAGTAATTATAATTGAAGGGCAAGAAAGGAGTAAGACAATGATGCATGCTGTTCAACTTATTTATGGAACAGACGATGAAAAAAGTTAAAAATTAATATGAAAAGGGAATCAAACTACAAGGAGAAGAAATAAAAACCCTATTGTTTGCAGATGATATTGTAGTATTAGAGGAGTCAGAAGAAGACTTGGAAAACATAATAAACGGAATGAACATGATCCTGGAGGATGAGTACAACATGAGGATTAAAAGAGGGGAAATCAAGGTAAGGGAGTGTAGTATGGGAAACAGTGGAATAACAAAGGGTGTTAGATTGAGAAGGGATTTTTTAAGGAAGGTAAGGAATTCTGCTACTTGGGCAGAGTAATAAATAGAGTAGGTTAGCACAGAAAAGGAACGCTTCCGCAGAGAAGGAAATTTACTTACTAATACAAATATAAATTGTATATGTCAAATTATTTATTAATCACATTCAAAAAAATAAATATGCCTTTATATTGATGAATAAATAACTGTTTTGTCCCACTCCTTTGTGCTGCATCCGAATGCGGCGCATCATCACGCCGTGTTTCAATAGCTTCACTTATGCTCACGAAGTGAACGAAAGCTGATCAGTTAAAAGCTATAATAATCGAAGGGAAATAATAATGAAGAACGTGAATTGGACACGATACACGTTTGTCTAATTGAAAACAGCGATTTACAGCAATGCCGAAGTGTTTACCTACTAAGAAACATCAGAGTTGTGAGACCTTTTTGGGGGTATTGGAGTGGGGAGAGGTCTCCCTTCGCCTGCCGCTTCTACTCTATTCTATGGTCTGTGGTGTGTATATAGAAACAGTATAGGATAGATGAACATAAGTTAGGGCTACGGAATAGCGCCCTAACCATTCATGGAGCAAGATGAAATAGAAAGGTTTCGGAGAGGCTACGAACGGCCACACCGCGAAATAATGACAACGGTTAAGGAGAGGAGAAAATGTTTGTCGTTTAGCGAGTAGGAGACTCATACAACCAGAGATGTGCGGACCACCCTAGGGTGTCCATGATGGATGACGTGAGCTCACAATTTCCCTCGTAAAAAGGAATAGGTATTTCTATGTCATGTCGGCCGCTTCGCTTGTACGACATACACGAAAGGGATAACAGGCCATGCAGAGAGGATTATTTTTATGAACTACCAAAAAATTCGTTTATCAGTTATGCACAGCTATTCAGTCGTAAGGATTGGAATTGAATGCAAACAATTGCACACATAACATTTTATTCAAAAAGATATGTTCAGATAACTCGAACTCCGTGCTAATTAACAACACACAAAATGTTTAATGAGGCAGTAAATAACTGTCTTGAGTTCAAACATTAAAGTAATTCTTGTAAATTTTTCTGTTACTGTATATATTTTTTGTCATTTTTACACCATTCTCAATTTTTTGATTCTGTGAGTAATTTTTCATTTTATAATATAATTGTATTATTCCATGTTCTTATATTACCGCGTATCTTCAATAATGATGCTTCGAAATATTTATTTATAATTAACGTTTTGCGCTGGTCTACAGTACAATGAGGCTCCGTACACGAGTCGCGCGATAGTCGTGCGCGTACGCGGGACAGTCTACTGGCTTTCAGGTTCTAAATCGTTGACAAACATACAAACAAACATGCACATTGTGGTAAATGGAATAGTAAACATGCTGTCGTGCGGTTTTGACTCCAGAATTCGGGCGTGCAGCGTTACTGTCACGATATGGAGCTGTACGCATGACGAGTCTGAACAAACAACTTTCTCGCCTTGTGTCATCACATTCATTTCTTTAATGACGAAGTACAAAAGAAACAGAAGTATGGTATGGACTTTTAGTTTCTTACCTATAACATATATGTCATAAAACTAATAAAGATTAATAATTTTCGCAAATATCGTGAATTAAATCACCGCTAAAATATGTTACTTGAGTTGAACCACGCTAAGAGGGAAACACAACTTAAAAATGCTCATCAATTGTTTATGGAAATAAAATAATGTTTCCCATATTCAACGATAAAGAATGGGTGTGTGATTTTGCGTCAATTGTCGTCATAATTATGCATTTGAACAACTTAAATATGGATCTCAACCTCAGTTTATGCTGGGTGTTACAAGACCTCACCAGACCGTGCAGAGACGATTATTTTTATGAACTCCCAAAATATTCGTTCATCAGTTATGCGCAGCTAATCAGTCGTAAAGATCGGAATTGAATGCAAACAATTGTACACTTATAATATTTTATTCAAAAAGCTATGTTTAGATAACTCGAGCTCCGTGCTAATTAATAACACACAAAATGTACAATGAGGCAGTATATAACTGTCTTGAGTTCAAGTAATTGTAAATTATGTAATTTTTTCTGTTACTATATATATTATTTGTCATTTTTACACCATTTTGAAGCAATAATTATTTTCTTATGTGGAAATATTTGCATTTTATGGTTGATACATTGTATGTTTTGAGCAGGTGAATAACAAATATAACTATGGTTTTACCAACAATCGTGGGGAGACAGTGACTGAGGGGCTCACCTGATTATGTCGGAAATTACTCGCACTCTGTTTTATTATTATTATTTTTTATCAAAGTTCTCACATGCCGAAACACCTTCACCTATTTTAGGAGGTATATGTACTGGGGTCAAAGACCTTGGGCATATGGCAAGAGTTGTCCTCTAATCCCATTGTCTCAGTCAGCCAACTGCCTCCTGAAACTGGCGGAGAAATGGAGAAGGGAATGCTGCGACCCCACAGAAAACTCGTCTCCCGTCATTCGAATGGGCGTGAGAATAGTACCCAATGCCCGACCTACCTGTTGCAGGTTTTCTAGGGTTTTCCCTGGATCTCTTTAGGTGAAACACCGGGTAGGATCCTTAAACCATAGCCTGGGGCCCTAGTAAACCCTTGGCTCCCTTGCTCTACCTTCCGAATCCCCCCTTTTCAATTCCCTTCCTTTGATATTAAAGGGGAGTTGCCTGTTTCAGGATCAACCTCATGTAGCCTGTTAACCCCAACAAAAAATTAGTAACTTGCCTCCAATACGTCCACTAGCGATATAGAAAGATTATTTGAAACAATTCAAGGAAAGCACTAAAAGTGATATAGATGTGATACGGTCACATTTAGATCCAGTACGAATAAGCAGTTGGAACAATTACAGCAAGATGTCGAATAGTTGAGACGGTAGCAGAAGAGACAGAACGGAAGTACATTAATCAGATGACAGTTGCACAGAAGTGGGAAAGGAATCTTAAAAGATGTTCGGAAACATTAAGGATAGCGCTAGCATGGCCCCATTGAAACCTGAAATTAATGAGCATTTAGAACAACTCCAGGCGGAATTTGAAGTAGTTAAGGCGATAGAGGAAGACAGAATTAAAGGAAGTAGATGAGAAAATTGGGGAAGCAACAGCACAAGATGGAAAAAGAGGTTGAGCAATTCAGTATCGGCATCAATGCAATTATCGGTAACCCACAACTCATATACGAGAAACACAATTCGTGTCTGGATATAACGGAAAATATCGAAGAAAGATTAAAAGATATTCAAGTAAGTGCGGAATACTTGGGATCGCGGTTAATTAATAATGGAGATATCAATACAAGCGGGTATATAAATAACTTTTGGAGCGGATATGTCATTCTAAACATGCCCAAAATGGCGACAGAAATGACAATTCGATGAAAAAAATTAAGGGATCTCCAAACCTACTTTCAAGGAAATGAGATTCCGGAAAAATACACAATTACAGTGTTCCCACAATTCGTCGACTACAGAACAGGTAGTTGGATGAATGTAGGCACTACACTGGTAGAAAATTTTGTGCAGTCACTGGGAAATATGTTTCTACTGAGGGGCTGCAGCAATTCTAAGGTAAAAGAAAAGTGTTTCATTGAGTGGTATTTCATGTCGCGTCGAACCTCTCAGAAAGTCTACGAGATCGCAACATTGATGGATACGCAGTAAAACTTGTCAACATAGGACTACTGACTCCGTATCACAAGAGAGATGAAGGAAAGTTAACGAACAGAGGCTGAGAAATATTGGAGCAGACGGCACGTACACATCTTGGATTGCTGATGTCTTGTTTAGATTAGATTTCTATAATTTTTTGTAAATGTTACTTAATAAATTAACTATTATTGAAAATTTGTCTGAGGTTCACTGAGGGAACGTGGTCCATGAACCGCGTTTCATGAAACAGGTTTCCTTTGGACATGAACGCTGACGCAACGAGTTTCATATAAAACACACATTCACATTCCATCGTGCCATAATAATAGTAATATACGTGGGTGGCCCAAAAAGAATTGCACCACTTTTTTCTTAAAAAATTATTTATTGAACTCAATGAAACTGAAAAAGAAGAAAGAATTATGTTTCTTCTATAATCTTCTACAATCCGTATTTTTCCTTCCCGTTCTATGGACTTCCTCCAGCGTGACACAGACATATACGCCATGTCGGCTCTGTTTAAGAAGCCATTGTTCACACTGCGAATCACCTCTTCGTCATCCTCAAAATGTCTCCCACGAATGGTATTCTGTAATTAGCCTAGCAGTGAAGTCTGAGGGAGCTAGGTCAGAGCTGTAACGTGGATGTGGTAACAATGTCTAACCCTGTTTCAAGGTATGTTCCGACGTCCTTAAGCTATGGTTTCCTGGGAAAGCGTTGCCCGTCAGTAGCGGACGTAATGCTGCACGCTTGACGGAAACGTCCGATCTGGAGATGTGTGAGGGCGAGCGTTATCATGTTGAAACAAACAATCGCTATGGTTGTTATCGCGTCCAAGTCGCTGGAAGCATTCCTTGAGTTCCGTTAAAGTGTTTACATATGTCTCAGAATTACTCGTGCTGCTTCTTGCCGTGTGTGACCTCCCCTACCGCTGCAAACCTTGGAGCTCTGCCGAAATGCTTTCCGATGGCCCCACCATGTGCCAAGCTACTAACCGTACTTATGTCGACTGCTGATGCTACATCAATTGCACATAAACGTTTGTGAATGTTTCCAACCGTTTCTTACTCCGCAGTGAAAAATTGAATGACGACACGCTGCTTGTAACGTACATCACTTACAGACGACATGATAACCTTTTTTTCTTGCAAGTACGCTTTCTGCGGGAAAAAAGTAAAATTTTTGCGCGCACTCCGAAAACTTCAAAGAAACCATATCTAAAGTTTGATTCGAGACGAGACGAGAAAAAGTTGTGGAGCATTAGTTTCTGGGCTAACCTTCTATTATGCAATATTTTCCTATATTTTAACTTGATGTCTAGATCTCGCTGTAAATAAAAAATGGAACATGAATTTGAAACAATTTTTACATAAAAAATATGAAAAAAAAATTAAAATCGGAAAATTAGGTTTGAAGACGGATTACCAGGTCAAGTATGGAAAGTCGTCGATTTTGCTTTAAAATTATGCCCTGAATCTTCGAAAAACAAGTGAATCATTAAATAGGCCTACGGGCCAAAAATTAGTTATATTTCACGAAACCGTTATCTCGTGAAACATGTTTATCCACTGTGCACAGGGCCTAGGCATACTGATGTGAATGTTTCAAGCACACAACAATCATCAGTCATTGGAAGGACGTGGGACAAGTACCGAAAACCCGAACTGCGTGATACATGTTTAAGAGTTTCTCTACATCTCATTCAAGCGAATGTCGGGTATAATTTTTAACATGTAGCCAAGGAACTTTTTCCTTTCTTTATTTCCCTCACCATTTCTTACTATCCTATTGTGTTGTGAGATTCTTTTTTTCAAATTTCCCGATTCCAAATTTACTCTACGACACGCTTTTTCTCCGACCGATCCTGGTCGTTACATTATTTATGTATCTGTATATTTAAAAAAGTGAATTTTTATATAAATATTAATTTAGTGGTACTTTCTAAGACCCAAATAATAGTTGCTCCAATGTTAAATTTGACTATGTGTACTTGTTCTGAAAAAAGTGTATATAAATGACGAATGTATCCCAAGATTTCTTAGTTTTAAAGTAAACAAAATAAGTTTCTTACGTAGCCTAATACAAAGCTAATAAAGGGCAACGGCAAGGTCAACAAGTTTCGTAACACCCACCTAATCTTCATTGGCTCTGGTGAGAGCCTTTAGTAAGCAGCCTCCCCCCCTCCTCCTCTCACGTCAGCGCAGTGGGAAACGCGAATTCACTTGTTGCTTGGAGGTAATTTCAACTACCAACTACTTACAATTCGTGAATTAGTTTATTACAAGCTCTGTGGTATGTATGATTGTGTGAAATATACTGTATGAACGACGCAGACGTTGTACATAAGTCTTAATGGTCTGCATATTTTAATTTGCATTTAATTAAAGTCAAATTGGTTTAGTCCTGTGTTTAAAAGAGAATTTTATTGATTAGTTTTTTCTTCCTAATATGTTTCAATATTTCAATTATTAACTTCTTTATATATCAACCTAAAAGACAGTTTTGTTTAAAAAATAATACGATGAATGGAAAATGTTTTCGCTCACCTTGTTTAGCTTATATAAAGTTTAGGCCAGAATTTGTGCGGGTTTCAAAGAAAAAAATATCCCACTTCTGTTTTAAGAACGTATATTCTCGACTACGGAGAGCCGATAAACAGCTTGCCATTTAAATTAAAAATACTTAAAAGTATAAGCGGTAATGTTTTTGCAGACACAAATTATTCTTAGTTAATTTCATATCCAGTTTTCTGCAGTAAAAGCATCTGAATTCTACAAAACATTAACTGTATTTCGAACCCATGTGTGATCCGAAAGGCTTGCACACACATTTTCGATAATCCAAGAATGAGCCTGGTTTAAACATAACAAATCATAGTCACTATGATCCCTTGTTTGTTGTAAAACTGATTCAGGTAGATAAAATGTGAGAGTAATTAATGTGTAATGGTGAAGTGAATATTCAAAGTAATGCCTACAATTGGAATAAAATATAGGTCCATGTTAACGTTCCTTGCATTATAACTCTTCATCTAAGTTTGGTTAATTTCTATTGACTTTTGCTCGTAGTTGCCTTATCAATTTTCAAGAACTTGGTTTCTTGTCAGAAATGCGGTTCTCTTGAATATTCATTTACAATTCCATTAAAATGATTACTGAAAGCCCTTGGCAAAGAATTTTAATATTGCTAATGTTGCAAGTAATTATATGTAACATATTAATGAGATATATATTCATAATCTAATGGCAGATCCAAGTGAGGAATGTTTTCTGCAGAGAAATTTTTCATCTACGAAGGGAAATTGCACAGCGGTGGTTTTCCATTGCCTTCTGTCAGTTTATAATGGGCCCCTTGCAGTGCTGTACCATTCAAACATGGTAGCAGGAGCCCTGTAATGGGTTTGGTGATTGCGAAATTGCATTAGACATTCACACAACAACCATGCCATGCTAGGATTTGAACCTGGGACCTTTGTGTTGTGAGGCAGTGACATTAGCCACTATACAAATTATTATACTGGAAAGGAAAGATGGATAGAGAAAATTTGCATGCCTAAAATCAGTAGTAGGTGTAGCTTGTCTGAGAAGCTTATTCTAAACACACAAAATTTTCAAAGGTATGATTTCACTTCTTTAAAATAGTACGTCTGTATACTGAGACAGAGCAGCTGCCGTCTTGCCAACCAGACGTAGTCATGATGAAGATTGCTCAGGCCGTCAAAAATTTAAGATGTTTGCAATGCCTACTACTAATTTAAGGTATGCCAACTACTGTCTCGCCTCTTTTCTATTCTAATTAGTACACACACACACATATATATATTTATTGGACAAGTGACGAAGTCACGCATTGAATAATTGGCTCAATACATCATATGTATGGTATAGTATCGTGCTCAAAGAAATACACATGTTAAGTGTAGAAAGGAATGGAAGAAGGAAGAAAGATTGAAGATATATCGGTCGACGGCTGTCCATCACTCAGAATGTACTTCTTTTTCTTTTGACAAAGGTATTGGTTGCTACACACACAGTGATGTTTGCCAGCTTTTAATGACCTTTCTAATCTTTCTCTTTTCTCTTCTTACTATATATTGCTCACCTGGACAGAAAAGGTGGATAGATTGGCAGACACTTAAATTAATAGTCTACCTAGGTAGAAGTGACTGTCAAAATTTCAAGAGAACTGTACCGAATAATCCCACCAACTGAAATAAATAAATATATATATATATATAATAGGCATGTAATAAGTTATTAATTAGCTTGGTTTTGGTACACTAGCCACCATGGATTGGCACATCAAATGCATCTCATTTTCTCCTGAAGAACATGGTTAATGCTTCAAAAAATTGGAAGAACTTTACCTCATCCTTAAAGGCGACAACATGCTTTCCTTCTTCATATAAAAGCAGAACAGAGTTTTTAGCTGTCACTAAATGCAGTTCTGTTTTGTCTTTAGTGTGTACAGTGTTGTTTATAGCAATTTTTATGAATTAATATGATTACATATTCATGATTTTTTGAAGTTACTCATACAATGTACATTGTACCGAGAGATGTGAAGGAGAAGGGCAATTTGAACTTTTACAGCTAGTTGATAATAATTGCATTACCCTAAATCTGAATGTATTTTAATGCTATTTGCTTACTTCATTAAATGTTGGTTCTCTGTGCACTCCTCATTTGAAAGATTGGAATTCCTGTTAAAATTTTAATTATGTTTCAATAGAATGCCAATCTGTTTATATTAACACAATGATTTGTCTTTGTGTAATCTAAGGAATTTTATTAAGTAATTTTCTTTTATAATGAATTTAGATGAAAGGACAAAAAGGAATTATCAGATATATGGCTCAGATACCATCTAGTCATGCTGTTTTCATGCAATAGCTTTGTAATTATTTTTCATATTGTTTTACTATAAATGGTCATGGAAAACTGAGGGAAATGGTTCATGTGCCTCCAAATCCAGAGTGTGTAGAATAAGTTGAAATTCTACCATTCCAATATATGCAAGTCTTCAGATTTATATACATAATTAAAGACACACAAAACACTAATGGACTGTTTATAAAATATATACTTTACCTTATTTCAGATGCTTTTATGTTTAATTCCTGTAAAATAATTAAAGACTTATTTAGAAGAAAGACATGAATAGAAAAATGTCAACTGGACCAGGGAATCGAACCCAGGACCTTGCGATATCCAGCCGCATACTCTTAACAACTGAGCTAATCCGAGTCGACGTCCCAGGACCGACACCTCTCCATTCCATAAACCTAAGCTAGGCTCACCTACTAATTCACTAATCACAATCCTCGCGTCCTAATTCTAGGAAATACGTGAAGATGGACATTGCGTAAACTGGTCATCGGTGCATTGAATTCTAAGCTTTATATAAAAGATTATTTTTTTCATATCTCAGAATCATTATTTTAGCATGAGCAGAACAGTTAGTACTCTCCATGAAAATGATTCCTACAGTAATTCAATCACTCAGCCTGAAGATGACGACAGAGCACCTGGTGGTCGAAACGTTGCGTTTTAATCGCACCTATACCAGAGTGGAAACTTGAGAACTATTTCTGCATCAACTACACCGGGAAAGACTTAATTCACTTATTTGTTTTGTTTCTTTGTTTGCAGTAACATCAAACAAAATGAGTGCACAAGATGTGGAAGCAAAAATATTATCAGGAACAGAAATTGCAAAGTAAGTATTATAAATCATTAAAAAACACTAGATTATGTTTGAAAGTTTCATTATTTAACTAAACTATTTTTTCTTTGAAGAGACATTCGAACAACATTAACAGCAGAAGTAGCAGCGCTTCGTAACCAGCTGCCTAATTTTAAACCAGGTCTTGCTATAGTGCAAGTTGGTGGCAGAGAAGATTCAAATGTATATATAAGACAAAAAATTAAAGCTGCTACTGAAATAGGAATTGAAGCCACACTCTTTCAACTACCTCGAACTACTACTCAGTCAGAGGTAAGTTGTATATATTTCTATCCCTATTTCCTGTCGTTATTAATTGTTTTAATTAACCTGACAGTCATTTCCTAGTGAGCCTATCTCAGGTGCAAGTGTATGAACTTAAATTTGTGACTGTAGCAAAGGTTCTGGGTTTGATTGTCAGCTGTGCTTTGAACATGTTTTCTTTCATCATATCCAATTACCCAATGTGTGTGCCTTCGTCATGATGCAATTGCATTATCATTGTAATTTATACTTGATGGATGCTCCCACCTCTTCATTCCCCTCTGTCCAAAAATTTCCAACTATCAACACCTAATAAGGCAAGCATAAACAATATTTTTTCCTCACTCCTTTATGATTTTCAATACTAATTTTCTACTTAATTCTGTATATGTGAATACTCAATAAAATAATGTCCTAGTATTAATGGCGCATTATAAAAGTTTAATTTAGATCTGTGATTCCCAAAGTGATTTATATACTCCAAAGGTGTACATGTCTAGGGAAAAAAATGGGAACCAAAAGATGTGAATGGGGGTCAATGATATTGGATCTCATTTAAGCAGGTTGTTTGCCTTTCCACGAATGGTCTAATCCATATACTCAGGCAGTACCTACTTATTTATGCAATACTTCATTATAATATAAAGTCATTTATTACATAAATTATCAAACTTCCTGTGAAGTAAGTTTTTTTTAAAACATAAATGTTATTGAAACTTGATGAATCAAATTAAAATTGAGGTTATTAAGTATATTTTCTGATATATGATGCTGATTCAGAATTATTATAAACCAGCAGTTGCCCGCAGTTTCACCTGCATACATTTTTATTTTCTCTACATGTAAGGTTTTACATAATAAAAAAAGGTATTAAACTTTAATAAGCCAATGAGTCCAACATTAAAAATTATTTGCAGTAGCTTTCTACTTTTGTTCAATATAACGATAATGTTTAGTTGCAGGTGCAAATTGGACTTATTGTCTTATTAAAGTTTATTACCAGAACATAGTCCTTTGAATATCTAATTTAGTAAAAAAAAGGTATCTTCACATTGCAGCCTGTGTCTACTTTTTTAACTAGCTAGATCTCCAATTTTATCTGTGCACAAAATCACTGAGATTTGTTGCTTAACAAACAGACAAACAAAACACTAGTATTAGAAATTAAATTAACCTACTGCTTCTTACAAATGTTAAATATGTGTACCTTTAGTTATACAGCAAACATCCAACCTAAAACGCAATTCTTCCCACACTTTAACAAGTCCGCAATAAAAGGTGCAAAGCTTTTTATCACAAAGAAGCGCAACATATTTGTCTGCCTGGAAGAACATGAAGCTGCATATATTATTTCTCCCTTACAGGAAACAAAATGACAGAAAATTATTAAACTCAGTCAATTGGGAGTATGTTTCTTTCGAAATTGTAGACGGTGATCGGTGCTCCAGATCAAACCAATAAATTGTGTGTTGATGGAAACATGGAATAAAGGAAAGTGTGCTTCAAGAATCAGGGAAGAGTGGAGTTCTCCCTGGAGAGTGGACAGTCTGCATAAAGAGTAAAGTGACAGAGGAGTTCTCCAAACACATGCCTGCGCAATAGCATTTTGTCTGTCTGGAGATTTGAGGTAGTAGTCCACCTCTACTACATTTTGTGGAGTTTGCCAACTCCAGCAGTCGCCTAAGAGAGTTGGGAAAACTCCCAATGTCAGAGCAGTGGTGATCAGAGGCTTCATCGCCTTCCATAAACGCAAGTGATGTACTGAACACTTTATTATGGGTAACAGAAAATGTTTAATTTGGAGAACTTCTATGATATTGTAAAAGTTTATGAGGAAGTACTGATCCACAGACTAGAAGTTTTTTCTTAATTTTTAGATGGAAAGTTGACTCCGCTGTAGATTACTCAACGAAGACGCCACCTTCCCACTGCAACATTTCAATTGCAAAGTTATAAAGTAATCTGTCTTTAAAGCTTGTACCAACTGTAACTGGTATGGACACACATTCAAACATTGTTTTGAAACTATCTACACTGTCATCTTGGGAACTGAAGTTCAAGACTTGCCTTCTGGACAGGCTTTGTAGGACTATGAAGGTATGATGCTCTGACATAGACATCATCCTTTTCAAATACTTGATTGTTTAATGCTTCTCTTTTACTCAAACATCTGGTTGATTTGAATTGTCTATATTCCTGGTGGATGCTTTTGTCATGTGGGGGATCATAATTAAACTTTCAGTGAAACACACATTGAACTGAAATTAAATAGTCATTCTTAACAAACTGCAGAACACAAAGGTTTCACAGTTAGGAGTCTCTATTTGGTGAATGTTACATTGCAAGTGGCTAAACAACAAAGCAGTATTGACACATTTGCTTATCTAAATCTGTTTTGAGTTACTCTTTCATTGTGAACTGAAAACAACTCTACAGCACTTACCGTTTATACGGTTAACATTTATAAGCAGAATGTTCTTTGATGAAAACAATGTATTATATAGTGTGTTTCTCTTTCTTTCTCTGAAAATTTGTATGTAATAATGTTTCATTAATTTCTACAGAATCGTATTTGTTTTGCCATTTATTCAATTAATAGTTCCTTAACTTTAATTCTTCATCTTGGTTCTTAATGAACAGATGTTTCTGTTCTAACACATCTTTAATGTGCAACTTTTTTATTGTTCATGTATATAATATTCATATCTATATCATTTGTAATAATTTGTTTGCAGCTCCTTTTGAAACTTGATAAACTTAACAATGATCCAAATATTCATGGTATCATAGTGCAAATGCCTTTAGATACAGATAATCCAATAGATTCACACCTGATCACAGATGCAGTATCTCCAGATAAGGATGTTGATGGGTAAGGGACAACAATAGTGTTTTTAATTATATTGTTTTATTTTTTTATGTTGTGTTGCATTATGTTCATTATCTTATTATTAAACATATTAGTTTGTTACTTTGAAATTGACATTTGAAATATTATTGCTATTAACTGTATTAATAAATTACATAGTGTTGGATTAAAATTTAGAGTAAATTTTCCAAAGTGTGCAGAGTTATAATTTACAGCAACATAATAAATTGAACTAGTAGGTGAATTAAAAATTTTCTTTTTGCTTAATTTATTTTTAGACTTAACACAGTTAATGAAGGTAAAGTGGCTGTTGGAGATTTAACAGGATTTTTACCATGCACACCTAATGGTGTGATTGAACTGATAAAAAGGTAAGTTTAAATAATACTGAATGTCATTTGAATGGATTTAAAATAGGACTGAATAAACTTTCTAAATTCTATAAATGTTTTGAAATTTGTTGCCTTTGTGATGAGAACCAAATCCCTTTATCACAGCTAAGAATTCTGAAGTTAAACTAGGATATGTATTTTTAATATTAATTTTTTATCTTAAAATTCCATTTTAAACAAAGAAAAATCAATCAGGAAATATGCATAAAATGAAGAAAAACTTAAAACCATACTCACTTGGGGCAAATCAATAATAAAAACTATAAATTGGTGACTTTTATGTTCCTGAAGCTTGTTGACTAATTGGTACACTTCAAGGCCATGCAAGCACCACTAACTTCATCTGTTAGCTGGTTTATTTTGTTCATTTTAATCTTATTTAACGCTGAGAACACTCACAATAATTTATTTTAAGAAGTTAACAAATCCATCATAGTTTTTTGTCACTAAAGGTGTTGGATAATTTGTTCTAATCACTTAAAATATCTTGTCCACAGCTGTACTCCTCTTCATTAATCAAATGATTTTGCTCTACATATCATAGGCTCCACCTTAAGTCGCCAAGCACGAGTCCAAATGCGATCTTGAAAATCTGCAAGTTGCATCTCTAACTCTTCTATTTGCATGGATTAGAAATCCTTCAATTACAAAGTACAACTACATCTGGACACTATTATTTTTGTGGTCTAAGGTTATAAATTGGTTGAATCTTTTGCTGAATTCAAAATAATAAGTTTAACATATTCTAGTACATAAATATGTACTCCATTACACCCATTATTATGGCAGTCTCGAAATACTTTTTATCCGAGGAAAATTTTTAGTTTCAATATCTCACCTGAAAATTTTAAGTTTACTTTCAAAAGATTTCATCCATCCAAACATAATGTAAATACTTTTGCCATAACCTTGTAATTTTCAGTTCATTCTGATGAACAGAAAGATATCTAAAAAACATCAGATTGCTGATTCACTTATGGTCATTGATCTGAGAAAAGTTTGTCAGATCCTTTTTCTTAACAAAGGCACTCCACAAATCATTAAAGGGCTTAACCTTGACTTAGTCTTCTCACATTATTGAACATCAGCAGTCCAGTGTAGGTTGAATCAACTTTAAGGGACTTCTCACCCATTTACTATGTACAGGGTCTTCTTGCCCACAACTGTATATATCTATATTCTGTTTTAGAATTGCATTATTGATCATGACTAATGTGAGTAATAATATTACTCATTTGATGCCCAACTGTAGCCATTGCAAAAGATCAACATTTTAATTGTGAAATGTTTTTTTTCTATTGATGCATGTTACTAAATAGGAGTTTGCATGCCATCTCTGATACACATATCATAGGCTCACCATCACTGGTCTAGACTATTAGACATCATGGAACAAGAGTCAAGAATACATCTCAACTTTAGATCCACTGTTGCATATGTCAATTATTGTCATTGTAGTTCAAAGGAAACCAGTACAAATGAGGGTTTTTAATTTTTGAATTGACAAAAACAAAACATCACTCGATGGAACATTAAAAATAGGAAAGCAAAAATTATGACTTACAGTTTGTTAGAGATATATTCTATGGATAGAAATATTATATCATTTTTGTAATTTCACTGGTATTTTATTCCAAGTAATGAGAGAGCTTAAGATCTTGTGACTTGCTGTATTATGCATTATTCATACTTTCATATGAATAAATTAATTTCTTGATAGGTTTAAAAATATATAAAAAAGTTTGTGGCAGGTTATTTTTATTCATTTATTGGAAATTTATAATACCAATTCTTCATTATGATATCACTCACTGTAAGAGTGTTCATAATTGAATTTTAAAAAAGAAAACTATTGGTTTTAGGAGTGGTGTTCAAATAGCAGGGAGTGATGCTGTTATTCTTGGAAGAAGTAAAATAGTGGGCACTCCTGTTTCTGAATTACTTAAGTGGAACCATGCCACAGTAACAGTGTGTCATTCAAAAACTAGTAATCTTGAAAAGCAGGCAAGTTTGTAATGTTTCTGAATTATTACTTATTGTAGATAAGTTGTGTGAAGTAATTGTGGAATAAATATTTGTTCTATATTTAAATTTTATAAATCTTTAAAAGTTTATTTTGGGACAGGAGTATAAATAATTAAATTGTTGAAGTACTACTTAATATTATATTTAACAGCTACATAATTTAAATTTGCAGTGTTTAATTAGTTCTGATTGTGTGTTAAAAATTTTGTTGCAAAGCTGAACAAATACTTGCTTTAAATTTGTTACTTTGCATGAAATTGTTTTCTAGTGTGACTATTTTTAAACTTAAACTTTATTAGTAAATTTTAGAATATACCAGGAGCAATATAGGACTACATTGACCTTAGCTTGGGTTGCAGAGACCATGCTCAATGTTTTTAGAATCTTTATGTTGCTTTAAATATTTTATTTTGTCTTCATTCTTTAGTTCCTGTATATTATCTTCTCATATTGTTCATATCTGTGGCATTTACTCCATCAAGAAAATGTCTACCTTGACTTTATGGCTAGTTTTGCTTGTTCCCTCCTATGTGTGCCAAGGATGCCTTATTATTTTTTTTCGATATTGTAAGTTTTATATATATAAGTGTGGCTAAAGTTGCTTTATGCATTTGCAGGACATCAGGTCACCCTTAACATGAAATATTTTAAAGCAGTGTAAAAATGAGAATTTAATGTACTATACTAAATCAATAAGTTCATTGTTATCTGTTATATTATTGGCTTTTTAGATTTTTTTGTTTCATTTTAAAGAAATTTCATCCTTAATATGTTATCTAGGTTGAATATTTCTGGTTGATTTCTACTTACATGTGTAAAGCAGTTCAATTGGAATTTTTTAAAAATTGACATTTTGGTTATTTAATTATATATAATTATTGAAGTGATTAATTTATAGTTACTTTAAAGATTAGTGTATGACTGATAACTGAATAACTTGGTGGATTTGGAATCCTCATGCTCGTATATACATTCATTATATCTTTCAAAAAATATAATTTTCTTAATTACAGACCGCAAAAGCTGATATCCTTGTAGTTGCCATTGGAAGAGCAGAGATGGTTAAAGGTAGCTGGATTAAACCAGGTGCTGTTGTAATTGATTGTGGTATAAATCCCATACCAGGTGAGTCTTTCTATGCATTAGTCCTATGTATTTCTGTATGTATATATATATGAGATAGGAAATGACATTGTCATGTTTAAAACAATTAATGGGGAAAGGACAGAGAGATAGAAAGAAGATGACTTACCTGAGGTTCATAGATGGTAGACACCTTGTGAGGTTTAGAGAACTTGAATTTTCGGAGGCACCGCCCCCTTCAAGTTCTCTAAACCTCACAAGGTGTCTACCATCTATGAACCTCAGGTAAGTCATCTTCTTTCTATCTCTCTGTCCTTTCCCCATTAATTATATATATATATATATATATCATCTAAAGATGATATGACATTTTCAGAATTATTAATATGGATGGGAAAGAGAGTCGATGGCTCTCTTTAAATTGAGTCAGTTTTGCCACATTAGATGGGAAAGAGCCTGCCAAATTTTCGGATATCTTAGGACAAGTTCTGCTCCCTATGTTGATAGATAGCAGAGTCCTTCACATGGATTACTTTACTAGATTCAAAATGTGATCCCAATTCTCTGCCTTGCATAGACTGGCTGCAATCCAACAAGGATGTAAAATACTACCTTTCTTGCAATATTACCTATTTGCCCATATCTTCAATGAACTGCAGCCTCCAGAGTAAATAAAATAAAACACTGCTGGTCTTTCCTCACACATTATTGACAACATACATTGTGTGCTTTTCCTTAATTTCACACCTGTTGAACTTAGATTTTCTTCTCTACAATAAAGTTGTATGTATGTGGTATATTCCACATATACATGGAGTAATTTTTACTAAATTTTGTACATGTGTCCAACTGTGACTAAGAATTTCATTTAGGAAGCTGATAGAATTATCTCTGTGAGGCTATTCCAACATTAGCATTTCATTGTATAATATATTGTATAGTATAATATAATTATAAATAAAACACAAATAATAGCCAAAAGTCGGAAATGAAATGATGTTATTTGAAAAGTTTTGTCCCCAAATTTTTGGGACCTTTTTTGTTCTTTCTACAAAAAAGTTTTCAAATAAATTATTTCATTTCTGACTTTTGGTCATTCTATGTGTTTTATTATATTCTATATGTGTGTACACAATCTGGTAAAAGAACTGATTGTTTACATTTCTATTTTAGTTTGAAGTGTTGAAAAGTAATGTTAAATTCATTTTTCACTTTAAAGGCAAAATTAATTATTTTTTAATTACCATTCTTTTAGAAGGCACTGCACTGAATTTTTTGTATCACTCTGTTTTTCACATTTTCACTTTTGAGAACTGACTTTTGTTTTTATTATAGATGCCACAAAGAAGTCTGGACAAAGACTTTGTGGAGATGTAGCTTATAATGAAGCAAAACAAGTTGCCTCTTACATTACTCCTGTTCCTGGTGGAGTAGGCCCAATGACTGTTGCAATGCTCATGAAGAACACTGTTCTCTCTGCTCAGCGAGCAGCCAAACATTATTTAAATTTTCAGTGGCAACTGAATGTTTTACCTCTTGCTTTAAAAACACCAGTCCCAAGGTATATTTTTAAATTAAGCTCTGTATTATCATAATGTGACAAGTCAATATTCAACAATTTCTGTTATCTAGTGATATTCACATTGCACATTCACAAGAACCAAAGGCAATCCTTTCAGTAGCTAAGGAAATTGGGCTATATCCTGGAGAGGTACACCCATATGGCCAAAAGAAAGCAAAAATTGATTTGTCTGTTCTAAAAAGGTTGGAACACAGAAAGGATGGAAAATATATTGTTGTTGCTGGGTAAGGATGTTAATTTTTGGCATCAGAATATTAAACTGTAGGTTTTTAAATCTTTCTTAGCTTAGTTACACAATTTAATGTTATAATTATAAATTAATTGAATTTATTAACAGTCTAGATATGTGTAATAAAAATGTACATTAGGTATTTATATGGCTCCTTGCAGGTTTAAGTAGAATTATTATAAGATATAAAGTTTATAATTTTTTTGTAAATTACAATGAAAAATTCCACCAAAATTGCCTCTCCAGAATTGAAAAATCTGCCAAACTCTCACCCTTATAATTCCCCTCCCTACCCTTTTCCACCTTCCCAATTATCAAATTCAAATATTAATCTGTATTATATTTCACAAATAACCTCAGTTCTATTTTAAACTCCTCTCCCAAACAGCCTAACACATGGCCAATACCTAGTGCGCCTTAACCTCTAAATTCATAATGAAATCGTCATTCCTCTGAATGACTAAAGCTCCACCACTTTGTCATGGACCTGTAGACATACAGAACTAAGGCTGGAGGATCAAGAAACACACAGCATTTATATCTGAAGTAGAGCCAAAGGATTTTCACTTTTGTGTATGAATAAATCACTCCAACTAATAGGTGAGAATGTATCTTCCTTAATTCAGGATGCAAACCATTTCCTCAGCTGTCTCCATAAAGTCAAAAAACCAGTCATCCTATACGAGTCATGGGTCGGTGTAGTAGCTTAATTGTTAAAAGTACTTTGCAGATATAGCTAAAGTCCTGGAGATCAATTCCTAGCTGTGCTGTATATTTTCAGTGTTTCTTTTTTCTTATATTCATCTATTAACATATGCTGCTCTTTGAGCACATTGTTAGCTTTCTCCCACATCTCTATCCTTAGTACTTACGAACTATAGTATCCAGTGTGTATGACTTCGTGATGTTTGAAACATAAATACACGTCAGAAAATGGCATTAATTAAATGAACTAATAATGACAGGAAAGAGAGACAGAAAACTGGTGGCTTAGCTGCAGTGTGCAGATGGCAGGCACCATGTTGCATGTCAAATTCTTGAATTTTGGGAGGCAACTGCCCCTTCACCAGAAGATTAGGAATAGCATTCCAAATGACAGCCAGCTTCCCTACTCGCCCATCACCACCTTCCTGGATGTCTACATTTGCCTAAATTCAGGCCAAATTACTACCGCTGTCCACATAAAACCCCGTATAGTACCCTCCACTTTTCCAGTTGCCATCCTGAACACATGAAATTCTCCTTCCCCTACTGCCTAGTCCTTATGGGAGCTTTCATCTGTTCCACTTCGGACAGCCTGGCATTATACACAAACTGCATTTTTAATGTATTCCATGACAGGAACTACCCCATAGACCTCCTCCGCAAACAAATAATGTGTACTTGTGGCTAGCTGGTCGATCAAAGCTAATCAGTAATGCTCCTTAAAGCCTTACCTATCGATTCTTCATCAGAGGCCAAACTCCATCTGAGGGATCTCTCTTTCCAACAAGTCCTACAGTTAGGTAAGGCCCTGGACTCGGCAACACTTAAAAAGTGCCCAATTTCAGTAGTTGTTTACTTTTACTTGATATGAAATTTTTTAACTTGGAGAAGAAAGTATATACAAGAATATGCTAATGATTGGAATTAATTTTGGTTATATTTATTAACAGAATCACTCCAACTCCACTTGGTGAGGGTAAGAGCACAACAACATTTGGTCTATCTCAAGCTCTTGCTGCCCACAGACATAAAAATGCATTTGCTTGTGTGAGGCAGCCATCACAAGGACCCACTTTTGGAATAAAAGGTGAGTAACTGAAAGTTAATGGTTTTCTTTGTATCAAAAACCAATGTATCATCATAATATAATACCTAATGTTTTACCTGTATCATTACACTTTGTATTCAAGTATTGATACAATCTCCTTTTGTAACAACCGAATTGAATTTTGTATTCCAACATTATGGTGAACCTATGAGACCTTTCTAAGATTTGTTTAACTTTATAGTTTCAGACTTAGATTTGATAGTTGTTATATGATAATATTGAAGTGTAGTTAGTGCATTCCCGCTTTATCTTCAATACTCGGATAGTGCAGATCTGCTTGCACTGTTAATCAAAGTTGTGATTAAGTGCCTTAAATTAAATTAAATGGATAATTCAAATTTTGACTTGATTAAGATACTGACTCATGGTGAGTATGACGAAATTCAGTTTTCATGAAGTGAAAAGGTAAATTTGGCTAATATAAATCTGCAATCTTAATTATTCCTGTGCTGGATTATAAGTCTACCCTTGCACATTACAATTATTTTTCAATATTGATGCTTCTTAGGCCTTGGGTACGATAAAAGAGGCAGGGAGCAGGTAGTTTGAGCGACACCGCTCACTTTAATGTTCTAATGCAATTCAATGGGTTCGCAGTTCCACTGGCTACAATAAGGGTGAGCGGCAGAGCGGTTCAACTTCCGCCACTAAGCTTGCCGCTCACCCCGGACATTAATTTTTTGCCCCTGCTGAGTGGCAGGGACTATAAAAAAACTCTCAAGCCCAACTGAATGCACAAAAAAAACAGGACGAGGCCACTGTAATTTCTGTTAGTAAAAAATCATTTAATTTGTTTATTAAATGTTAAAAAAGGAAAGGAAGAAAATTAGTTTACTTTTTATATAAAAATATTACATTAATATTGAGCAATCCCTGCTTCGAGAATATTAACATATTAATATGCGAAGGAAGTGTTGATATAGTTATTTAAAATCATAATTTATTGATTAATTTTTGGAAGTAAATAACGACGTACGACTTTACAAAACAACATTTTGCAACAGACACACTGTTCTTGTAAATGCATTATGACTTCAGTATTATAGTAACATCAAGAAAATTGCTGATGGCAGTAAAAGAAAAATATAGGTCTTGAAACATTGGTACCCTCCAATAATTAGTTATTTAAATTATTTATTATATTTAATAACTATAGAAAACAAAACTTGTTTCCTTGTGTTATGAAAAAAATTATCAAATGAGTTTTTCCTGCCACGACTACACTACGCCTATCTTTGTCTAGGAGTGATAAAACTAAGAGGGAATGTTAATAGTTACTTAAAATATTATTTTATCTTGTGGATTGTTAATAGTCTTGGATGAACTATGGTGGGAGAGTTGAACCTTGAATAAAAATAACATATGGTTTAGAAAATCAGCCCAAGATTTTAAAAGGTTGATAAAATGATTTTGATGCAATAATTACGGCTTTTAGGAAATTGTAAATGGAACACAAATAACAGATGGGAGAAAAACAAATTTCTTTGTGCAGAAAAATTGACCTAAGAGGGAGAACATAGGTTGGAGTGGACAAGGACAGCCCTTGGGTATTATATAAATAAAAGGCTACTATTGTCACTGAGCAAGAGAAGCTTTGCTACTTCACACGATGACTCCATGACGGGGAATGCAGGACGAGCCAGTGCGTCCTGTACGAAACCATGTTCTGTTACTATTACTATGATCTGACATAATTAATTTTGAAACACTTAAAAGATTAGCTCATTTAGTAGACTAGCATTTTGATGCAAAATCGTTATATCAATAGTTTGTCTGCAGTATCATTGTATCTGAAGATGAATGAAACTTTCTTTTTTAGGTGGAGCAGCTGGAGGAGGTTATTCTCAAGTTATTCCAATGGAAGAATTTAATCTTCATCTCACTGGAGACATCCATGCAGTTACTGCAGCTAACAACCTTTTAGCAGCTCAGTTGGATGCAAGAATGTTCCATGAGGCAACACAAAAAGATGAGGTTCTGTACAATAGATTAGTACCAAAAGTTAAAGGACACAGGAATTTCTCAGAGATACAGGTATGTATTATTGAATGTTTTATAATCCTGGAATTAATCTATTAACTGATAATTTGAGTAATTTTCTATTAAACTGGTAGTGATTCCACTTCTTAGCCTCATTTGAATTTAAGATGCTTTCTTATGTCTTTTAGATTTGTTTTTAATCATAAGTTAATATCTTATAATTAAACCTCTTCATTAGTCTCTAATTTATATTATGGCGCCAACACATAGATTAGCTTTCAAAACCGTTGTTCCATATTCATCTGCAATATTAAAGTATTTAAGAAACATTCTTAACATAGATAAAAACCTTTGTCAAAAAAATTTTTAATTGATACAATATTAAACATTGAACAACATATATTTTGTTATAAACTTGTATTAGATTATGATGAAATCCTAGTCATTCTTATCACCAGTTCTTTGAGAAAAACCATGCTGCCATTTATACTGGAATCTACTTGTTAGTATGGGCTCCAATCAATGTTAGATCTGTATATCAATTGATTAAGAGATTACAACTATATATTTTTATTTAAACATGTGTATCATATTTGCATAAAATTTAGCAACACCTCCTATTTTGTGTCTGCTGATCATTATGTCTTCTAAATTTCTATGTATGTAAATTCCTTGTATTATTTTACTTTTTTGTATATCCTGTATGGAATAAAGGATCTTTACTTCATCATAGCGTATAATATGATAAAGTTCTTTAGCATGTGTTACTTTTAGATTGCTGATGTGCTTATAAATGCATGTTTTTATATTAGTACCCATGTGTCTAATATATACTGTATAATGTTTGTCTTTAAATATAATTTTATTTACATTTTTAATGTCACTAGTTAGTATTTTATCTAAAACTTTATTAATGGAAACTTTTTTAATTTTGTTTTGTGGTAAATTTATAGTCTTTAATTTTAGATGATTTCAGATGTTAACTTCTAGATTTGGGTTATCACTCTATATGTATTGTGTTCAGGTGTGTAGTTCTTTTGTGTCTTTTTGTTTTCTGTTGCAAAGTGATAAATTGAGACAACAATTCATAAAGTTAAAGATAAATTACCAATTAATGAAAAAAAAGATGTACATAAAATCCCATGTGAAGACTGTAACAAATGCACATATCACAATTAGTAAGGACAGGAGAAAGAAGGGAAAGGTGATGGCTTCCCTGAAGTATAAAGCTGGCAGACACCATGATGGGTATGGGATTTTCTTTGAATGTTTGGAGGTGTCAAGAGATAAGGAAAATCATTCTGAGTAATTGCCAGCTGTCAATGGCTGACTATTACTCTGAATTCTTTCCCTTATTCAAAGATAGATGAATTGCTTCAATTGAATAAAATACAAGAATGGTCAAAAGTCAGAAGTGAAATAATTTAATTTGAAAAAGACCGCAGCTTTCGGGACCTCCTCAGTCCTTTTACATTAAGTCAGATCAATTAAACTACTTTATTTATGCTTCAGTAAAAGGTCATGAAACTAAATCATATTTAAAGAAGAAAAATGGCATTCATACGTTCCTTCTTTTTAAAAAAATGACACAATCACAGGTTTTTTTAAAGCAGTACATTTAAGGGGTAGCATTTCAAAAACTTGCATTAAGATCCTGATTTTAAAACTGTTTTTAAATAATCAACTTCACTTTGCAGATAATGCTGTAGTTATTAATTTCATCATAGCAGAGTAGAATATATATTTTATGTCTGAATAATTATTTCTCTTAGAAGTAATTATATAATATTGACATATCTTGCTTATTGGATCTCGTAAAATAGAACATTGAGAAGAATCGAGCAGTTATATTGAGACTTGCAAATAAGACACTTTCACAAATAATCTTAATAGTTTATTTTATATTCCTATTTAAGTTATCTGTTTAATTTAATTTGAAGGTACGGCGACTTAAGCGTCTTGGAATTGAGAAAACTGATCCTGAAACATTATCTCCTGAAGAAATAAATAGGTTTGTCAGACTTGATCTAGATCCAAATACAATAACATGGCAAAGAGGTAATCCTTCTATTAAAATTAGGCTTTATATAATATTTATGATAAGCTCTACCTACATCCTATTAATATTATTATTTTCAGTTTTGGATGTAAATGACAGATTTTTAAGAGAAATAACTGTTGGACAATCACCAACAGAGGACGGCCATTCTCGCAAAACTGGCTTTACTATATCTGTGGCAAGTGAAATAATGGCCATTTTAGCACTGGCTATGGATTTAGAAGACATGAAACAAAGAATGAGCAATATTGTTGTAGGACTGGATAAACGGGGAAATCCCGTTACAGCAGATGATTTGGTATTAGTCCTATTTTTCCCACAACTATTATTGAATATGTCTACCATAAGTTTCAGTTCTTATATATATATAAGATATAAGATATATATATATATATATATATATATATATATAAGAGATGCCTTTCTCCCAAATATTTCTATCTTTCTTTCTATCCAATTATCAAATGCGTGACTTCGTCACTTATCCCATATATATATATTTAATTTATCCCTAACGGATGCCTCCTAATTATTCCTTCCCTTTCTCTATCCATCCTAATGAAAACTAAAGATATATAGACTGAAAATGTTCTGGGCTTGGTCGTACCGTTGTGGGGGGCGGAGGTGGATAGACGCAGCCCCGGTTTAGGGTGTGATGCACTGTTGTTTCGTTTGCCACCCAGGTTTGAGTCCTGGCCACATCGAATTTTTTTCAGTCTTTCTTGCCTTCTTCCATTCCCTTCTACGTTGAACATTTGTATTTCCTTGTGCATTGATTCCATGCCCTGTTACATATGATTTATTATTTAAAGAGCGACATTTCCTGATTTCTCCCAAATATTTTTCTATCTTTCTTTCCATCCAATTATATAATATATATATATATATATATATATATTATTTATGATATATATATTTATATATTTATTTATTTTCTCTCTCACACTTTCTATCCTTACACCTTATCCAAATATACAATGTGTGTGACGACGTCATGTTTCATCATTAATTCGTGTTCTATCCCAGATGGATGCTCCTAACTCTTCACTATCTTTCTCAACTTAGATAATCTAACTACCCAGACTGACGATATTTGGCGGGCGGGCCCTTTATCAGAAGGTTAGGAAGACATTTCCAGTGATCGGCTAGCCAATGACTGAGCAGCCAAAATTTGCTGCGCTGCTAGCTTAGGTCATAAATAATTGACTCTACCAGGTCACCAACTTTCTCTCTCAATAAGGGTCTGGGAAGAGACAAGGACTAGATGGGGGTTGGGGAGATGCATACTAACACCCCCATATTGGGACACACTCACGTGCATACAACCACCCCTCGCTGCATAAACCACATACACACACACATACTTAGTATACACACATCAGGTTTTATCACACATACAAATTCCAATGACCTTGTGCTGTTATAGGTACTTTTGTGGGGGGGGGGGGGGGGGGGTGACAAGGTGAAGGGTAAAGATTCTAGGATTTCAGGCTTTGTTCTGCAGGGATTATGCTGAAATGAAAGTTTCCATAGATGCAGTTCAGCTTCTGAAGAATCAGGAGGTAGGGCTTTGAGTGGGGTCAGTGTGAAGCACTGGTTGAAGTTGCTGGTGTTGTGGCTATGGGGAATTGTGTTTTGTGGAGTTTCACTGTAGGTAGTGGTTAGAGGAAGACTATGTTCTGTATGATGGTTAGGGGTGGGACTATTTGGGAAGTGGAAAGGGCAAGTGTTATGTTTCTGTAGAAGGTCTATGGGGTGATTTCTGTCTCGGAAAGCATTGAATATGCCGGGACTCGAACCTGGATCGTTACAGAGCGCGAAACGCCTTTAGCATCTCGCCCACAATGCTCGCCTGCTGAATATAGTCAGTCTGGGTTGTTAGACTATCTCAGTTAGGATAGATAGAGAAGAGGGATAGAACAGTTAGGAACATCCATATTGGATTGAACACAAATTAATGATTTATTTTATATAACATGTGAATATCACTTCCAATATTTCCAATCCTTGGATCACAATATTGTAGTTTGTGTGCTATATACTAATGGAATATTTCTCAGTGATTGGCACCTTCAGAAAATTGGATACGGCTTCCTCTGCTCTGTTGTTAGTTCAGTCTTGTAGTCACTTTTCCTGGCTGTGGATAAAGAATGTTAATTTTTGTCCCTGTTTCTCCATTTTTTTAAATGATGATGATGATGTGGTATTCAGTCCTACGACTGGTCTGATGCAACCCTCCATGTTAATCTATTCTGTGCAAGCCTTTTCATTTCCTAACTAGCACAACCAACATCCTCCCTAACCTGCTTAGCGTATTCTATCCTTTGCCTCCCTCTTCTGTTTTACCCCCCACCTCACTTTCCTTCTATGCTAATTTTACAAGACCCGTGCCTTGAAACATGGAACTATTAAATCTATCCTTCTCTTGGTCAACGTACCGCTCCCCATATTGTTCGCTTTTCCACTATTATGTTCAGACCTTCCCTCGTTACTCTACTCCTATCCATTCATCTGATTTTTCAGTCTTTCGCCTTATAGCAACATTTCAAATGGCTCCTATTCTTCTTCCTTTCCCCCGACTCATACTAGTCCGTTTCACACCATATCAATGCTCACATTACATACAAAAAAAATTAGTAATGATCTCCTAAAATTCACACTTATATTACCCGCAAGTAAATTCCTCTTTTTCGTGAAAGCCTTCCTTGCTTGTGCTATCCTACTCTTTACGTTTACTATCACTATCTCTATCCCTAGTTATTATGCTTCCCAAGCAGCAGAATTCCTTAACTTCCGTAAAAATATTCCTTCCCAATCTAACACCCTTTGTTATTCCACTCTTTTACAAACTACACTCCATTACCTTGGTTTTCCCTCTATTAATCCTCATATTTCTCTCTTTTTCCAGGACTCTGTTCATGCCTTTTATTATAGTTTCAAAGTCTTCTTCTGATTCCCCTAATACTACTATATCATCGGCAAAGCATAAAGTTTTTATTTCTTCTCCTTGCAGTATGATTCCTTTTCCATATTCCGTTTTAACATTAATCACCAGTTCTATATACAAGTTAAACAGCATGGCGACAGACCGCATCTTTGTCTTACTCCTTTCTTGATTACAGCTTTCTGTTCTTGATCTTCTATTCTAATTACTGCTGTCTGTCTTCTGTAGAGGTTTATCGATATTTTAGTCCAGTGCTCTTCAAAATCTGTAATAGTTTGCTCCAGTTCACATTATTAAACACTTTTTCTAAATCTACAAATGCCATGATCGTAGGCCAGTTTTCTCTTATCCTGTCTTCTTAAATTAGGCACAAAGATAATATTGCTTCTCTGGTCCCTACATTCTTCCTAAAATCAAATTGATCTTCTTCAAACTCGCATTCTATTTGATGTTCCATTCTTGTATATAATATTTTGCATGCATGCGATACTAAACTATTTGTCCTGTGCTGTTCACATCTATCAGTTTTTATGATGTGTTGAAAAAACAATTCTAACAAATCCTAGATGAAGTCTTCTTCTTTACAAATTTATTCCAGAGTCTTGAAATTAAATTTACTTGAGCAGAATGTTATTACAATATCTGTACTATCTTTCATCAATATGTCACACTGTCAGGCCTCTGAGGCTTATGATCTATGCATCAATTTGTACGCTATACAAATCCAATCTTCAATAGAATTTTATATATTAACTTTATTTAAGTTGCATATTTTGTTTTATGTATATTCCTCCAAAATGATAATCAATCTATAAAAGAAAATTGCTGTATAACCTGGTTTGCTTAAGATAATTTCCCAATGCACTATATCTGTACAGGGTGCAACGGGAGCGATGACAATCCTCATGAAAGATGCTATTCAGCCTACTTTAATGCAAACACTGGAAGGCACACCAGTTTTGGTTCATGCTGGGCCATTTGCTAATATTGCACATGGATGTTCATCTGTAGTTTCTGACAAAATAGCATTGAAATTAGCGGGGCCTGATGGATATGTTGTTACCGAAGCTGGCTTTGGATCTGATATAGGTAAGGTTTTTCTTTAAATGAAACTTCAATCAAGAACAGGAAGCTAATAATAAATCATTATAGGTATGGAAAAATTCTTCAATATAAAATGCAGAAGCTCAGGGCTAGTACCAAATGCTGTTGTCCTTGTTTGTTCTGTGAGAGCTCTTAAAATGCATGGTGGAGGCCCTGCAGTTAAACCAGGAATTCCATTGAACAAAGCTTACACTGAAGTATGTATAGGTCTTTAAAATCATTCTTGGGATGACCAAATGTAAAGTTATTTATAAATGTTTTTTTAGGAAAATTTGGAACTTCTAAAGCAAGGATTACCAAATTTGCAGAAGCATATAAGTAATGGAATGAAATATGGAGTTCCAGTTGTAGTTGCCATAAACACCTTCAAGTAAGCAGCTGTTTCATTCAGCATTTTCTTTGTGTATTCTTTTTATTGATTTTAAATGAAAAATGTATGTTTTTGCTCTAGTACTGACACTATGGCAGAATTACAATTTCTTAAAGATGCCAGTATTGCAAGTGGTGCGTTCAAGGCTGTAGTTTGTAACCACTGGGCTCTAGGTGGAGCCGGTGCCATTGAACTTGCTGATTCAGTAATTGAAGCTTGTAATCAGCCGTCAACTTTCAAGTAAGTAGTTGACAAATGTAAAATGGTTGATAAATTTTCTTTTTTTTTAAAAAAAAATATATATATATACTTATTGGATACAATATCGGATTGGACAAAAAATACTAGTGGAACAGCCTATGTGTCAGATTTTTAAAAATATGAATAAAGAATTAACAGCAGTTTGCATATAAATTTTTTTCATCCTCTTTGCTTGTGCAACAAGCACTTTTTATGTTTTCATCATTTAAATTTCTTGAGTTCAGCTTAAATCTCACCAGATGAGGTTCAAAATTAAGGAACAATACATAGTGTACAAACTACTGTTAATTATAAGTTTTTACTAAAAAAATCTGAGGTATAGGCTGTTCTATAATTTATTTAACTTATTTACAATTGTCTATTATGTATCAGGTTTTTATATAATTTGGACTTACCATTGGAGCAAAAAATACTTAAAATTGCTCAAGAAATGTATGGTGCTGGTTCTATTGATTTAAAGCCACATGTTCAGAAGTGCATAGAAGAATACAATAAGAAGGTAAGCATATATTATGAATATTACTGATCTTTATATTTCCATGGCCACATTCTTATTTATTTCTCAATTTACTTTCACTGTACATGTCCGAAAATAATATAAATTCTAAGTAAAACTTACAATTGTGTAAATTATTTTAATTGTTTAATTAGAGATATACCAAGAAGAATTCTTGTTTATTTTACATGTCAACAATAAAAATAAATCACTCAACAGCATTGTATCTGGAAAACATATTTCAGTTACATTGTGTATGAAAGACACATTTAGAGGAAACTAAATTGCATTTATATTCACATATTATATTGTACTACCTGGGGATCTGGTGTTGCCTAGGTATTTATTTATATTATCGCAGTACATTAGTTAATTCTTGATCAACAGATGACTAAGCAGACATCGAAAACTTCACAATATGAACCTTAAATATACTCCCAGTATCTCAACAGAGTAGGAAACACTCCTGGTACAATAGCAAGATGAAAAATATTTTCAGTACTCTAATAGAATAAAATTTCTTCCCCACTTAAAGAATCGCATATTAGAGGTCATACTATAACACACTACATCAGTTTCGACACCAAGGTCAATAATTTCCTTGTCATTTTCATGTGACTCATTTCCACTCCACCCCTCACATACCACAAAGGGTTGAAATTATACACAAATATTATCGGGGAAAACACTATAAAAATAATTGACCTGAATAATTCTTTTAAGACTCAAATATGAGCCTTCATTACATCTAAAAATTCAACAAATTCCACTTCCACACCCTAGTTTCTGGTTATTGAAAATTATAATTATTTATAAATTCAACTGTCAAATAAATATTTTTTATTATTTCAGGGATATAATAGACTACCCCTGTGCATGGCTAAGACATCTTTATCTCTCACTGGTGATCCTAACATTAAGGGTGCCCCAACAGGCTTTGTTATGGACATAACAGATATCTTTGCCTCTGTGGGGGCTGGATTTGTTGTACCAGTATGTGGAGCGGTAAGAAATAATTACATTTCAAAACATAATTATCTATGAACAGTCCAAAACCTCCAAGATCATTTCAAGGTGAAATTACATTAATAAATAATCCTGATGCAATGCAGAATCCTACCATATAAATGCTTTAATGTTTTATCATAAAAGTATTGAGAAGTATATCTAAATATTAATAATGTTCATAATATCATATTTCGCCATTTTTTATTTATTTCACTTAATGTCAGAAAATTTATTTTTGTTTATACTTCCTCTCTAGATCTTAAAAATGCCAGGTTTGGGGATAAGGCCAAATATCTATGATATGGATATAAACACAGAGACTGAAGAAATTGAAGGACTATTCTAGTTAATATATTAAGTTTTGGTTTACATTTGCATTGTTGATTTAAGACTTTTTGTTATTTGTGTATTGTTTTTATATTCAAAGATTGTATTTTTGATATTATCATTTGCCTTTAATTAATGTTTACAGAAAAATGAAACATTTTTATATTGATAAAAATTTTCATATATAACTATATATTATACTATTTATACTTTTATAAATCCTACTTTATATATGACAAAATTTAATAAAGAATTATAATTGTTGGCACTTAAGTAGTCCTTAAAATCACAATCAACAAACCTTATCCCAACCAGAAATAATAAAATAGTTTTCCTATTGGCACAACTTTTAGTGTAACTAATGAATGTTAAAGGTTACAAATTGTATGTTGACAAAATCAAGTTATAACCTGTAACCAGTTTATAATCAAAGGTGGTTAAAATTTTAATCTAAGAAGTCAAATAGTTCCCAGACTGAGGGTAATTTTGACATTTGAGTAACTCTGGCATTTTTTAGGCCCATTAAAAACAAAAAGTGGATGTTTTGCCTATTATTTCTGTATCCAATGCAGATCTTTGGCATGGCTATCCCAATTACAGAGAAAACAGAAGTATTTAGTGTAGTTAATTTGTCAGAATATCGTAGTCTATCATAGACTTTTGAGTCTCCACTCAAAATTCCTCCACAAAACAATTCCCCATAGCCACAACTACTACTTCAACCAGTGGTGCTTCATACTGATCCCCTTCAAAGCTCTACCTTCCAATTCTTCAGAAGCTGAACTCCATATATGGGAACTTCCATTTCAGCATGTCCTACAGTCCAGACAAAGCCCAGGACTCAATATAATATAGATCTTTACCTTTCCTCTCCCCCCTCCCAAAAAAAGCACCTGTAACAGCACAAGGTCATTGGAATTTGTATGTGTGATAAAACCTGATGTGTGTATACTAGGTCTGTCTGTGTATACCTTGATGTGTGTAAGTGGTTTATGCAGTGTGTGTTAATATATAAATATTGACACATTTGAGGATGGATGGGTTTGAATGAGTGTGTATCAATATGGGGGTGTTAGTATGCATCTCTCCAGCCCCCATCAAGTCCTTGCCTCTTCCCAGACCCTCATTGAGATGGAAAGTTGGTGACATGGTGGGGTCAATTGTTTATGACCTAAGCTAGCAGGGCGGCAAATTTTGGTTGCACAGTTGTCAGCTACAATCACTGGAAATGTATTCCTAACTTCCTGATGGAGCAGTGCCTCCAAAAATTTAAAGTACTCCAAACCTCACAAGGAGCCTACCATCTATGAACTTCAGGTAAGTCACTTACTTTCTATCTCCTTCCTGTCATTATGGTTCACAAATGGCAGCACTGCATAAGGTTTGAATTTTTTTAAATTTTCGGAGGCACTGTCCCCTTTATTGGAATGTTAGGAAGACATTTCCAGGGATTTATTAGCCAAAAACTATATGTATATAGGATCTATCAAAATGTTAATTTATTTTGTCTATGAGGACCTATTGCAAGCTTTGGAATTAAGTTTCCTTCTGGCATACATGTACAGCCCTTGGCTATACAGTTGATGCAAACATAGTACATAAGTCAAACAAACTTATTTTAGTCATATGAAGAATGACTAGTTGAATTCAACATATTGCAACTCCTCAATCCTAGATCACTCAATATGATATCCCTTCTGAGATATGCTTATGAAGGCCCTTCATGTAAACATAAGCAAGCTTTGCTCTTGTTTCTAGTGCTAATGCTGTCCCCAACCTTATTACAGTCACTCAAGGAACCTGCAAATAATTTTTCTCAGCAATTTTTGGAATCAGGCTAGGATTTGGCATGAAAACACTAACTCTGAAACACACACACTAGCAGTGTTAAAACACAATAGTACAGCTATCCACACCGAGTGGAGAAGTTCTCAATGATCTAAACATAATTCAATTGAGAGCCATTAGAATGAAATAAAATAACCGTAGCACATATATCAAGGGAGATGTAATACTTTGTAACAACAAAAACCTGAAATTTATTGAATAACTTTTATGTATATGTTCTTCAGATATTTACAAAAACTATTTAAATTTTGTTTTTGCTGTTGCACTGCACCTATTAAAATTAGACAAAAGTTCTTCTTCACATACATTACACCCTTTAAATACTACTTGCTTGTGTTACCAAGGAGCATAACTGAAGTTAACTTGTGCATAGTGCCAATGTACCACTTAAAAATATATATTCGGTGCAAGCTAAATTATGGGTAGACATTTTTCTGGCAAATACAATTTTTACAAATGTATTGAATTATCAGTAAGAATATTACCAGCACACTGGAGAAATATTCATTGTATTAAATTAAATTGTTAAAATATTAACCAAAATGAAAGTAGCATGGGAAAATACGGATGGGAATTGTCAACTAAAACTCAGGTGTAAAATGGGTGAGAAAAATAATTTTTTTTGCAAAGATCAAGTTTTATTTTCTAATTACAATTTTAAAACGGAAAACTGGACAGTTAGTTAACTTTGATTCCACATCGAAGCTTTGCTGAACGACTTCTTGGATTATGATTTATTTCACTGTCATTTGGGACAATAACATGCTTGTGAATTGATTGCCAATTTGTATTTAATAGGGAGTTTACATCTTCCTTATTATACCACAAAGATTGGTCAGTGTACTTCACAGGTAGGGGATTAATAACATTATTGATTACATTGCCACTTAAATGCCGTTTGACGATACGGTCTTCTAGAGAATGGAAAGTTATAGTAACCATTTTCCCTCCAGCTTTTAGGTATTTTTCAGCTAAAATTATACTATAATTAAGCTCATTTAATTCATTATTAACAAAAATTCTAAGAGCTTGGAACGTTTTTGTTGCCACATGTGCAGGCCTATGCAATTTGTCTGTATTGTATTCAATGTTGTACACAGAAGCTACAAGGTCACACAGTTCTTTTGTAGTTCTAAGACTCTTTAACTGATAACGGGATTCTATTATAGCTCTTGATATTTTCTTTGCTTGCTTTTCTTCTCCATATATTTTCAAAATTTTCGCTAAATCATATTCTTCAGCTTTTTCCAATATGTCTGCAGCCGTAGGAGCATCAGGGAAACGTGTTCCATCCATCCGCATATCCAATGGCCCTTCTTTACTTATTGAAAAACCTCTTTTAGCAGTATCGAATTGCATAGAAGAACAACCAAAGTCAAAGAGAAAACCATCAACTGAACTTGGATGAACACCAAATGGCTTTAATAGCTCTGGCAACTCACTAAACTTTCCCAACAATGGAATCAATCTATTAGGGTATGATTTAGACAGATTCTGAGCATATTCAAAGGCCACCGGATCTCTGTCTAAAGCATAGACTTTGATGTTGGGTGCAGATTCTAAAAGTGCTAGCGTGTGTCCACCAGCACCAAATGTCATATCAACAAATATTTCCCCATTCTTTGGTTGAAAACATTGCAAAACTTCTTGTAACATAACAGGTACATGGGCCACACTTTTACCTACATTAATATGTGCTTGTGAAAATTGCCTACTTTGTTTAAATATTACTTGAAACATTTTTAATATTAAACTTTACTTCTTAAAAAATCGAGAAAAGAAACTTCTATTTTCCTTGTCTAAAAAATTCAAAACTTCAGTAGATAGCACAGATTTGCACTGCTCTCCTGTCAATCCTGAAGCAGAAGACGATGAAAATCTTTTGTACAACTGATTATAAACATCATCAGATAATCTCTTCAGGCTGGCATGAGCTCGTGAGCACTTCTCTTGATCTCCTTGAAACAATTCTCCGGCTGTAAAGGCTTTTTTTACTTGCTCCCGTAAGTGAATGCCAAAGTCCCTAAATAGACAAAAAGAGATTCATATTACTTATTGAAATTAATAATTACGTGAATTTCAAAACTGAGAGATGTGACCAATTTGGCTTTTTGTGTATTAACTAAGCTTACAACAGACTGCCAAGCCAACATACAAGAGGAGTGGACCTACTAACTGGTGAAGAAGAATACTTAATAGGAATTCTCAACTTGAGAAATTCCTTTTTGACACAATGATTGATAACTGTTTTACTTTTCCCTATACTTACAATATATATCCACATAATTTACTAAATAAATTGCAGATCCACTCTGCTTTCTGTATTGGCTAATTTATAACCACAGCAGCACTATCTGACTTCCTAACATCCAATTGCCACTAGCTGCTCACATCCAAAACCATAGAACAAACGTAATGACCTCAAATGCTGAACTCCATCTTTTAAGAACTCTCTTTCCAAAACATCCTGCAAGGCATTTGAATCAATCTAACAGCTGCATTTACACTTGGAATGTGTCTCGTTTTTGTTCCGAAGGAGGAGCGGGATGCCTCTAAAAAATTTTCTTTTCCACGATGGTGTGATGCCAAGCTTCACTTTTAGGTAATCCACCCCTTTTTTCTTTAATTTACATATCATTTGCTGTAAATATAAGGACAGGAAATACAGATCATCAGAAGATTAGGAAAGCATTCCAAGTGACGGCCAGCTGTTGACTGAGCAGTCCAAATTGCTGGTAAACAATAGAACCCACCAGGCCATCAACTTTCACTCTCAATGAAGGTTAGGGGAAAAGGCAAAGAATTAATGGGTGCTGGGGAGATGTACACATACACCCACATGTTAAATCACATATAAATACATCCATATATTAACACACACATCCGCAGAAACATCCAAATCTTAACACTACACGTTAAAAGAGGTATACATATACATACTAACAAACACACACAACCACATATGAACGCATGCACACACACATACATCAACGATTTAAAACATATATACAAAAATGGGTAACTCGTGCAGTTATTGGTGGTCAGTCTGTAGGGGTTGGGGCTGGGGGAGGTGAAGGTTACTTTCTATAGGATGTTGAGTCCAGGGCTTTGTCTAGACTGCAAGACATGTTGGAAAAAGGTGGATGGAGCTCAGGTTCTGAAGAATCAAGTGGTTGGGCTTAGAGAGGAAGGGAGGGGGTTAGTGTGAAACACTAGTTGAAATTATTGGCATTATATTTTCTTGAATTATGTAGATTATGTTATTGGTGGAATTCTGGAAGGTTTGTGGTGGGTGCCAGTATAGGGCAGACATGGCACCTATTCCTACTGCAAGGTTTACAGCCACTGATGGATGGTGCAATTTCGGTGTTGGGTTTATGGGGTTGGACCAGAATGTTGCAGAGGTTGCACCTAAAGCAACCCTCTGACAGGTTGGTAGAATGTTTTCAATATCTGGGTTGGATCAGCAAAGACTAGTCACACAGCAATTTTGAATGCTCAGTCGACAGCTGGCCGTTAACCTTCTGATGAAAGGGGAGGGGGGAGGAGGAGGAAGTGCCTTCTAAAATTCAAGAAACACTACATGGTGCGTGCCATCTGTGAACTTCAGGTAAGTCATCAACTTTCTGCCTCTCTTTCTTGCCTGTCCTTATTAATTATATATATCTGTACAGGTGTTTATAAGAAGGCAAAGTCGAAATAATAATACATTGGATGGGAAAGAGACAGAAAAAAGTCATTGACTTTTCTTAAGCTGATAGTATGTATCAACTGGCAGGGAAGTGTTGTTATTGTGGTATTCAGTCCTAAGACTGATTCGATGCAAACCTCCATCCTCCCTAATCTGCTTAGCGTATTCCATCCTATACCTCCCTCTTCTGTTCTTACCTCACACACTTCCTCTAATGATAATTTTACAAGACCCTTGTGTCTTAAAATGTGGCCTATTAATCTATCCCTTCTCTTAGTCAACATCCTCAATATTGTTCGCTTTTCCCCTATTCTGTTTAGAACTTCCTCATTTGTAATTCTATCCGCCCATCTGATTTTCAGCCTATAGCACCACATTTCAAAGACTTTTAATCTTTTCCTTTCCCCTACTCCTATCGTCCACGTTTCACACCCATATAACGCCACACTCCATACGAACATTTTTAGCAACGATTTCCTAATATTCAAACTTATATTACCCGTAAGTAAATTCCTTTTTTTCATGAAAGTCTTCCTTTCCTGTGCTATCCTACTCTTTGTCTACTATACTTCTACCATCCCTAGTTACTATGCTTCCCAAGTAGCAGAATATCTTAACTTCTGTCAAAATATCCCTTCCCAATCTAACACCCTTTGTTATTCCACTCATTTACAAACTACACTCCATTAATCCTCATATTTCTCTCTTTTTCCAGGACTCTGTTCATGTCATTTATTATATTAGGGGAGTCAGAAGAAGACTTGGAAACCAGGGAAGTGTAAAAATTATAATTTTGAGAATCTAAACTCCAATTTAGTGTGTCAATGGGAGGGAATACTCTGTAACAGTTTTATCCACCTCAAAGAAGTAGTGTCAATTAAGTTTTTGACTCAGATAAAAAATAATTATCAAGTGGCATGAAGGAATGATATAAAATGACAGTTTGAAGGAGGGATAGTCTCAAGAAATTACTTAAATATCTGTTCAAAGGAAACTGCTTGTTTTGTTAGTTTTTCTCTTAGTAATCTTCCAAACCATTTTAACTAAACATTTCAATTGCGTAATTTTGCTGTTTTAAGATTCAACATTACTTCTTAGGTATGAGTTTGAAGTATTTTCTTTAGCTGCTCAACGGATTTCAAATTTGTGTTTATTTCAATGTGATTGCTAGTTGAATATACATTGACGGTAAATATAGGATTTCAAATATTAATAGTTAGAATAATCATTATAAATTCCTCTACATTTAGACATTAACTCCCGTTGATCATCGCAATTATTCTGCACCAGATTACAGTTCTTTGAATTATACATAAACTAATAACCAGGTTAAAACTAGTAATTGGTAAATCAATAAAAGATGCAAGTGATGCTGAAACAAATAATAAGTGATTGTGAAAAGTTTAAGTATACTAAACAGCAATTTAGGATTTTAAGGAGAACAAAGTGTGTTTCATATTTTCAACACTTCATAGTAATAAGATGAATTATAGTCACAAAGAAATCCATAAAGATAAAAAATACAGAATATTTAATTTTGTAATTAAGTAGCAGTTTTCCTTCCTTTCGCAGCACCAATCAGAGGATGGGGGATAACTCTCCACCCGTTCCATATTAAATATTGCAGTGAATTTATATTCTTTAAAAGTTTACTTGAGGCTATTTATCGTACATAAAACTTCCGATTTAGTAATGCAAACGGTATTAAAAATTATTTGATAATGTTATCAGTATATTTTGGTACAGTAGTATAATTATTAATGGCAATCTTCTTATGATGGAAGCATTTTCTTAACTTGGCAATAAAAGTACATGAACTCCTGCGAAAGATTAAATACAAGGTAAGGTAAAAATTTTATACAGCAAGGACATTCAGAAATATCACACGTTAGTGCAATTAACAATCTTTCCACACTAACCGTTCACATTTAGTAGTATCTACAGGCCAACTTTCCAGAAGTTTCAAAAACTTCCTATAGTTATTTGCCATCAAATTCACCAAAATATTCCAGACTGCGAAATATTACGCTATTTTTCATACTTTCAAGATAATTTCTCATTGTTTTGGAAACTCGAACAATTCCTCGTAGTATGAGATACTTTGCAGTGAAAGCCTTATTTTTATTTGAATTATTATTTATAAATTTTACATCTGGATAGGCTAATAATAAATTAACCCAGCTTAGTTTTTAAACAAGATTTAATATGAAAATTAATTACCGGAATTATATATATAGATAGATAGTAACCTACCAAAGGAAGAATGAAAGGGAGGAGGAGGATTTCATGTAAAGTTACGTAGTTGCTACGTTCATCCAAATCTGCGTTGGAGAAGCCAAAAGTAACAAACGAAGAAAATTAAGAATTACTAAGAGTAAAAATCTTGTAGCGTAATTACTACGTAAGACAGGGCCATCCTCTATTGGTTTCCAAAATGATCCTCACCACTTATCGGCCCTAAAGCTAGGTTTACACGGACAGTGATGTTCGTCGAAGTTGGGTTGGCTGTGCACTGCCTACCATTCACATCTTAGGCAGATAACTGCCCACTTCTTCACTGACAATTCTGTGCAAGTGCTGCCCTCACTACAGAACGGGCAGAGAACTCTGATGCATGTTTATACTACTCTGCTATTTTTTGGCAACTACGACCGGTTGGATTGTTGATGTTGCATAGAGTCGATATATTGTTTAAATCAAGTTGAATATTTTTCTCCTTTGTGTTTTCGCGTACGCATAATGTCCATAAAGAGGAACTAATCACTTTGTATTTGTGATAGAATAGACGTAACGAGGAAGGGTTCCTGAAAAAGTCAAACTCAGTATTACGCTACTGTACTATAGATACATAAAAATAAAAACTGTTGTTTAGTAATATTGCTTTATATTATTACTACAGAAATCAAGCAATAATAAAAACAGCACATGTACTTTGAAGTTGGTTTTCATTGTTTAATTGGCTCGGTTTCTATTACTTGTTTTATTCCCCTTGAAGGTGTCAATTACTGAACAAAACGAAATGAATTATTTTTCATTACGTGTGATAGTAGTATGTTTATAATTATAAATCATTTTTTGCGTATTTTTTTCCAGTGAAAGTTTGTGCCGTTGGAGGGTGGACAATAATCCTTTTTGGAAAGTTAACCTAAAAATTTATAGGCGATTAGGTGCAACAAACGAACTCTATCCTAAATGCTTCTGAACCAAAATTCTAACCGCTGTTCACAACAAAGATTCACCTACTCCTATCGCACACTATAACAAACTGCACGCGTATTGAAACTGAAAAATACAAACTGTTTTCCATTGCGCAATCGATACTCAGCCCTGCCTCACCGTTCACAATCGATAATTGACAACCGTAACTGCCACTAACTGGCCTCCCATGAGGGCAGCGTCTAGGTCGGTGGAGGGGGAACGTCAGTCATGACTGACATACTGTTGACACGCTCCAAGAAAAGCGAGGCAGTGCTCTCGTGTCAGCGATGTATAGGCAGTTGTCAGTGCAGCACTGACGTATGTTGACACGCCACTGACATCACTGCCCCTCGTTTTCTGGCAGTCATCACTGCCCGTGTAAACCTAGCCTTAAGTCTGTTCGTCGTGTGAATTTCCAAGCTGAGAAAAGCAGTAGAGGATTCAACCAGCTAACAATCTCGGGGCTTGCACAGAATGTGTTAGAGTAGTAAATAATGGCAAAATTACTTTGTACAAATAAAATATGGGCGTCAGTAATCACCTTGAACGCCATGTTCCAGAGAAATTAGACAGTTTCGAAACATACGAATTTAATAGGCGGAATTGTCGCGGTTCGATCTGAAGGATCGTATTGATAAAGCCAGGAAGCGATAACAGAAAGTAATATAAACGCTTAACCTGAATTTGCCACTAATTATCGCTCGTACGCGTGGGTCAAAAATAATTTCATATACACAAATTATTACAAATTTATTTATAAAATTATTATGTGCTATACAAAAGTTCAGTTATTCACCTTTTGAGCAATAATTTCGTAAATAGCTCTCACCAGGAAGCAATATCGCGTTATACAAATGCGAAGTCCGTGTACGCAATTGAAATGCGCTCTTCTAATGACACGTTAGTACAAAGAAATATTATAACACCTTAACATGTTTGTTAAACAATTTAGAAATAAACAAAAGATTAATATGAAACAACTTGTCTTTAATGTGATACAAGAACACGATTCTATGATGATGGATTCACTTTACTAATTTTTTGGGGGGTTAATACGCTACTTGAGGGTGATACTGAAACAGGCAACTCCCCTTTAATAGCATAAGAAAGGAATTGAAAAGGGGGGATGCGGAAGGTAGAGCAAGGTAGCCATGGGTTAATTAGGACCCCGGGCTATGGTTTAAGGATCCTACCCGTTGAGAGAGATGCAGGGAAAATCTTAGAAAACCTGCATCAGGTTGAATGAATACAAATTTAAAATGCCTGCGAGATATTATATGCAATAAACAGGCAATGTAAATTTATAAAATAATAACTTCACTTTTTTTTGTTAACAGGCTACATGAAGGTGATCCTGAAACAGACGACTCCCCTTTAATAGCATAGGAAGGGAATTGAAAAGGAGGATGTGGAAGGTAGAACAAGGTAGCCAAGGAGTAACCAAAGGAGCTTTCAAACGAGCAACTGTTTACGACAATGTGTGGTCGACAATCATGGCCGAGCAATATTGCCCAAAATCCAGCAACATTTCCTACAATATTTTACCCGGTAATATATGAGTATTGCCGTGCAATGTTGCCCGTATTGCAGCTGCTTGCCTGCGTGTTGCCGGTGAGTTGGGTCCGGTATCGACAATATGCAATACTAGTTCCCAACCCTCACGTAGAGGTGACCTTCCACACAGATTTAATTAAAAGACAAATTCTCATATTTTAAGATCACAGAGTGATATATCATAATGTATTTTAGAGAATGTTAACTGGAGCATTGCTCTTCAAGTCTTAATGCTTACATAAAAGAAATAAAGTGTCACAAAAAAATAATTTTTTGTCTGTTATAATAGACAGATTGTACATAATTTGGAGTCAATTAATAAAAAGAAGTTGAATGGATGGGGTTAGAATGAGTGGAGTGGGGCTACAATGAGACAGTTGAGTGGTGGATTGTAGCTCCACGGACTTGAACTTAGATTTATTATTCAATCCATTAGTCCTCGGTTGAGGAAATAGGATAATTCAGATATAATATTACAAGAAATATACAAAATTTTACAATTAAGAATTGAATAACAAAAAGATGAAAGATAAAATTCAACCTTCAATTTTCAGTGGACGGTGAAGGCAGCAGAAGATCGTGCGTAGGTTCCCGTCGAACATGAAAAAGAAAATAAGTCAGCAGTTAAATTCTAGTAGAGTACAGTTCTAAAATAATAGGAGAATTTGATAGGACACCAACTAACTGTTTTAGTCCTTCCTATCTACGAATTCTTTCAGTGAATAATACGTTTCATTCATTAACAGAGATTTTCAACTCTTTATAAATAATTTTTGAACCTTTAAAGCTATTATTTCTTCCGGGAGAGTATTGTACAGATTTATACCGTAATAGTGAATGCTTGTTTCAAAAAGACTTAGACGATGTTTTTCAACGCGGAGCTGAGAGTGATTTCTTGTGTTATATAAATGGCTTGAACCGATTAGAGCATGTAGATTGATGTTACCCCATACAAATTTTAAAATTTCTAGAATATACGTACAAGGCAAGGTTAAAATTCCAAGTTTGCAAAACAAAGGTTTGCACGTGGTATTCCACTCCGCACCAGATACAGATACTATTTTTACAGCCCGCTTTTGTAGTTTGGAGATGTGAATCGCGTTATGCGAATGACCCCAGTTTGCAATACCGTAACACATGACAGAATCAAAATATGCATGGTACATCATTTTTGATGTAGCTATGTCGGCTTCCCGAGCTAACACTCGTAATGTAAAGCAAATTTTGCTGAGTATTCCCGATAGTTTTGTTAATGTGGTGATTCCATTTCAAATTATTGTCAATCAGCAGACCAAGAAAAGGCGCGTGCTCTCAAATGTTTTCCAAGTTAGGAGATAAACTGTTTGTGTTTGCTGTGAAGTTAACGATTTTGCTATTCTCTAAGTTAAGAGAAAATTTGTTTGCCATGAACCAAAGATTGAGACGGCAAATCGCAGTACCAACTTTCTCGCATAAAGTTTCTGATTTGCTTTCCGTGATAACCAAATTTGTGTCGTCAGCGTAGAGGAATGATTTTAAGGGATCCAAATAATTAGGTAAATCGTTAATGTAAATGATGAAAAGTAAAGGTCCCAAAATTGAGCCCTGAGGGACACCGCAGGTAATTGTTTCCCATTCTGACAGATACTCATTTCCAATCCGTGTTTTCAATCTCAACTTTTTGGTGTCTGTTTTGTAAGTACGATGTCAATAAAGAAAGGGAAACTCCTCTGATTCCGTAGAAATCTGATTTTCTGAGTAGAACATTATGATTTACTACATCAGACGCTTTCGAGAGGTCAGCAAACATGCCAGTCACTTTAAGTCTTTTATCAAGTTCGTCATGAATACTTTGAATGAAGTCTAGAAGCCGTGTTGGTAGATTTTCCACTAATAAAACCATGCGGCGATGTAGAAATAAGTTTGAATTTTGTAAGAAAATCTGCAATTCTCATAAGCAATGCTTTATGAAGAATTTTTGAGAATATTGGTAAGAGGGAAATAGGGCGATAATTGGAGACGTCTGTTGAAGAATTCTTCTGTGTGACGGTATAACTTTCGCGTCTTTTAGAGCATCTGGAAATATACCGGAGGAAAATCACAAGTTAATTATGAACTGCATTGAAATTACAATTTCATTACAGCAATGTTTAATGAGCTTACTCATTTTTATTGACCGGGAGTAGAAAGAAAGACTTAGTAACCGGGTTTAAGGAGTTGCGCAGAATTTCGCTAAAGTTGGGCGTGCTACGTTTCTCTATACCTTGCTTTTCTAACATATATCACGGGAAACGTTAATAAAATACGAGTCAAATTCACATGCTGCATGGTGACGTACGCAAAAATGGCTTCGATAACTTTCTCAAAGCAATTTAGACATTTTAACGAAAGGGTGTGCTGGTGTAATTGGCTAAACAAGGTCACATAGCCAAGTTTCGGCAAGATGGCGGAACGAAGATTTAAGGCGAACAGGGCGGTCGGGTGGGGAACATCAAATGGAGTAGACGTACAACTCCGTGTTACAGAGAAGCGGAAGTGGAGAGACGTTTTTGAGTAGGGAGGTGTATGTCACGTATTACTCCGTGTTACTGAGACCGGGCTACAATATTGTGTGAAGGTGGTTGATGGATACCAGGGTTATCAGCACTTAAGTTTACTGACTTAAGTATCCATCCCGAAGAAGGTTTCCTTCAGCCGGAGAGCCGAGAGTGAGCAGAGCATTGGGCAGCCGAGGGCTGTGTGTGCAACGCGTATTAGGCCTCGGGCACGATAAAAGCGGCAAGCGGTGAGCGGTGGGACTCCGAGCTGCAGAGTAGTGAGCGATACGATAGAGAACCCCTGAGCGGCATCGCCCTCTGTTTAGTACAGGACGCACTCCTCGTCGTGTGAAGTAGCAAAGCTTCTCTTGATCAGTGACAATAGTAGCCTTTTATGGAAACGAATTTTAACGAAAGGAAAGAGAAAGTTGAGTTAATCCCATAAATAGGAGCATAAAGTTTTCGGAGAGTATCACCATCTTTTTAGAAATTTATGAGATGACGAAAATATGTTTTTCGAATATACGGGAATGTGTATGCGAATATTCGATTTCGTGCTAATAAACACTAAACCATTTTAATGAGGTACTTATAATTAATTTTACATCTACAGTTTTATGAATAATGTAAGTTGCAACAATTGTAAGCGTAATTTCAGTTAGTAAAATTATCAATTAATTCATAATAATTGAAAATATTGTATTATATTCAAAAGTATGTTACGCGTACCTGTCACATAAGTTTTATTTCGTTTCCAATTTTTTATATCAGTACTTACGCTTTATAAAATTTTATGTCTTAGAAAGCAATTTAATTAAATAAAAATGTATATTAATAAATGCTCTCATCATTTTATTGTATCTGATAAAAATAAAAGAAACTATACGTTTCGGAAGAAAAGCAACATGTTTAGTCTTGAAAAAATAACTACTTATTTCGTCGGATACTTTGGATCCTCTTTGTCATTAAATGTACAAATTATATTCGTTTTTAGACTAATTGGGATGTTTTTAAAGTTGCAAGTCACGGGCGACAAGAAATTGTATGTAATAAGTACATTTAATTGAGGTTTAAAATGGCCCATTAGGCCGAAACCTCCCAACAAATTAAATCATTATTTTTTGAAGACTTGTTCATTGCCTTCAAAATATATCCTACAACAGTCTTCACTAAGCAAATAAATATGTTTGATTATCGATGTAAATGATGGTAAAATTTTGAAAAATAAAGGCCTTCCGAAAAATTAAACCAAAATTAAAGTTCTTTAAAAGTAATCTTTAACATTTAATAAACAAATTAAATGATTTTTTACTAACGGAAATTACAGTGGCCTCGTCCTGTTTTTTTTGTGCATTCAGTTGGGCTCGAGAGTTTTTTATAGTCCCTGCCGCTTAGCAGGGGCAAAAAATTAATGTCCGGGGTGAGCGGCAAGCTGAGCAGCGGAATTTGAACCGCTCTGCCGCTTACCCTTGTCGTAGTCAGTGGAACCGGGGACCCATTGAATTACATTGGAACATTAAAGTGAGCGGTGCCGCTCTAACGGGTCTAGGACGATTCGGCGCGGCCAGTTCGGCGCGGCCGATTCGGCGCGGCCGTTTCGGCGCAAGCCAGTTTGGCGCAAGGTTGGGCGCGGGGACATTACGTGGCGATAAACGAGAATATCGTGGACATTTGTTTCAAATAAGTTATTTTATACAAATACACATCTTATATTAATATTAATAAAATGAAAAACAGCCTATATATCAGAAAAAAGTGATATAAACTTTATTAACAGTAGTTTGTTCACGACGTTCCGTTCTTAAATTTTAAAACCTCATCTTTTACGATTATAATAAAAATGAATATTTACAATATATATGTATAATACAATTATGTTATAAAATGAAAAATTATTAACGGAAAAAAAAATTGAAATGGATAAAAATTTGTTGTGCATGTCGCACAAGCAACGAGGCTGAAATAACACAAAGAATAAGCGTATTGTTAGTTCCATAATTACAATGGAAAACTTTAACAATGAGTTAATTCTGTATAGAAAATTATCATAAGTTGTGCAAAACACCAAAATGTACATTTCTAATAATCCTAATGTTATCTTTAGTGAATCTGCCAAAGGAATTTGACTAAATAGTTTTATAAAGTTGAAACGTTATTACCAGACAAATAAATACATAGAACTTGCAATAAAAATTAAATCCATTACTTTAGTTATTGATCAATTAGAAATTAACTTGAAAAGACTTGTGGACAGTAGCACTTTTTAACTCCTAGTTTTTAACTCCTGATAATAGTGCCAGAGCCTATGCTCTAGCATATAATTAACTATCAGAATTATCGTTTCTTTTACTAGCAGTCCTCTTCATAACATTTCTATATTCTTCTCTTAATAAGGAAATAAAATTTACAGTCAAAACGTCTTTTAAGTTTTTGGACCATTTAAACGTCACTAATGATCATGTTTTCTTATCATTAGATGAAGAGTTCTTATTTAATTTTTAGCCCATGCATCAATTAATTACACCAAGTTTTAAAAATAGATGGGATAACTACTTTTCGAAATTGACAAAAATTATTTTATCATAAATTCTTATCTTAATAAATGTAATTATAAATTCCACTTATTTTTCGTTCAAGAACATTTACTATCACGAAATCATTGGTTCTACCTTGGGAATTTTTCTTTGTCGTTATTCGCGCAAATCATGAGAGATTTGGAAGCCTTATGGATAACACTTTAGATTTAAAACCACTGAGATATTTCAAGAATGATGACTTTTTAGTATCATCCTCAGATTCCACATAAACCATTTGCTCAATACTTTTAATAATTACAACACTGAAAGAAACTTTAAAATTGAATTGAAAAAGATCACTCTGTCAATTTTCTTGATGTTTTGGTTATTGTTTCTGTCAATAAGATAGTTACCAATTGCTATAAAAATATCTACTTACTCAGGATTAATTCTTAATTAGATGTCAAATCAGCCATTATTCCATAAGATACTATGCTTTATAATTCAGTAAATATGGACGTCAAATTATAACGTCAGCGCTATCATAAATTTAATCTGGGAAAAATAAATATTGTGTTCTTCTTAATATTTATCCTTTGCATTTCACTTACAAATACATTAAAATTGGGTTGACTAAGATTAATATGAAATTAATAATTTACCCGTAAAATTACGCAGTAAGAAATAATACAAACTTATGACATGATTTAATGAATTATGATATCCGAATTATCTTAAAATCTTGCAATAATTTAAGCTATGTTAAAATATTAAAAATAAAATTAATAATTTCGGTATGTTTATATTGTAATTACAGTTATATTGGCCAAACTATGCCCACATTTAATATCCACATTTATGGGACTTGGAAAAATATAAAATTCAATGTGAAAAATTATTCAGTTTTGTGGAAGAATACATATATACAACACGGACACACGATGTCACACACGCACACACTGAGAAACACGCAATGGAGTTTTGACTACTTGTAGCTCTGCGACCAGGAATCTGTCCTTCCCTCTGTAGTAGCTTCAGCCAATACATGAAACAAACAAAAGAACAGAAAAAACAATAGAAATTTTAAAGATATGTGGTGTGCTAATTTACAAGGCAGCTCATTCAAAACTTTTTGCAGGAACCTTGATTTTAAATACTAGAAGGAAGATTAATAAAATCCTGTACCGAGTAAAACGCGCCATTAAAAAGAATAGTTTTTCTATGCTTCACGAAGCTTTTGTAGGTACTATTTTTAACCTCTGACGGAAGGTTGTTGTATAAAATTATCCCGGTATTGTGAGTACTTTAGTGGTGTAGAGCAAGGCGATGCTTGTCCGACCTTAGAGCTGAACGATTTCTGGTCGCGTATTCATGAAACTCGCCATTTGTTTGAAACAAATTAGTGTTCCACTTTACTAACTTTAATATTTCATAAATATATACGCTTGGTAAAGTAAGTATTGGCAAACTTTTGAAGAAAGGTTTGCAACTCTATCTAGAATTCGTACTAAAAAGTATTCTAATTGCACGCTTTCGCAACTTAAATACTCCTGGAGCAGTTTCCCCAATTAGATGCCATAGCTCATAACTGAATGAAAATATTCTAAGTAAACCATTTTGACGTACTTTTTGTCATTGTGTTGCATTAGTGTTCTGAGAGAGTAACAAGCTGAACTTAGTTTTCCGGCAAGCAGATCTACTATATGGTCATTACATTTTAATTTATCGTCAATCCGAAGGCCGAGGAAAGGTGCATTAGCTGAGAAGTTGTCTACGGGTCTATTACTAGCATCAGCACTAAACTGAACTAATTTAGTCTTATCTAGGTTGAGGGATTATTTATTCACGGTAAACCAAATATTTAGACCATCCAGAGCGTTGTCTACTTTCTTAATCATATTATCGAAGTTTTTATCTGCAATAACTATATTAGTGTCATCCGCGTAGAGAATCGATTTTAGGGGATTTACGTATCCTGGAAGATCATTTATGTACAGAATAAAAAGTCTAGGTTATACATGTATTAAGGCGGAGTTTTACCTTAGGAGTGGAGGGAGAAGTTAATATTATTTATAACAAATTCATTAAATGGGAGAGGTGGGGAATGCAAGTCAGGGAAGCTCAGGTACAACGTTCGTACACGTGTAGAAAAGAACTGACTAAGTGGAAGTTTCAGCTTACTTCCTGTCTTTGCTTCTCAGCATGAGAAATATTCTTTCATATAATTTTACATTACAAATTCTACCAAAACTCAAAGAACATGTCTTACCTCATTCCCGATTCACAGTTCGGATTTAGATCCAATCAGAAGCTCCACCGTATAATTGACATTATTTTGGAAAGTTTTGAACGGAAGGTCTGTCTAGGAGCATATTTGTACTCAGGAAGACTGCTTTATCTGGTATATTTTCATGACATCCCGCTACCTGACCAATCAATACATATTTATCATTAATAAGGTCGATTTGGAATTAATCTTGTGGACTGTGGGGAACTGATGCAGAGTCACATCAGACGTATGCGACTCATGACTGTAGCACCTTGGTACGCCAGAAACTAGTCTTCACGACGACTTGGGAATGTCCACTGTCCAGACAACGATCCGACTGATATATATGTCCCTGCGAAATGTTTGGTAATAACAACCGCATCATTTCATCAATCGTGAAAGCTCTAGTCGTCCATTCAAAAAACAGAAGATTGAAGCGGAAGAGATTCCATGATTCGATTGACTAATGAAGGGGGGGGGGGGATGTAGCTACAGAAAATAAAAACTAGTTTCGGGCGGTTGGTGAACTGTACCGGATGGCACATTTCATATCAATGAAACCTTTTTGTGTTTACTATAGTCTTTGTGAACACTACTGTACAGTCCTAGGACAAAAAGATATATAAACTTTACAAAAAAAAGTTGGTCTCCACGTTCACGTCATGACCTTGAAGCCCTGCTTCTTACTAGCGATTGGTGCACAACTAGTAGCGTCATAGTCTGTTAACGAACCTTTATGCAATAAAGGGAAATGCCTGTTGTATACGCCGGGGAAAACTAATTTCCTTGTAGATGACATTACTTCCCTATTAACCCTCCGTCGGGCGCATCTCTGAACGGAATACAATCAGGCGCACCCGGCCTGAGAGGCCATCCACATATTTTTGCCCTTCATTTCCCATCTAATAATTTTTTATTAATAAAACGGTAGTATAGTCTTTTCTAGGGAATATGGAAAGCAAATAAAATAAATTTAACGGAAAAGGATAAGTTTAATCAATGGAATGAAGTTTAAAGTAGATCATAGAAAAACTATAAATTGATGGAACGGCGTTCGTTAAAATAAGACGAATTAAGTGTCGTAAAATTTAAAAACTGATAAATTAAGTTAATATGCAGTCTATACTGTTTTTTTTTGCCACAGTAGTAGGCAGAAACTTATGCCGAGTATTCCTAATCAGCTGTAGAATAACACGTCTAGCGCAGCGGTTTACCGTGATTAGCCAAATTGGTTCATGACAATTTTTACATTCGTAATGTCATTATTATAAATCTTGTTTCAGCTATACGTGTCCCACACCTACGCCTTATGGAAATATTGAGAGAGAATCTTCACGTTTTACTTTTTGGTAAAATTCTTTTCAATCGCAATTGCAAACGGATCGGCATTCCACTTGTATTTAAACTTAACAATCAATTCAAAAATATATGTACTGAACAAAAATTTCCAGTATTGCAAAATAAATTTAGCATTTATCGCATCACTATAAACACTATGTCTTTGATCTCGACGAGCAGCAGCAGAACTAGATATAAGAATTAACAAAATAAAACTAATGGTTGGTCTCTACAGACCAGTTTTTGTTACGGAGGTGGTTTTTAGTGGGTAAAAATCCCACACACCGTGAAGTACGGGCTTCACGGCGTCTTTCTGAAGATTTTCCACCTGCCAACGCAATAAAAAAAATCTGTACCAAGAAAAAATCTTTCCGAATATCGTCGTCTTCTTCTTCTTCTACACATTCCTCAAAAGCGCCTTCTTCCTCCTGTTTAGTTGCTGAATCCTCTTCACGTGCTACAAACTCGACCGAAAAAGCGATGTCACTTTCTTCACCCAAATCTTCAACCAAAGCTGGATAATTAGCAGCATCATCCTCGAGGAAGTTCCGTATAGAGGAATCATACGTTTTTCTGCCAATTTCAGAAGAAAATTTGTATTGAAGACAGGAAAACCTAAATTAACTATCGATATAACGTAACAAGGCGCAATCGGTGTAAGAAGCCAGAGGCAGAATAACACTTATTTCTCAAGATATCAAAGAAAACCCACACAGAAAATGTTTATTTAGAGTATATTAAACGATTCCGATAAAAATATCTCGAAAAATTCATCTTCGAATTTGTAACACGATCGGGCGCAGTCACATGGTGTCCAGACAGGCCGGGTGAATGGCGAATGTAAAATGAAAAGGTGGGACGTATTCAATGCCACAATCTAGGAAACTATTAAGAAAGACAAACAGCTGGAGGCACAGGTATAAAAGTGTTTTGCGCCCGACTGCTAGAAGGAGTTTATTATTCTATTCCTGAATTTATCAATCGGTCTGAAAGTAATTAAAGTCTATTTTTGCAAAAGTGCTGAATCAGTGTTCATCATATGCAAACAATATCAGGTGTATATTATACGTTATCTTTTCATTAACGGTCTTTTCTTCTTTGTTTCATGACCTAAATTGACGAGATCTGCTGGAGCCTGATTTCCCACGGATCTACACACGTGTGTTTCAAAGTGTAGTGTATTGTGAAGTGTTTATGCGTGTGAAGTGCGTGGATCTATTATACCGCTATAGTGTTCCAAATTGACATTGTTTATCCAGAAATTATATCTTTTGTATATGTTATGTATGCTTTCTTTTATTTGTCTATCATTGTATACATAGTTTCTTTTACTATCTCTCTTATTGTTTTGTACTCATATTCTTGATATGTTGTATTCATATTTTGTTTGCTTTGCTTTGTTTTATTTTATTTATCATTGTATACATAGTTTTCTATACTCATATGTTGTATCCATATCTTGTTTCTTATAATTGTATTCTTAGTGTGATATGTAACATATTCTTTGACTTGTCCTATTTCCTCAATAGAGGACTAATGGATCCAATAAATCTTATCTTATCATTTAACTGGGCATTGAAAATACGTTATCGAAGACTGACAAGCCCATGGTATAGAATCGACCATCTATAACTCAGAAAAGGAGCCAGAATTGAAGAGGAATGCTTGAAGTTCAAAGATTTAAGAAACATTGCGATAGAACAATTAGAGTCGTATAGTAATTTGCAAACATTTGAAATGAAACCAGAATTGCAGTGTGTAAACGAAAAAGTGGTAAGAGTTAAACGTGCGCTGGAGGAAACAGAAAAGCTGCAACGTATTCTAGAAAAATTATATGAATTTCAAATTCGAATTACGAATACATATTCAGTAATACAATGCAAGGCAATTGAAGAAGAAAATCAAGTTGACCAAAAACTTAAATTTAATGAAAAATTCGTATTATGAAGATACTGCTATTTTTAATAGAATAAAAACGTTTCGTTCCGTAAATAAAAATGAATTATACGAGACCAAAAGGAAGTTAACTCCTGGCTATTAATGTAGCAAGTCTTTGATAATAGTAAACATTGGCCATATTTATTAAGAAAAATAATTTGGGAAGAACGTTTAAAATGTATAATAACAGAATGGTACTGGCTATTTGTTTTATTTAAATAATGTATTGACTTTCTAATTGACGTGTTGAAATTGGTAAAGAAAAAAAATGGCAGCCGTCTTTCGAAAGAAAGATCCGATTTGTTCGATTACTGGAACGTCTAGGAAAAATGCTACGGAAGGAGACAAAAGTATTTCAGTTTTGAATTGTTCCGTAGACTTTATTGCAACCTTAATAACGAAACTTGAAAACGATTTGGAGACAAATACAATGGAACGAATAGAAATTAAATGAAAAAAAAAATCGTAGTTCATTTGAAATCAAAGTTGAAATTATTACATACAATTAAAATGTTGCACGATGCATCAAATACCAATGACGTCATATTTCTGAATTACATTGCTTCACTGATTAAGTTATGAAAAACATTTCAAAGCTGTAAGAAATGAAGCTGGAAACCTGTTATAAATTACTAATATTGACCGAGAAAGTATTTAATCTTTTCTTTCATTAGAAATAGTTTGATGAATCTTTAAGTTACAAACGTTTTATTAATTAAATATAACGATAAAATAATCACGGAAAATGATGCATTTAATAATTGTTAGTAATGAGTGGCTGATTCGGTGAGGGGAGGAGCCAACTCTCGACACACTACGTTTGGGGATTAGTTTTCCCCTTTAGCCGCCATTTGTTGGGGGCACTTTTTGTGGTATTATATCGATTTAATGAACTGATTATTGTATCGATTAAGTGTGCTTAACTGTAATGCATTTGTTGTCAGTTCAAATGCATGTCGAGTACTAAAATGTTTTCTTCTGTTCTCACGATAACCTACAAAAAATTGCAACTACACCGTAAAACAAAACACTTGCATTAAATCTGTAGTAATCACACATGAGACATGTCAGTATGAATTAGCATACGAATTTGTATTGTTTAATTCTTGTAGTTATTGCAGTTTAATGAAGTGATAAATGATTGCAGTAACACACGTCTAATGTTATTAATTTTACTTTATTAATTTTCCCTCATCAGATATTATTGTTGGTCAAAATTAAGTGACGAGCGATTGGATTCTTCCATTGAATTACATTTCCCTCCACTACGAAAGATAAACACCGTGAATATTTTCCGCCAGAAAATATAAAAAACAAATACAGCTCTAATTACGTAAAGTAGTTTTATTCTACTTTCTTTATGCAATTAAGCATAATTACATCACCTGCAAGTACCAATATAAAAATGTACACTATATACATCAATTTGGTGCAGTTCTTTCAAACGAGTCAATTATTAACTAAAATAAATATTCATGAATTACAAAGATGCAATAGAACTATTGTTTTCAGTATATCTTGGTGCCCCATTTCGAGCCAATTGATCAGCACGCTCATTACCAAGGATGCCGCGATGTGCTCGAACATGATTCTGAAATTGAATCAAAACAACAATTGGTTTTCTTGTGTATAAGGACTATATTACTAAATGTAATATATATATATATACATACATACACATATACACGTTTGTAATATTATAAATACACTAACACATACAAACAGGAAAGATGAAGTGGCATTTTCAAAATAAATTATATGAAGAGGAAAGTGAGAAACAATCACTGGTTAATCTGCAATTGACGGAAAGAGAAACTGTGTTAAAAAGGAAAGAATATTTCGAATTTTTGGAACAACTTAACAAATGTAGTGAAGTTTAGTCAGTGTGGATAAGTGGGATGAAGAGTAGGGAGAATACATTCCAGTATGCGATCTTTGTTTAAAAAATAAGGTATTTGACAACTTCGCAATTAGTTTTTATCCACTAAGACTCTTTAATAAATTATGGTCATTAAATATAATTAAATTTAATAATCCTACACATACAAATAAATTTCTTGAAATACGCAGTAATTTACTGCAAAATAAGTACATTAAGTCATTAAGCAAAGTGGTAGTCTCTTAACCTCCAATATACAAAAGACTACTATTGTTAACGGGAATTATAAGAAGCTTGTGGGAGATCCGACTCCAAGAATAGTGAGAAAAACTAGCACCCTTCTCAACTCATCGTGTTTGGGGAAAGAGTGTATCAGAGGTTTACGACAGAAAGCTCCTGCGCCACCTAGAGTCTATGGTTTGCCCAAAATACACAAAGATGGTGTCCCTCTGCGTTTGATTGTAAGTACGATTGGGTCTCCAACTTACCATTTGGCCAAGTTCTTAGCCAAGAAACTAGGATCACGTGTTGGGAAATGTGAACATCATGTAAGAAATTCCTCGGATTTCGTACAAAAAGTATTAAAGAATTTAGAAGTTGGGCCAGAAGACTTACTAGTTAGCTTTGATGTTATCTCCCTGTTTACCAAGGTACCGATTCTTGATACACTACGATTACTAAGAAATATATTCCCTGCAGATATCACTTTACTGTTCGAACATGTGCTTACCACTACTTACTTTCAATATTCAGGACAGTTTTTTGAACAGACCGATGGCGTCGCCATGGGCTCTCCACTTTCACCAGTAGTGGCCAATTTTTATATGGAATTTTTCGAGGAGCAAGCCTTAACAACAGCCAAACTAAAGCCCAAATGCTTTTTTAGATATGTGGACGATACGTTTGTTATATGGAGCCATGGTATTACTGCGTTATCGGAATTCTTACATCATCTAAATAGTATACACCATAACATCCAATTTACAATGGAAATTGAAAAAGGAGGCGCACTACCGTTTTTAGACATCCTCATTTACAAGAAACCTGGCGGAAAATTAGGGCATTCAGTGTACAGGAAACCTACACATACGGATTTATATTTGAATGCCAATAGTTTTCACCATCCTGTACATAAGAAAGCGGTATTGCATACATTGATACATAGAGCTCGTACTATTGCAGATGAACAAAATCTGGCCTCTGAAATTGCACATCTGCGACAAACATTCATCAATAATGGTTATTCGAAAACAGAAATTAACAGGGCTCTGAACAGAAAGAAAACTGTAAGAAAACATGAATTACCACATTTAGCCCTGGCATTTCTTCCGTATGCAGGAAAAATATCATCAAAAATCAGTAGAATATTGGCCAAACATAACGTAGGAACAGTTTTTCGTCCACAAAACAAAATAGAACAGCTTCTGGGCTCCGTTAAAGATGACATTGGTTTAAAAACTGCTGGAGTGTACCAAATTCCTTGTGACTGCGGCCGACTGTATATTGGTCAAACCCTGAGGACAATAGAGCAACGTTGCACTGAACACGAAAGGTACGTTCGCTTGAAACAACTTGACAAATCTGCTGTTGCTGAGCATGTTTTGACAACGGGACATAAAATGCATTTTTCGGAGACAACTAAATTAAAACATGCTCATAAATGGCGTGATAGCGTGATATTGGAAGCCATAGAAATTAAGACACATAATAATCTCATTAACAGAGACTCTGGCTACCATATCAGTAATGCATGGGATCCCATTATTACGACAATACGTGATATACAAGCTCAGTTGACAGACAGGCCTTCCACAGGTGACGCACAAGGACCAATCAGATCGCTGCATGGATCAGGTGACTCCGAAGGTATAAATACGGCGCATTCAACGCATGACGACATATAGCCTGAAGACGGCGGCAGAAGATGGCCGCAGAAACGTTGTGTTCTTTTAAATACCTGACCCGGTTGGTTAACCGTGAAGATTTCATCCGATAAAATTTATTATTTTGTAAATATAGTTATTGTGGTCATTCGCATCACGCGCTTCATGTTTTTAAACTACAAAAACGGGCCGTACGAATAGTATCTGGTGCGGAGTGTAATACCACTTGCAAACCTTTGTTTAGCAAACTTGGAATTGTAACCTTGCCTTGTACGTATATTCTATAAATTTTAAAATTTGTATGGAGCAACATCAATCTATATGCTGTAAACGGTTCAAGCCATTCGTACAACACAAGAAATCGCTCTCAGCTCCGTGTTGAAAAACATCGTCTAAGTCTTTTTGAAACAAGCCTTCACTATTCCGGTATAAATCTATACAATACTCTCCCGGAAGAAATAAAAACTTTAAAAGTTCAGAAATTATTTATTAAGAGTTGTAAATATCTGTTAATGAATGGAGCGTATTATTCACTGAAAGAGATCGTAGATATAGTAATTACTTCTAATTTTTTTACAACTCTACTCTACTAGAATTTAACTGCTGACTTATTTTCTTTTTCATGTTCGACGGGAACCTACGCACGATCTTTTGCTGCCTCCTCCGTCGACTGAAAATTGAAAATTTAATTTTATCTTTCCTCTTCTTGTCCTTAAATTCCTAATTGTAGAATCTTGTATATTTCTTGTAATATTAAATTTGACGTATCATATTTCCTCAACCGAGGACTAATGGATTGAATAATAATATATTTTTTAAATCTAAAAAAAATTAAAAGAGATTAGTTACCTCATTTATTTAAACAGTCTAAGGACACTTCATAAACAGGAATTACGAACGGATATCATTTTACAATTAAAATCTAACTCTCAAGCATCGACGTAAGTTGTGAAATATGGCGTGAGGCTCTCTTCGATACGAGGAGATAAGATTCGTTTCGTGAGCGTTCACATAAAGGCCTGTGGGGCGAGGCTCCAGCGGTTACTAAATGGGTTTTGCAATTTTATTGGAGGCGTGATAAAGAAAACAGCTCCAAGTGTGGATGTTAGCTGTGGATAAGTGAAAGGGAACTAATGGCATCTTCTTTCAGTGTATTCCTTTACTGTCTGTGATAGTTATTTGTCTCTTGGTGACGCGTGAATTAACCATCGTCGAGAGCGTCACTTTTTACAAGTAATTTATTAATAGACAATAGATCTATGAACAGATGAATACTTAGCAAAATATTGTCATATATCGATCGGTAATCGATGAAATGTAAAAGGAAGATAGCTTGGATTTTGGGTTCCTGATTGCCTTGACAATCAGATCAGAAGTGAAAGAAACTGTATTACAACATGGGTTGGAGTAGACTTTCTTATCCTACCAGGAATTTCCCTTACAAAAGGCAAAATTGCTAACTTTATAAATTGTCTAACCTTGTAAATCGCAATATCATGGAATAAATTCGTTCCGTGTCAGCCCTAGTCACGCGCCATTTCAAAATTTAAACATAAATCCCCCAAAGGGATTATCGTTTTATGCTGTTGTAGTATCGAGCCCTTAGATTGGTCTCATCCATGATAAACTATTCTGTGAAAGCCTTTTCACTTCCTATCCCTAAACTACTTAGCGCATACCATCCTTGCCTTCCTCTTCTACTCCCTCTAATGCTAAGACCATCATGTCTCAAAACGTGCCCTATTAATCTATCCTCGTATTCTCTCTTCTCTTATTCTGCTTATAACTTCCTGGTTAGTTACTCTATCCACCCATGTCATTCTTCTATAGCACCATATTTCAAAAGCTTCTATTCTTTTCCATTCTGAAACTCCTACCGTCGTCATACCAATATTTTTAATAATTAATTCCTAATATTCATATATTTTAACGAAAATAGTATATGCGAGGATGTAACGTTAAATACAATGCGAGTTAGGAGTTAGGATAAATGTAGGGACAAGAGAAGCAATATTAACTTTGCGGCTAATTATAGAAGACAGGACAAGAAAAATCATCCTACGTTCATGGAATTTGTATATTTTGATAAAGCGTTTGATAACGTGAACTCGAACAAACTATTCCGGCTTTTGAAGAGCACTGGGAGAAAGGAGGCTTATACATAACCTCTACAGAAGACAGGCAGCAGTAATTAGAATAGAAGATCAAGACAAGAAAGCTGTAATCAAGAAAGGAGTAATACAAGGATGCTCTTTAACATATATAGAACTGGCGATGAAGAAAGCTAAAACGGAATATGGAAAGGGAATCATACTGCAAGAGAAGAAATAAAAACCTTACGCTTTGCCGACTATATTGTTGTGTTAGGAGAGTCAGAAGAAGACTTGGAAACAATATTAAATGGCATGAACTTGGTCATTTTAGCAATGATTGCCTAATATTCACACTTATATTACCCGTAAATAAATTCCTCTTTTTCACGAAATACTTCCTTGCCTGTGCTATCATACTCTTTATGTCTACTATATTTCTACCATCCCTAGTTATTACGCTTCCCAAGCAGCAGAATTCATTAACTTCCTTCAAAATATATCTTCGAAATCTAAGAGCCTTTGTTATTCCACTTTTTACTATACTACATTCCATCACTTTGGTTTTCCTTTACAATTGATATTGAAGCTATTTAGGGTGGTTACGCAGTAAGGATTGTTACTCATAAACTCCATTGATTTCAATAAATCTCGGGAGCCAATCATTCGCTGGACAATCAAATGATTTTCTTTAAAAAATTGTGTATCTTTATCCCCCGACCCCTGCTGTAATTACCCTAAATTCAGGAATTCTAAATTTTTATAAATCTTTTTCATTTCATAAAATTTGTTCTTCCGATTATTCGTTTCAATACATTTCGATATTGTTATTGAAACAATGTTATAGAATAGAATTAATTTTGCAACTGTAGGTTATTCTTTTTTTCGTCTTCATTGATTTGACATTCGATGAATCGTCTTATTATTAGTGATTTATTTAACTGGAATAAATATAAAACAGTTTTCTTTTTCTTCAGGAACTTAAGTGAAGTTGTTTCTGCTTGGTCAGCGCTGAAGAAGTCTCATTACGAGAATAAACCTCAATAAATTTTTCTCTATAATAGTTTGTCAAGTTTTAAAGCTAGGAGAATCATACGATTTGTGAAAATAATTGCGTAGTTTAATATCTTTGATAAGAGGTTGAAAAGAAAATTCAGTTATATTTGTTACTACACTTAGTAACACCGTTACACAAGTTTGCAACTCTCAATAGTGACGTCGAAATCATGTTCCATTAATTACTATTGATGTTGTACGGTTTTCCAACTTATTCACTTTAGAATACGGAGACCAGACTTAAACTGGATTTATAGTATTTACAGCTGTTTCTAATAAATAGTTGAGTTAAATACAACAGCCACGCCCTTTGTACCTTCAGCTCGTTGCAGATGAATTCCTTCATTGTTGAATAGTCGGGGATCAACAGCTACATTATCTGGAGAGTTCATCATATCTGGAGACATTCACGTCATCATAAGACTGGACTCTTCAAAAATACCATTAATATCTCAAATTGATGAAAATGTAACTGACTTCACTATAAGCATATTAAATAATCCTGGACCCGAATGAGAAAATCAATTGTCTCTTCTTATTAATCTCCAAAATTAAAATAGTTATTAACCCATTCCTATAAAGAACATATCATTACATGGTGATTGAAATTCTTTTGAGCAATCAGTTCAGACACAATCAACTCTGACGCCAAATTATATTGTGAATTGAAAATTAAATTGGTTATTTTACTTTTTTGCAATAAATCTAAGCTGATTGAATAATAAAAGTCGTAACATCACAAATCTAAAGTAAGTGATTAAAATTATTTAGTAATTCATGATGGTCCAAAAATAGACACTTATTTATGAGGCAGCTCTTCAAAAACGTTCCTCTCAGCACCCTTCATATAGCAGTTCTTGGATAGTAAGAAAAATTACAACAGACGACGTCATCAGGTGCAGTCTATCCACAATATTGTTAGATGAATAATCACTTACATTCTTCTTCAGCAGGAATTGGAAACGTTTCCTCACACAAGTCTTCCTTTTCCAAAAAGGTCTCCTTACTCACTGACTGAGAGAATTCTCGAACTTAACTTTGAGAGTAAAATGCCGTGACGGTCAAGAAAATATATTATTTTTCACAAACCGAGGGAAATATGTAAGGACACAAGCATGGTGGCTGAGGGCATAATCGTCTCATAATTAAAAAGTCCATACGGTGATTGATATGATATATTTGAATGGAATGTTTGATTTATTAGAATGAACGGAGCCCTGAGAATTCCAATGAGTGAGAGGGTTCTTAAGATTTATACCTTGCAAGATGGTGGACCAACGAGGTCAACGAAATCGTAAACCTCCCTTTACCGTATTCAAGACGGCGTCTGGAAGCCATGACGTCGTCTATTACAAAGAGTATCTTATATAGATGGAGAGGCAATACCGTGACGGTCATCCCCTTAAGAGCCCATGTAAAACAGCCCATTTTTGAGTCCACTAAAGTGCTTCTTAAAGCGCAAATTTAAGTGATTTACTTATTTATACCATAAATTAGTATTTACAAATATATATATATATATATATATATATATATGGTACAAATATTAATTCTAATGGGAATATTAAAAAATATTGAGCCTGTTACGAAATCAGATTTGCGAGTTGGTTGAGAAGTTATATCATCAATTCTGACGTACGGTGCGTGCATATTGCATGAAAGAGCCTCCAAGACAAACGGGAAAGCTTTTAAATCACTAAAAAAGTACAGCGTTTGATTGCTATACGCGCACACGTATATTCATTCCAGACGTGCGTTTCCAACATAAATTGAAGATGGACCATGAAATAACGCAGCTACTTACAGGACACGGCGTCTTCAACGCCTACCTAACAAGATTCAACCTTGGCGCAAACAGCGATGAATGCAACTGCGGGATGAACGCAAGTGACGACGGACGCCGTCCACTTCATCGCGGAATGCCCCAAGTTCGAGAGAGCCTCGAGTCTGATGACATCGCCGGAAACCTAATTGAATGCCCGAAACGAAACCTGTGTGGCAGCACTATACAGATTTGTGAAATCTTGCAAAATACTAACCGTGAAAAATAATGATAATAATGACAATTAGTGCATAACTTATAAGTATCGAAATTTAAAATATAAAGAAATTTGCTCAGTACGAAGGTTATAAACTCTACACATTATAGTGAAATCAATCGAATTAATTTTTTAATTCTTTTGTTTTGTACCAAACCGCTTGAAGGTTAAACGGTAAGCGGTGTATGTTTATTCTATAGAAAAAAAAAGAGAACTTAAATCAGCATATTTCACAATTACATGTTAAAAATATATTAGTTTCTATTCCCAAATGTTGGAGGAAAATGTAAATTGTTTTTTGTTGGGTCTGAATTCTGATAATAAGGTATTTTTTATGTGTTACATTTTTTAAGGAATACTAATTATAAAATTCAAATTACGAAATTCTTTTTTAAACTATTTATGTAGGCGAGACTTATTAAGCCAGATTAAATAATAATAACAGAACCTGACTGAAGTAAGTCCGGTTGATATATTTTTAATTTAATCGAGTAATTAACTATGAAAATTAAAATTAATTTGAAAAAGTAAGGATTAAAAATTTTAATTTAATTTAATAGTGATAACGGCTATTAGTCAGTTTCTCGTTTGAATTTATCTGTATTTTCGTATATAATCGATAATTTATTCAAACCAGATAGTGCACTAAAAAGAGAATTAAACTCTGAACAAGTTCCCGTGCAAGCAAATTAGTGTTGGAACGATCCTAAGCCTTCTGATACAGATGGCTCTAACTCATTAAAAATTCAGCGTGCATTGTTATTCTTATGCAGTACTTGGCCTTTGACACTAGCCTTAGATAATATAAGATGATAAACGGCTTTAATTAAAACTGGAGGCTTAAGAAACAGAGTGAACTAATTAAAAACTTTAAATTCCCTTTAAGAAACATTTGCGAAAGATTCTAATGTCGCGTCTACATTATATTATAAAAATATCTTATTTTCAAATTCAGATCCTATGAAAAACAAATAACATTCTCCTACAACATACGCGAACAGAAAATTGTATGTTTTTATCATTTAATTGAGAAATATGCAGACATGACTTATCACCCAACTCGCAAAAATGATTTCAAAACATGATTATTATTTTTAATATTCCCATTTGAATTAATATTTATACTTTATATATTTGATAATAATAATGTGGTGTAAATAAATAATTCAGTTTAATGTGTATTTTGCTGCTTGAAAAAGGATTCCGATTTAATTTCTTTAATAATATTTTATATTTCCACTAACATTTTCTATAATGCATCCATCCTTACTATTCCCGTTATTTTCGATTTCAGCAGTATCCCAAGTCTTCTCTTAATATAACTATCAGCGATCCGTTTTAAAAATATTTACCCTTCATTTAAATAGCCGCGTTTTGAAATTCGGGACTTTCACTGGGATTCTATCTTTTGCCTGCATCACGGAAATAAGCTTACGTTCATTTTACCCATAATCTTACTTTCCTGACCACCAAGACATTCTTAAATTACATTAAAATATCTACATCATCATAATATATATCGTTGCAAAAATAGTTACATTTAATTAATATAAGTACTTCAACAACCGATACTGACGAACGTATCACTCACACAACGTAATATAAATATTCAAACAAAATAAAATAGACATTAATTTAGTTCTACTGATAAAAGCTGGAAAGCTGCATTAGAAAATATTCATTACTGCCAGTACATAATTCTGATCTCGAGGAGAAATCGTAGCTCCACGCTTTGGGTAGCGTATTTATATTGAATATTACGGGTGAATATTAATTCAATATGCTAATAATTGATAAAATTTTATAATAAAACAATTTACATTAACAAACGAAAAAAGTTTACAATATTAATTACAATTCTTATTGCTTCAATATTTGCGCTGGCACTTATTATTAATAAAAACTATTAGAAGATATGCACTTATTACAGAGGAAGTTTCATAACAAAACATAAGACAAGAGACGCTTTTCACTTACATCTCCTCTACAGGACCACAAAGTCATCTGTCCACAATTTACTTCAGCATTAATAAAGTATTTTTGAACTAAATAATGTTATGTGCGGTTGAATTACTGGTTCAATAATTGACTGTTTAAATAATTAATGGGGTTAATCTGAATAATAATAATAAACGTTGACATAGTATTTTGTAATCAAATATTTGAAAATAAATATTACTTTCATTTTTGTGGTTAATTTTACAAATGGAAAGTCATGTTTTTTCTTGACACGCCTATTATTATAAGATTATATCAAATCAATACTTCATAAAATTAAACATGCCAAACGTTATTATTAGTTGGGATTTTAATTTCTGTATCACTTGAAGTGACTTCCTTTTGGTACTGGCTGTTTTAAGCAGTTTTTCTGCCGAATATTAAACTGACAATCAATTTCAATGACTGATATTAAACAATGTAATATTATTCTGACTTCCTTTTATACCGAGAAGTATACAAACTTTAATCACGAAGATCATCATGGAATAACATATTAATGATAGATTTCTTAAAAACAGTAGGGGTAGCCTCAGTGGTTAGGATTTCATTTAATAAGTAATTCATTAGGAAAATCAAAGTATTCACAGCTTATACTTATCTGTCATCTCTTTGAAGATTCATATCTATGCTGCCAGGGACTTCTGAAAAGGTGCCACAAAATGTTTATTGTTCATAAATACTGCAGACCACTACAAATCATTTAACCAGTAGAAACTATTTATCACGTTCAAATGTAAACGCCAAAATACATCAGAGATCTTATTACAGACAAAGAAACACTACATCACAAGTTCGGAACTTCTTTAAACACTCTGCTTTTGAAATATATTTACACGTAAATTCTTCAGACATAAATAGGTAATCAATTTGTTTGGTATTATTTAATAAATCAATCATATATAGATGTGGCTCTTCAATAACATTGGTTTCAGTCGGTTTTAGAAAAAGTTTGTTAAATTATATCAATAGTAAATAAATAAAGATGGCAAACATAAGTTAATTAATACACAATTATAATTTGCAAAACTGATGTATTTCCAAAAATAATACAAAACAGTATCGTCTTGTTGGCTTGACACCAAATGCTTGTCTTCCAATGAGTATGAATTCACCTACAGAGTTGAACAAATAAAATTATCCAATGCTCCAATTAAAAAACTAGAATATGTTAATATTTCTGCAACATCTTACCTCACGTCGCTTCTCCCATCTCTTAGAGGGACGCAGTGGACCCGTAGGTCCCAGTGTCCTTGAGGGCAAAAAGCGATACCGTGGATGCGGTGAACGGGGTGTCCCTCACGGTTTTTACGTCAAGCCGGAGGCGCAGGGCCTCCGGACACCCCTGGCGCTGCGTGTCTTCAGGTTCGTGTCCACTGCCGCAGCAGCGGAAGCGCCTAAAAAACGAAATTATAAAGTATTTAATCGTCATTTTCAAATACTGCTTACTTGTTTTTTATAACTCAGTATTCAGAATGAAAGAAAATTCCTTAGCAACGATCCAGTATTGTTGAGTAGACTTCCACGAACGTTTATCGCATTAATTAAATATTCTTAGCAGAAAAAATATTAAAATATTGAAGATTACGCTACACATAATTTTTTAAATCCAAATTTACCCAAGCGTTTTAATAAGTACAAATCTGAAAATAATGAATCATTTATATGAAGTAACTTTCTGACATATGTAACTTGTTGATTATGGTATATTACGTTATTAAGAGGTTTACTTTATTAAGCATTGATAACTTTTTTCTAGAAACGAAATATTAATTATTGCCTTTTTGCGATGAGGCAAACACCTTTAATCATTTGAACAATAATAGTAACTCAACGTCTAGAGGGCATCTGGTCGTTTTGAGGGTTACTTCGAAAAACTAAGTAATTTTACTTATATACTTGTGCATTTTTAGTTGACGTATGTGCAAGAGCTAACAAATATCAGGGTTTAACTCGGAGGAATGTTTTGTCCACTACGAACCTTGGGAGCCAATGTGAAGTTAACCTTTTTCCACGCGAGAAATGCAGCTGATAGAGACCTTGTGCCCGTCGGAATCCGAACCTTTTATTGGTAGTGCAAAGTAGAATTTGAGTTTCTTTTATTGGAATTTTTATCGACGAGTGACGAATATCATAGATCTTTTAATGCTACAGTAATGAAAAAGAAACTTGCGCATTAACTAAATGTATATTTTAACATTTGGAGATTCATACGTTAAATATTGTATAGGGGACTGATCGAAAAGTGTTTACTTTTAATTTATATGCCTCCCAAATCTAAGAAAGTGAATTAGCATGTTATTCGAGCGTGAATGCAGAATAACACACGAAGAGACGATACTTGTAAACAGGCGCTACAATGGATTTTGTACGGAAATTGGAAACGTTAACTCTGAAGACAATATATAAAATATATGTTTTCTATTACATAATTACCCATTCTTTCGAGTGGTATAAACTGGAAAACGTTATACGGTGTCGTACAAAATTTTTTATACGTCTGAAAAAGTTTTTAATTGTCTTAGTGAAGGTTCCAGCGCCTTCCTCGTCAGTCTCCAGATCATCGGCGATCTCCAACAATCTCTTTTAAAATCTGTCTCAAAATTCCATCTCACTGCTCATGACCACCAATCTCTCTAATTCACTATCTATCAATCTGTCTCTCTACCAATCTGATGTCGCCACCAATCTCCACAATCTCATCATCTCGCCAACAATATTTTCATTCCATTCTCTACCAATTTCTGCCTGTTTAAGACGTCGTCCCCACTTCTGCAACATCTATCACCAAGGTGGTAGGAATGGATCTCCTCCAATAATTTACATGATTACACTTAGAGAAATAATGTCGCCTGGTCGTGGTTTCTCACACAATTTTATGGAATCTTCCGAGCCGTGACGCCGGGTGTAGTTTTTATAGCCTAAGTGCCAACCGCTGTCTCCGTTGATTTGATTATTTGTCGCCAAAAGCCGAGCAAATGTATCTGTTCGTTACCGGTGGTTGCGAGTTTCTTCGAAAATATAGGTTAATTCATTTATTTTTTGTGCAATTTTAGTTGGCGTATGTGTACATGCCAACATGTATTGTCAGGTTTAACTGTAATTAAGGTTTCGTCTGCTACTAACCGTGGTAGCCACTTTGAAATTAACAATTCCCCATGTGAAAAGTGCAATTGAAAAATGCCTCGTGATCATGGGGAAGAAATTTTAAAGAAAATTATCTTAACCAGCATGAAAACTGAAGAAGTCGCACAGTAAAACCATTAATAATTATAAAAAACCGTTTTAAACAATGAGTATACATTCTTTTAGGTACATTCAAGTATGCCCTGAATATGTAAATATTAAGTAAAAATGTAAAAAATTTTAATTTAAAGCACAAATATGCGACGGATATTGTAATATCATATAAGTCGATAATGACATTTACGTTTATGCATTTACAAATAAATTTAAAAAAAGAAAACCGTAGATCATTTAATACTACAGTACGAATAAATAATCTTGAACCTTTCAAAGTTATATTTTGACTTTTGGAGACTTCAAAAAGTTAATATAATTTTGGCGACTGATAGAACAGATTTACTTTTACTTTTTGTGTCACACATCTAAGAAAGTGAACTAGCACATTATTTAAGCAATTAATACACAATAAAACACGATGAGCCGATATCTGTTAACTGCGCACTACAGTGGATTATGATCGGAAATTTTTAAACCTTAACCGTGAAGAATATAAAATGTAATATATGTTTCATATTATTTAATTTCCGAACCTTACAATTGTGTCTACTAGACAACGATATATGGTGCCCTTCTGACCGATTAATACCTCTGAAAAATCTCATTTTTGTCTGTTTCCAATTTGGAGCCAGGTTTTCTACACCATTATTAACAAACTGTATTTTCTATAAAGCTTTGAATCGTCCGTAAAATTTCAAACTACAAAATATAAATACCGTACGTATTTTACGTAATTGTATTATTTCTTTTTCCTAGATAATGTTGTCGTAACAGCGAGGCATGAGATTTGTTTAAATATTTGTTAACTCTTTGTTAATTTGCGCATGCATTGTATCTTGGAAACGAATTTTGACGGCGTTTTTATCTAGTACTTGCCATTTTATTGAAGCTTAAATGTGGCACTTTTGAAACCACGTCGGCTCCAGCGAAACGAAGGCTACAACGATTAAACCCGTACATAAGTCATAAATGCTTATTTCGAAGTGGCTTCATATTATAAACTTTTTCCATTTTTTAAAATTGGAATTGTTCCCACGGCAATCGTTCCTCAGTTCTGGACACTGGACCATTATTCAAAAGAACATGATTCATAGCAAACGAACTGTAATATTTAGAAATGTAAGTACTCTATCAATTCGAATCTTTCAATTTTATTAAATAGCTTCTTTTTTTAAGTTTCTTACTTAGTAAATATTTTAGGAGGTAAATACAATGCATTATTTTTACATCAATAAGACATTTTAAGTAATAGAAACTTTTATGAGAACAAATAGCAATATTATTTGATGTTAGGGGCATTAATGATAAAACATTATATTTTAAGCTGTTTAAAAGTAAAGGTAAGGAGTTCTATGCCTAAAGTAGACGTTATAGATATACCGAATTCTCTAAATGTTATAACGAAAGTAAATTTTGAGATTAAATAAATGTAAAGTTTATTTTAAGTATCGTAAAAAAGTGTTAATACTATAAATAATTTTAATACTTAAAGGTATTAGCCTGAAAACTAGTAATAAATTTTGACATATTTTGTGTTCAAATATTTAAAAGTAAATTTGGGCTTTAGATTTTGTTATTAATTTATATAAAATTAATACTTCAAAAATTTAAACATTGTCTAACTTTATTAATATTTGGGATTTTAATTTCTATATCACTTGAAGTGACTTGGTTTTAATACCGGCCGTTTTAAACAGTTCTTCTGCCGAATAGTAAATTGACA